>CM046819.1:17779316-18217962 GCA_025617385.1 Murraya koenigii
TATTTAAATTTTATTACATAACTATAAATTTAAAACTTCAAACTTCGCTTTCATAATGTACCTTAGCACCAACCTGCTCCTCACCGTTTTGCAAACTAAACACCGCTTTGCAAACTAAACACCGCTCAAGATCGTAGCTTCTTCCGTAAGGTAATATAATCAGATTAAATATTTATATAAGTGTTATGAATTTACGCGCATCGCTTATGAAGCTAGTGCTTATATTTCGGATTGTCTCGACAGCTGATGATGCAGACAGAGTGCTCGCTCACTCAAACCCGGTGAGACGGCAACTTATCTCACTCAAGGCCGGTGAGACAGCACCTGTCTCACCCGGTCGAGACTACCTGTCTCACTCGGAATGGCGAGACGGCAACTGTCTTCACTGAGCTCAGTGAGACAGTGCACTGTCCTCACTAGCTCGGTGAGACAGCACTGTCTCACTGGATCGGTGAGACGGGCACTGTCTCACTTCCAGCTGGTGCGACAGCTCCTGCCTCACCTAGTCCGGTGCGACAGCTTCCCGTCAGCACCAAGTCCCGTGCGCATGTTCGGTGTCTCACTTTTAATATATTTTATTTTTTATTTTTAGTAATTATATTTTAACAAGATAATAAAATTATTTTCTTTAATCATGTCGTGATTAATGGACTTAGCTGTACTTGAACCTCGTTATAATGGTCAGTGGAGACATCGCGTATGGTCTGATGGATTATGTGAATGCTAAGAATACAAGATTTTTGGTTGGAAAAGATTGTTTGTTTGTTCGCTTTTATCGATAATATACTAGATTTTACAGATAAATCCTAGTGAATATAATATCACATCGAAGACAACATCGAAGTCTCAATAACACAACCTATCATGCATGTTCACTACCCACGGACATACGTGAATGATGAAATGGCGAAGGTCAGTATTACATTTAGCCTCCGACGTGGCCAACATCGGATGTATTCCTATATTTGTTACTACATCTCCTAGTAGTTCCAACCCAAGACGTTGAAGATGCTGAGGCACTCAGAATCGACTCCGTCCCGGATGTCAAGAAGAGGTATTACCAAGGACAACATCGTCATAAAGAATATTACTCTCCAAATTCACCTACAATAATGACACTATCGATGATGTTCGTGTTAATGATAGAGTGTTGATCTTATCGATATTCCTTCTAACAACGAGAACGAGCGTGAGGATGATATTGTCGCTAATAGTGGAACAATGATCCATCGCTCCAACGGACCGCTCGATGATGACAGCTTGTCGACTCTCTTATAAGTCTTGCTTCCGCTTATGCCATCAAACTCGATTGCTCCAGATTTTATTGAAGTTGTAATCGGATGATATTAGTGCAGGTAAGTTGTTCTCAAGCAAGAATGAGTTAATATTGAGTCACGCAAATTCGCTCTTCTGAATAAGTTTGATTTTAAGATTGCAAGGTCCACAACTACACGCTTGAGGCCCAATCGCTCTTCTGAATCATGTAAATGGCGATTCGAGCAATCGAGACCTTCGAACGAGGAAAATGTTTATCGGTAGTTCTGAGAATTGATAATGTACATACATGTCATAACGAAGTATTATCGACTACCGTCACCAAGTAAAGAAGCAGTGGTTGTCGGTCATATTATCACGAAAAATATATTCAAGAAAAAGGATATACACACCAAATGATATCGTAGTAGATATACGCAGTAGAATACGGTGTCCATTTAACATATCGCCAAGCATATCAGCCGCAGAGTTGGTCTAGAAATTATTGTAGGAATCTCGCAGAGTCATATAACTTACTACCCAAATATTCTCATGTTTCAAGGCCGCAAACGAAGCGTACAGCTACTCACCTCGAACAAGATGCGATGGTAATTTCTTATACTACTTAGTAGCTCTTGATCTTCCATCGAGGGTTTTAAACAGCTTTATTAGACCAGTGATCGCGGTAGATGGTACTCATCTAAAGCGGTCTATATCTGGAAGTATGTTTATTGCAACTCGCTTAGATGGAAACAATCAATCAGTATCCGCTAGCCATTGGAGTTTTGGATTCGTAGAATAATGATGCTTGGGAATGGTTTATGATGAAGTTACATGGAGTGATCGGTGATATGCCGGACTTAGTATTTATCTCCGATCGATGCACTTCCATCAAGAGAGCCGCTTTTAAAGTATTCACATACCGCTCATGGCATTTGTTTTACCATGTGAAAGGTAATATCAAAGCAAAATTCAAGATGTCCCGAAATTGTTTGGGATGATTTCGAGCCGATCTTTATAAAAGCCGCAAAAGCATACGGGCACGAAGAATTTAGAAAACAACTCGAGGCTCGTGGATGCTCCATTCTAAAGGCAATTGATTACTTGGAGAATAATGCGGGATATGTAATCGGGCAAGGTCCGAGTTCAAGGCGTGAGATATAGTATTCTTACCACGAACATCGCGGAAAGCGTGAACTCTTTTACGAGGAACCGCGAAAATTTCCGATACACATCTTATTGATCATTTTAGGAAAACAATGCAAAGAATGGTTTTACGATAGAAAACTTCAGGGTCGAATCGACGAGTACTCTGGCTAACAACTCAGGCGTATGAAATTGTCACCGAGAGGAGATCTCGGTCGAAATGATGATGGTCCGTCCCGTGTCTCCACATCGATTTCATGTTTTGAGGTGGTGTGAATGAGGGATTAGTTGACATAGAAAAAAACTTGCACATGTAGAGTATTTGATTTAGATCACCGTCTCGCAAGCATGCAATCATCGCTTGTTTAACTGCTCGAGTGGATTACATAAGCCTTTGTTCTGAATTTTACACCAAGGAATCATTGGTAAAGGCTTATGCACAACCAGATGGAGCCAGCTAGTGACGTAATCGATCGGAAGTGCCGGATGAAATTCAAGAGATGCAAGTTTATCCACCAAGAAGCACCACCACCGGGTCGTCAGAAGAGTCGAGAACACCCTCTCACGGTGAGGATGTAAATCAAGAATCGTGAAATGTGGCGGTGCAATGAATCGGTCATAACCAGTAAACGATGTAAAAATCCTATCAGATCAAACCAAAACTAGTTGCATTCTTCCAAGTAATATTAGATCGAGTATTAAAAATTTTATTTATATTGCATAATATATATATTGGTAAAAAATTTATTTAATGTTATTTTTATATTGAATACAATAGTTTATAACATAATATCACCATTAAATATGTCTACATGTAATCTTTTTCCTAAAATACATCCCATGATCGCCGCTGAAATCGAGCCTAAGTCCAAACATTAAATACATAGTAAACATCAATAAAAACACCACAATCACCACTACTGTGCTCTTGTTGTGGGACACCTTTAATCGCAATGACTTTCCAAAGATTCAAAGACGTCGTAGGTCATGTCGAAACCGTAGAATCCAACATGGTCTAGCCATCGAGGGAATATGACTTGAATGCCCTAAATTGATCTTTGTACGCTTTATCGTCGTGAATGTAAGCAATGAGTCATAAATCCATACTTTGTTATTACGAAAGTCTACTCCAGCTAGTACCCAATGATCGCCGCCAAGGTTAACCGGAATGAAAACCTACACATAAAAATATTGTTCCAATTCAAGATTTCTTACACCCAAATTAATACAAGAAAAAAATTATATTGACATACCATATCCACATCCGTCACCGCTTTGACATTATGAACTCCCGCCTATGAATATAGCTATTAAAATTATCACTATATTAGTAATGTTTCGATCGAACAATTTCGTTGTTCCATAATTGCTAAGGAACACCTGCAATATCATATACACTAGAATTCGTAAATACACAACATATAATTTTAAAACAACGAATATATATTTAGTAAACCATCGCACTCCAAAAATATGTGTCTCAGATGCGTGACCCACCGAGACAATGCATTTGGATATCGCTGCTGCTTCTCACCGATCAAGCGATAATACTCATGAATATGCTGTATATAAGAAATAAGAATAGCAAACCACCGGTCAATTTAGAAAACAGTCCTACTACACAAACACAACCAATGGTTTGATGAAAAAAAATTACCTCGCCACCTAGCCATCCCAGACAAGTATGACCTAAAAGTATTTGAAAAACGAAAGCGTAGTATGGGACCGAACGATCCATTGTAATGTTACCAAAGAAACCACTCGTCGAACTCATTGTATACACATGGATCTTGTAATCCTCGAGTGGATTTATATCTACACTCGTTCGCTCATCGATCCGGCGATCCACTAATTGGAGCGTAGGCACGGGATTGATGTTCCTCCCTCGCTTGAATGACTGAATCAAATATGGACTATTAAAGACATAAGATCTTCTATATGGACTGCCAAACTTATTAATATCCGCAAGCACCTCCTTAAGAATCGCCCGCTTTGTCCACCGACATCCCCATAAAAGTATATAATGACATAGATCTGGATATCATCCGATTATCTACGCCAAGATACACTCCACAATCATCTCGGTACCTATCCATTTGTCGGATAAATAAATTTAATAAATAACGGATTAAAAGCTAAAAGAACGCACAAATGACTTATTAAATTTGCTCACCGTGACACTGAATGTGTAGTCGGAGAAGTGGTCGTGTGAGCGCTCAAGATACCTAACTAATAAATCCCATCACCGCTTCTCTAAATTCTTTGTGTTCTTTACGCCTCGCCTCAAAGGTCGACTTCAATTCACATATAGAACGATCAATCTTGTCCATCCGTCGAATGATATAATCGTTATTAAACTTTGTTCTCGATCATTATGAATTTAAAAATTATAAGTTTAAATAAATATATATAACCTCTTAATGACATATATATATATATATATATATGAAAATAAATGATTTATAACCTCTCGAATCATACGTGTCATTGGATTCCTGTGTTTGCTCACGATGGTCTTCTACTGAAGCTCCTCCTCCACAAGACCTCATGGCTCCAATGTCAGGCTAGCAGACTTGCTATGTTTTGATTTTCTTCCGTTTCAACCATAATGGAGGTGCGCTGATTGATGGTCGATGTCGCATAAAGTAACATTACTTATAAATACATAAATAATCATTTACAAAGTAACATTACTTATAAGATACTCACATTACCAACCCAACTTGGGATATATGGAACATAATCCTTTACAGCTTACTAATATTTTTGTGCTTTCTCTTGTGAGTTCTACTCGATGGTTTAGTAGTACATTTTCCCGCAATAATTCAACCCAAATTTTAAGTTAGTAGAATCATAGTATTATTTATCGATATGAAAAACAATAATATACAACCGCACAAAGTAATATTACTTACAAGACGAGAGTTATCATTAAACAATGAATTCACAACAAGTGAAGTTGATTTTGAGGAAGCGATGGGCTTCCATCAGTACAATGCGTGGAATCTTTTTTGGTTTTCACGACCCACCGTGATGGCAGCCCTCCAATAACTTCGAACATCCATGCCTACAATAAGTAAAATGACAATATTAAAAAGTATTAAATATTTACTATTAACAACCAATTATCGAAGAATATAATTTTAATGTAAGTACGATTTTAACGCACTCGAACTCCGGATGTAAAGTCGTAAACATTGTACTTTTCAATATTATGATTTGGCTTTTCCAAGCGAGTCTTCTTAAATTTCTCCATTTTACCATACAATGCATTGTCAAGACTGTCAGATATCGCTTCCCATGACAAACGAATCCCATGGATTCAGCTTCGAAAGTGATCAATGTCATCCACCTCGTAAGCAATGAAAAGTTTATCCGACTATGAACTTTTCTTCCATTTAGAACTCCGTCTCGCAAAATAAAAGAGTGCAATTTTTATCGCATCAATGTCGTCCATAGCGTCAAGTCTAAGTTACCAAACCTTTCGTCGAACTCAGCCGAGATTTAAATTGCGTAAATGCACCATCAAAATACGTATAAGCAACTCTATGATTCTTTTTATCATTTTTGTACACTCGCCTTCACCCCAACAAAGTCCCGTGAATTAAACACCACTCTCCAATTGATAAGCGTATCAAATGCTCACCAATTTCAAACCACAACCGATCCGCTCTCATTATCGGCCACTTGTCTTAAGAACAAATTACGCATAATCACACCACTCGAATGGAAAGCTTCGACACTCTAAGAAATGGCCAAATATATCCTTTTGAATAATTGCAACTCGCTGCTTTGTTAACTTACCCTCAATAGCTTTTACGATCAGTATCTAACTTACACATACTTGTAATACGCCCGGAAAATGAGCAAAGATAAGGTATCCGTGATCATGCCGTGTACATACGTAGAATCGCCATATTTCATATAAATATAACATTATTAAATTAAAATTATATAATTTACAAATTAAAAAAATTCTTTCGTAAAATTTCGGAAAATATTACAGTGCGACAGTGCACCGTGTCGCATAAAAATAAGCGACAGTGCACACCGTCGCACCAAATTCCGTAAATTACAACCCGATAATTTGGTGCGACATGCGCATCGTCGCGACAAAACTTCGTGCGACGGCTCCGCATGTCGCACCAAATTACGTAATCCGAAACTAGGACCGTCGCGATTAAACCTCTGCGGCGGTGCATCCTGTCGCACTAAATTCCGTAATCCGAATCGGTAGCGCCGCACTGTGCTTGGCGCGACGGAATGCGACGGATGTTCGTCGCGACCAAATTCCGTAACTGAATTCGAACCGTGCCGCCGCATTTCCGCTGCGCGACGGATCGCCGCCGCACCGATTGCGCGACGAGACCTTCCGTGCGACGGCCGGTGCCGCCGCACCGTAAACGCAGCGATGGTAGCAGCCCATCGCACCAACCGTGCGATGGTCAAGTCATCGCATCGAAACTGCGGCGATGAGTCACCGCCATCGCACCAAATCGCCGCGATGGCTCGCCATCGCACCGCTTCGTGCCATGTCGCTGCCACGGCACGCCATCTGCACATGGCACGCCGCAAGATCGCTACCGATACGCCGCTGATCGTCCGAAGTTTGTTTAAAAGAAAAAATTACGTAAAGTTACCTCACCCTCGTCTCCTGCGGTTCTGCTTTCGATCGCCTTTCCGATCGCCTTCTCGTAGTGAATCGCTACGAAAATTTTGACGGGCGGTATCTTGGTCCGCAAAATTGGAGATTGGCTAATGTGATATAAAAATATAGAAAAGTTATTACTAAAAAATGAAAAGCGAGAAAAGTTATTTGTGTAAATTTTCCATCATGTATGGAGTAAATGCAACATTATTTCGGGTCGTAAAAACTTTGCTTGAGAGCAGTTGGACAAAAAGATCTGTGGTATTGGATTAAGCAACCGGACGCGAGTGGTAATAGAAACTACTCCATTGTTGAGCCAAGGAGAAAGTAGTCCATTTTCTTATTGGGCTAGCCAGCCCATTGGGGCCCAATATAAACTAATGTTGAAATGAAGGAGGAAAGAACAATATAGAGAGAGCAGGGGGCAGTAGCATCATCGTCAACTAACAGAGCAGTTGCTGAAAGAACAAGAAGAAGAAGTGAAAACGACATGTCGTGGCTAATATTTGAAGGGCTACTGCCGTTGGGCATCATAGCAGCAATGTTAACAATTGCAGGAAATGCTCAGTATCACATCCACAAAGCCGCTCACGGACGCGTGCGTATTTAGTTCTATTTTTCTTTCAATTCAAATTGTATTATTCTTAGATGCGAATCATTTTTCGTTTTCATTCTCTAATATTTATTTTGCAAAAATTTTTTTATTTTTTTTGGGGGTTGGATTTATCAATTTCAGCCGAAGCACGTTGGTAATGATATGTGGGACGTGGCGATGGAGAGAAGGGACAAGAAGCTCATCGAACAGCTCTCCGGCGCTTCCTCCAATTAGATGTTGACTCGCCTTTCTGGTACTTTCTTATCTTATTTTCGACTCGCCTTTTTGTTTTATGCGATTCTAGTCAATTTTTTGGAATTAGATATATTTGGAGTTTGGACTGGTAATCAATTTCTAGGTCTGAGCTTTAGTAATTGATTCTTGATTGGCTAGGATTTTGAAAGCCGGGATTCTGTTATTTCCTTGCTGTCAGATTGAAGGTGCCTTTACAGAGTTTTAATTTCTGCAGTATCTATTAAAAAGTAGTTTGCTTTGGAACCTAGAGAGTTTGAAACAATTTGGTTTTGTGTTTTGCGAGTATCATAAGCTCTTTGCACTGCCATAACAAATTTTAAAGATGTTAGGAGTAATTTTAGTACTTTGAAAATTTTTCAAAAGTCACGGAGAGAGATAAGGAGCACAGTTAATTAGGACAAACTTAAATCATATATTTGACTAATTCTTCTGGGCCTTGTAGATGGTGAGATAGTTATTCTGCCTTTGGTTTTAGTAGCAGTGTAAACTGCAAAGTTTTTCTGAAGGTATGAGTCACGGATGACAGTGGTGCTTAGTTTAATGGAGAAAAGGTGGAAGGTGATATCCTGAAGAACAAATTAGATATTACTTGGTCTTTCTAATAAGAAGAATATTTTTCTTTTTCTAATTTGTGACACTTGGCCTTTCTGTAGATTAATCATTGTAAATGATAAATGGGTTGAGCATGGATGGTGTTCTTAGACTAATTAACCCTTTTCATCATGTTTTATTTTCCATATTTCAGAAAAGCACACCTCCTCCTCTCTTTCTTTTTCACAAACACTCATTTGCATATGCATGTTATCCCATACACAATGCTCCTTTTCTGAGCAGAAAAAACTATACCCAATGCTCCTTGCAATGCGCATCGTCATTATCGTCATTATCTTGTTTTGCGATTCTGCTTCAATCATAACCCTATTTGTACCATCAGCATAACCATGAGCATCTTCTTATAATTATCACCCATTTAAAAGGAAAACATTGTTTGGAGAATTTGGATTTCTTTCATGTAATCTCCTTAGCTTTTGGAGACAGAGAATCCTCTTCGTGAAATGTTTCAAGAATGACTGTATTTTAGATATTGCGGTCAAGCATTATAGGTTTGATTGTCCTTTTTATTTTGTATATTAGTAGCTTGTGTCTCTTTTGACATTTAATTTAAGCTTACATAAAATAAAATAAAGTTTGAAGGATTATTAATAATTTAACAGAAATTTGAAGAAATAGTTTTTATTTCTCTCAATCATTATCCAACATTTTAGGGGTCTTCTCAGTTGAGAAAGCTTGAACAATTTGATCAAGTCAGTCTTCCTTTGGCAGTTATAAAGCCTGCATAGTTTTTGGTAGAGCCAGTATGTTCTGGCAATCATAAAAAGAAAAAGTTGCTTCTGCAGTGGCTATGCTTATGGTTTTATGGCGTGGCCTCGGGTCTTTGTGTTCATCATCCTCCGTCTTTGTGTAAGTCGTAACATTTTTGAGCCTCCATCTCGATAGTACCCCATAATACATCTACCTGTCAGCTGCCACAGTAACTTTGTATTTTTGAAGTGAAAAAATTTACAGAGACAGATTTCATGGAGACAGCGAAGGGTAGGATATTAGTTAAAGTACATGATTTTGGGAGGAGGCAATAGCCACACAGTGATGAAGTTCACTGTAATGTTGATGGTGCTAAAAGAAATGTTTTAAGATCTTGCATCTTTTATTGCTTAAAAGCCTGTCAGTTGTGTATAACTTTATGCGTATTCTCAAAGCTTATGAAAAGTTTAGGTTTTTGGTCCCCTAAAAAACTGCAAAAGGTTAATTAGTTTGATTATAATATGATGTTCTAGACGCATAATTGACCTAAAATTTTTGGACTGTTGGTAAATGCAAACGCATAAATTAGTTCAATAAAAGTTGATGATCTAAATGCATAATTGGCCAAAATAGTTAGAAAAAGAGGTAACTCCGCTGCATAATGTGTTGATGGAGCTGGAGATTGGGTTCTGTGGAACTATGAACTGCATCTCATGTTAAAGTACTATTGTAAAGATCTTTATTTTGGGGCCTGCTCAATAATTAATTTTTTCTATGATTCTTTTTCTTACATTTTGAATTTTCTAATTTGTTTTATAAATGTTATGTAATCAATCATATGGCTGTGAAAGGACATCATGTTAAATTCCATCATGTAGATGATAAGCATTTTCAATTAATCTGAGAAACTTGATGCATCATGGCATGTTTAAAAAATATCAAATATTTACAATTCTACAAGTTTAGTGGAGGTTGTTGTATTCTCAGCTTGTGATTACTGTGAAACCTACTACTTTGTGGTTGTTGGGGGTGGGGTTGGGGTTGGTTAAGAGCATATGGTGTGATTGTATGCATGTCCAAATGTCCAATCATGGGCTTCAGCAAAGACTCCAATCTGCTATATAGTTTGTAACTTTTAGAGAGATGAGACATCCCACCAAGTTCTGCTCACTTTTGGAAGTTTACCAGACCCCTTCTTTCTCCCTTCTTGTTGCTCCTTTCCATTGCCTTTGTCTGTTTGGTGTGTGCATGTGCGTGATATTATTATGACCGTGAAATTGATAATCTCATGATAGTGCAGGAAGCTTTGCCAGTGGACTGAATAAAGTGCTCATCTGATATTCTAGCTTTGCTTATGAAGACTCAAGCAGATGCAATCATGTTCATTTTGATATCTTTTGTACGTGAATCTACTTAAGCTTTTAAACTGTTTTCTGGGAAAAAAAAATTATATATATATATATATATATATACTTTGTCCAACCATGAATTTAGTTATTAATCTTGACATTTTGAAATTGGTTTGATAATACTTTGTTGTTTTAGAAATCTTGCTTGTGTTGATGGCTGTAAATAATTGCAAGTGAGGCGATTAAAATTCGGACTGAGAACGTAAGCAATATATCTTTGAGATAACATTGCAAGAGGTTGAGAAATTTACAACTTATTGTCTGAAACTGAGAGTGGAGCTTTGGAGATGCATGGTAAGAGAATGATAAGAATTGGTGGCGGCTTGGTGAAATAAAGAGTTTCTAGTTGGTTATTAGAAATAGGGAGGTATTGTGAAATGAGAGTTTCTTTTTATTTAATAATTCTGAAGAAGATGGCTAACAGTTAAGGTTTTTTTGGTGCGAATTCAAGCTGGCAAGTGGCAAAAGCAACCTTGGACCATATGGGCGACTTCGGCTTCGAAGCCGGCATGCCCTCACATGCCTAATTGACTAAACTCTGATTGCCTTCATAATTTGATGATTACTCAATATTAGATTATTATCACAAGCAAACCCATTTGAGCTTTAGCATCCCACCCAACTGCAATTGTTTAATTTTAGTGGAGTTCTTTCTATGTATAAAGTGAACTAGAGTTGTGTCGCCTGAGACAAAAGTATAAGAAGCCAGCATATAAACTATAAGCTGATGAACAAGATGCGATTGTCTTGTATTGCTGCCAAGCTAAGGCAAACATTTTCATTAGCATTATGAAATGTGAATGTGCTCCCACCGTGATATCACCGTCGGCTTTTATGCCTTTTAATTATCGTTACAATGCAAGGCCCTAGATTCCCCCATGACAACCAAGGGCGCCTACAATCAATAATAATTTCACAGAGAAAGAAGCACATGGAGTCAACGACAACGAACTCCTCTCAATTCAAATTCGGACAGACAGCTTTAAATTGGATGCCATTACCTTCTTTTCGTTTTTTAAACTTTCCATAACTCTTTCAAAAATAAATAATGTTCAAGGTACTATATTGGGCACGATATTTCATTTTGGTTCATGATATGATTTGATTTCATTATTGGCTAGCTAGATCGTTTATTGAACATGGCCCCCAACCATGTAGAATCTCAAAATTGGACTCATCTGCCCTCTTTTTATTAGTTGGCTTAAAAGCATTTCTTAGAAATAAGAGGGAAAAAAACAAGCAACAAGACAGGTGTCTCAATAATTTTTTTTCCCCTTTTTCTAAATGGTTCCACCAACCGATTTTATTATAATTGTGCAGCACATTGATTTCCTGAAACCCTCAATCTTTGAATAATCTCGTTTGTGCACTTCAGGGTCCATTGATAATTTATATTTTTATTAATGTTCTTGTTGGCTTTTTTGAGGTTAGTCTTTCGTTTAATCAAATTAAAAATAACTACAGGTTTGTTTTAAAGCTGCTTTTTTTTTTTTAAATACATTTATTCTCTCCCTTTTAATAATATAAAATTCAATGTGATGGCCTTGCAACCACAGCACTTCAACTAAGCAAAGGAAAAGAAATGTTCCCATTTAGATGGCCTGTAGCTTAAGTCATTGTAGAAGAAATGATTCCCTTGCCCTTTCCTTTGTCAGTAATTCAAAATTGACCTAGAAAGAAAAAGAAAAGGTAAGGTAATGACTTTAATCTGTCCATAGCGTTGGACATAGTGCAAGGTCAAATTATTGTGTACAGTATAGTAGAATACAAACAAACATACATGTGTAATCCATATGTTCCCTATCAAATTGACATTAAGTTACAGTGCCACTGAATCAGCATAGGTCTCTTTCATGGAGAGGCATACAAACAGACGCAGAAAGAGCTTCACATGCCAAACAGGCAAGCAAAAAAAAATCATTTTAGAAAAATGGGCGCCATAAAATTTTTTATTACTTGTCTGTCAATGGGACAACTAAATTCATCACATAGAATCACTTTGAACTTACATGCACACAGAATGAATCATAAAACTATGGGAGAATATGTGAGTGATAACAGATTTACACAAAAATCCTATATTACCCACGCTAACACCAGGAACCTACCAAGACCAAACAAGGTGACAAAGAAAGACACCACCAAAAAAAGGTGTATTAGAAGAATTTCTGAACACATGAATGAACTTGAAAAAGAATGTGCTTGTGGAACGACAGGGGTAGGAAGCTTGAATCTATATTTTGGGAGTTAGGGAACATATTCATTTTCGAGGACTGGTTGCGTTCGAGTCACCATTGCTGCTGGTGCTTTTGTATTCCCAACCGATGTCATGTGCAGAGCTTCTCCCACATCTGCAGCCTTTTCCATCTGTTGCATTTTCTTTCTATGCTTGTACTTCTGCAGCCATAGTAATAGCAATGACAACAACACCAACAATGCTAACCCACCCACAACAGACCCAACAATTATCCAGACCTTTGAATTACTCTCCTCTCCTTTTCTCGTTGGTGGTGGTGGTGGTGGTGGCGGCGGCGGCACAGGGGAGACCGGTGGCGGACTTGGGGCGATGGATTCAACTACTATAGAGAAATGTCCCTGTTGGACAGTTAAACATTTGTTGCCTGATACTACATTGCTGAAATTTACCAAACCATGTAAATCAAACCAAACACACTTGGGAACAGACCCATCAAGAGCCGGCATCACATCTTGGAATAAAATTGATATGGGGTCACCAGATGCACTAATATTCAATTCTTGCAAATTCTTAGCTGATAAATCTGAAGCATCATAAGCAAGAAGACCAAGAACAGGAGCCAAGTACACATATCCAGGTAATGGATAATATGTATTAGACCAATTGCCCAAATTCTGGTACACCAAAACAAGCCTTTCGACATAGGGGCTCTCGGTAACTCCTATAGGAATATGAAACTCTTTATACATATTCACGCCTTTCGTTCTTAAGCTGCCACTCCTGAGCCTCATTGCTGCAATCTTAATCCCAGTCAAATTCGAAGGAACAACCCCTTCATAGGGAATGCCGGTCCTGGGACGAACAAAAGCCCTATAAGCATAGTCTTGGAGAAGGGTATCAAGAGCAGAAGCAGAGTCAGATTGAGCCACAACATCCAGTGAGAGAAAGAAAAACCATGTCATAGAAACAAGCATCGCGAGACTTCGAAGAAGCCCCATCGATGCTTTTCAATCCTCCAACTTGCCAATCAAATTAAATTCGTACCACTCCAGTAAAATATTCAATACCCACAAAGACTATACCAACAAAATTCCAACACCAACTTAACACCTCAGATCCAAACGAAACAATAATGGAATGCAGACAGATAAATGCGGCAAATCCCTTGAAAGAAGCTTCAAGCTCACAATTTGGGCATTACCAAATCAATAAGTTGGTGTCACGTTGCCAGTGATAATGGTTACTGCATTAAAATAAAAATATATGCTCTCACACTCTCAAAGGATTATATAAAGCAGCTTTGAAGGTTTCAACCGTTGTAGCCCTCTTTCTCTTTTGGAATCCTTGTAAAAGAAGACTCAGTGACTCAAAATAGAATCTTTAACAGCATTTTAATTTTCTCCCAGAAATTAAGCCCACGAATCTCCAGCATTTGCCCATAATACGGTAATTAAAAATATAATGACCGAAATAAATAGCCAGTAAGAAAAACGAAACGCCTCATTTGAACAGCCAATCCATCATTATTACAGTTGCTAAAATTGGATTACTTACTAGGTAGCTGCTGATTTTTCTCGTGCTACCCACCAAATCTTTGACAGATAACGCCACGATGACTCACATGAATCCACCATGAAACCCTAGAATCTTGAGATAAATCATGATTCACTTCGAGGCAAGATCACACACACTCGCAGCGAAACAATGTAAGTAGGTGACTGACAGAGGAAAAAATCAAAACTTTTTCAATTCCCTTGTAAATTTAACTAGCAGCATTTGGATTAAAACCCCAGCACTCAAAGAGCCGTCGCTGACGCCCACAAATACTTGCTTCTGATTTGATTATGATAACGATAACCGATCCAAAGGCTTAATGGGTAATACAAGGAAAGGCAAAAGCTTTTTACTTTAAAACGAAACTTTTGAGAAAAAAGAAAGGAACTGGGTAATGAGAAATGGAGAATATAAGAGAGGAGATAAGCTTTAGCCGCTAAGAGTAGATGGGAGCAGTGGTAGAGACTAGAGTGAAAAGAGGGAAGAAGACAGAAGAAAGAGAATGAGAGAGAGAGAAAAAGGCTTGAGAAAATGGCTTTTGCCAACTATATATAAATGCTTCTCTCATTTACAGCTACAGCCAAACAGGTCACTGACTGAGTACTCTTAAACCCCACATGCCCTCTCTGGTCCTTCCCCTTTTGCCCCTTCACTTCTTCCAAAACACCGATATCCCATTTTCCCCGTAGCAAAAGAGTGGACCGTGGACGATGTTGATCATATTACAGAGTAAATCATACTGCGAAGATGTTACATTATCACGCCACGTTTGTAAGTACATCCCACTTAGTTGAATATATCTTTCACTATAACATATCTATGTTTCTACAAAATTGACATAGCCAGCAATATTCTTAATGTTATAATAATTTGCGTTGTCATGGAATGCAATATTTTTATCTATTTTTGATTTTTATGTGTAATTATCATACTTATTTTGTGAAATCCATTATTGTACATTCACTTTTAGAATTATTATTTCATAAAATCACGTTTAATTCAATTTTTTTTTTTCAAAAAATTGAATTGAGATTCACTGGTGTTCAATTGATAATAGATTTATAGAACTTGTTGCCTTACATTATATGTTACGTACATTAAAGAAATTGATAAGTTAACCATCAAATTTTCATGATATTTCACAATTATTCTCTTTATTGTTCATCATATTTTCAGTCCTTCGATTAAATTTAACCACTCTCCTCCAACTAATATTTGTTACCCCATTATGTAAGTTAACTTTAACCTCAACTGATGTTAGTTTCTTAAATTTTTTTTTTTTTTTGTTGATTGTCTTTTTTGTGCATTAGTTCTATTTTTCGTTAGATTTCAATAGTTGTACCAAGCCCTAATTAACGTTCTTTTTTTAAAAAAACTGTAATATTGGGTTTATTATTGCAATTTTACTAATTACCAAAACATGCTATATTGTTATGATGTGAAAACCCTTTCGTTCTCTAATTTTGAAAGTTGACATTCTCAATTGCCGACGAAATAGTCGCACAAATGATATATAATGGACAAATGCTCTTTTCAAAATCAGTGAACAAACTGAAGGTCTTTATCATAGAAAATTTTTAACCTCACAATTCCATAATTAATTTATATGCTCATTAATTAGATAAAATAAACAAGTCTTGAGACCTTGTGCCTTTCAAAAAAGGCACCTAAAAAAACATTCCCAACAAAATTTAGCAGCAGAAGAGGAATTATCATCAATCCTCTTTTTCTTTAAATGGCTACATGCCCCCATATAAAATAAAAAATTGCAATTGCCAGCTTTTTCTTTAAACGCCATTTGCACGTGCCCCCCACGTGATATCGCCATAATGATTGTTTTGGTAACTTCACTAGCAACAATCCGGGTAGATTCTGTTTGACCAAATTAAGATTTTATTTAATCCATTTAAATTATAAATTGATTAATGTTAATCGGTTTTTGTGATTTACACATATCGAATTTTGATTTAACATTAAATTTTTTAAAATTTTATCCAACAAATGCTCTCGATGCTTTCTTAAGATATATTTACGTGGATTAGTCAAGAAAAAGAAAAGAAAAGCATTTTTTTCCTTTTTTGACTTCTAAGATAATTATCTATGTAGAAATGAAAACCCACATATTTGGTTAAATTTTTTAACAATGTTAATGACTTCAATTTGAGTATTAATATATGTCATTTATCTATTAAATATTAAAATTTATAACTTAATAAAATTAATATTTTATTATTTAAAATATAAATATTACATCAATTAAGACCAAATACTAATATCTTTAACACTTCTAAAAAATTTATGTACATGATTTTGACTTCACAAGAGGACTCGACTTTGTATACTAATTAGTGTCCAGGGCTTATATTGTTGGCTGGGATTTGGGAGGGCTCGTTGAAAATTATTTCATAGAAGGTAAAGGTTTTAATTGAAAGTTTAAAAAATAATTTTTTTTTTAAAAAGAGGGACTTTCTTTCAGATTTTATGTTTTGATCCCTTATTTATTAATTGTTGAGTTTTGCCTCGTATGATTTTAATTTTATTTATTTCTTATTGGCTCTACCACAACCATCAACGTTACTGTTCGAATTGATTTGTGGTATTAAAGTAAACTGATATAACCCATTTATTACTCATGCTAAAAAATAAAAACAAATTCAACACAAATATTAAACAAGTAGTAATCGTGACACAAATTTAACATATTTAAAGAGACCATTGCATATACCGCAGAATATGTAGGTACTACCTATTAAAATCTCTCAACATATTTTGTTCCAAAAATACAAATGCACTTTTTAATATAACAAATATAATATCGTTATGCTGAATTCAAAACACATTAACAAAATAGATTTACTCCAAAGAACTCCAAAATTAAAATGAATGTGATACAATTATGTCAATTAATAGTGCACAGATTTGATCCTTCTGGTCTAGGGAAATACTACAACAATAGGAATACGACCCGTGTCTTTTGGTACTTAACAGGGCCAACCAAGGCTCGTGATAAAAGCGTCGTCGTTTTGCTTGCTAGCAACTAGCAAGTATACTATTATTCAACTTATATGTGCAATATTGTGCATTGTGTTTGAATGGTCTCTTTGTTCTTTGCTGTCTTTCGGGTCCACTTTCAGCTATTGCTAACAAATTGCACACATTTATAATAAATTATAAATATTTAGTTTAAAACAAATAGTTATGGTGATGGGTTGATTTGTTTGGCTTCCATATATATATATATATATATATATATATATGAGAAGGAACAAAAAATCTCTCTAAACGAATCCACAACCTATGCGACTCTTTTTGTCTTTGTGCTGTATTTATTGATGGCATGGGGGCAAAAGTTTCACATTTTCACATTGTGAAATTGACCATTACTTGTATTACGTGTTGATTGTCATCACAACTGTCACAGCTCACACAACATAAGATAGATTTGGGTAATTGTCAAGCCATGAGAGATATATATATTTTAGCTGAATTGTAGCAATCGATTAACCAAAACTCGCTTATGTTGTGATATCTTTTACATTTATGTAGTGTTTACATTTTGAATTTGATTTTTTAAGTGTAGAGTCCTTATAATCAATTGTTTATTTTCTTATTCATTTTATAATTAAAAAAATTACACATTCTTTAAATAACGGTAAAATTATAATTTAGAATAATTCATTCTCAATTCAACAAAAATAAACGCATAATTAGGATTCTCATTAACAATCCATACTCTTATTTTATTATAAGTAAACAATATATTTTCACTTTCAATCCGCGCTCTCAATCTCATAATTTCCACTCATAATGTCTTACTCTAATTAATTAATTAAGTAAACACTACATTAATTAATAGAATTTGTAAGATATGGAAGGGTTTCATATTTACGAGACTCTCCTTTACACAACCCAAAGCCTCAAGACTAACGGTAGGATCTGATAGCATACATCGCCAATCTAGAGTTGACTATCATTTACGCTCTATGATCATTGAGAAATTTGTACGTAATTGAGTCTCTAAAATTTGAGTTGAATGATATTTCTTTAGTATGCATTTGGAGTAAATTTGACGTACCCAAAGCTTAAAAACATGCTAAAAGTCTCAATTTAGATAGTTTCTCTTTAGTGAAAAACTGACGTATCAGTATACATGACATACTTCTATCATAGCGATAAATTCCTTATGTATAGGCATTAGGCAAGCTGAGTGATAGGTCATATATATGCATGTTAGTGCAACAAAATGACACGTCTTGTTTTAATGGTCTAATGAAAATTTGCACTAAATAAAACATAATTTTGAATAATAAACAAATAGTGAGGAAAAATTGTGAATAAACAAAATGATGATAAAATATTAACATCAAATTATTTATGGGTGCCAGTTGGAGTAATTAGTAAAATGTAGTGCGGATCTCATCATACTATTATATATATCGGTGATGGTATTTTTATTTTTTTTTTACAAATGTTTTTCAGTAACATATAAGCGCATAATTCTACACTTCTTAAGTCGTGATACACGTCGATTATTTGTAAGATGGATTGCTAAAGAATTTAACAAGTATGAAATTAGAATACCCGCTGCATGAATGTTGTTTCAGTATCTGATATGAAAATGGTGAGTTACTACTAGAGAATTGAGAGAAAAATGTACTGATACTTTGACACCTTTTTTTCATTACAAAAAAAATAATAATAAAATAAAACTCATGTTTTTGTAAATGCACAATCATTTGTATGCATTCATTAAATTAAAGGGAAAAGGATTGTTAGTCTCTTAATGTTCAGGGAAAGCGATATAAAATTCCCTAATATTTTAAAAAGACATATAACCCCCAAATCTTATTAATTTTTAATCTATTTTAACTGAAAATATGGTAATATTATATAGGTTTTTAAAAAATACACTTGCATTTTCAAGAAATGATGTGTAAAATTTCTAAAATTATTTTCGCCTCTAAAATTGCAGTTGCTACTGCTCTAAAAATTAACAAAATTTAAAAGTTATCTGTATTTTTAAAATATTCAAAAATTTTATATCTCTTCCCTACCCTAATATTGTGACTAACTCTAACGGTCCTTTTTTCTAAAATTAAATTTGTATGTGAATTTCAAAAGTGAACTGGACTGGCCTAAACCAAAAGCCATTATACAGAGTAGGCCCAATAAAGTTAGCTATGTAATGGGCTTCAGTTGAACCCGTTTATAAATAGGCCGAGCACGAGGTCCATTTTGTTGTTGGGTTAGTATGTGTATTTAGATATTAATTTGATGAGTAGTATCAGGTGACAAGCTCAAAGAGAGTGGGACCCATTACAATTAAAAAAAGTTGGTATTATTTTGTCATTTGGTCCTCTCTCTCTCTCTCTCTATTTTCCTCGCGCTCGCCAATAGAGCGAGAAAAGGAAAGAAGAGAGGAAACAACGAACGCCATAACAAAAATAAAAGCCAACCAAAATTATTAAAAAATTAAGAATTAAAACCCCCCCAACAAAAAAACATTTTATCTTCATCACTGGTTTCACTTTTCAACATTTTCATTTCGATCACATTTTTTTTGTTGGTTCCAACAAAGCTTCAATTTAATCACCGGACGATAACATTGGAATCTTTCCCGGTCAAATCACGGCGTTCGTTCGGGTGACCTTTTTCTTTTTTCATAATTGACTCGATTTAGGGTTAGGGTTTTCGTCGAATGAAATTTCTCCTTGTCTGATTGCAAGGTTACCTCCACGGAGTTTCGCTTTCGAAGGTACGGTTGATCTGTTCTTTCCTTATTTTTTAATTTATTACTACATATTTTGTTATTCCACGTTTGCTTCTTTTGCAAGTTAATATTTCCGTTATTTTAACAATGCGTTTGTTTTTTTAGTTTTAATTTTGCGATCTTTAGAGTGATTGATTGTGAAATGTCCGTTGTAAGGGTTAGGGCATCAAGAGAAATGGAAGCGTCTGGTACTAATCCTGACGCTTATAGAGGTTCTTCTGGAACGAGTAGTAATTCGCGAAGATATGGAATGCTTTCGGCTTCTAATATAATTCAAGCTCCATTATCCACGTTATTGGAGTACTCAGGTCTTTTAAGAACGAGGTCAAGTCATCAGGAATCTGAGCCCTTGATTAATTCTACTCTTTCTTCTCACCTTAGCAATCATAATCGGCTTGATGATTCTACTGTAAACAATGGGGAGGTGGCCATTAGGATAATTGGGGCAGGGGAGCATGAGCCCGACAGGGATGGGTCCGGAGGGTTGGTGGTTGGGCAGGTGAGGGAAGGTACCGGGCAGTCTGATGTGGTGTCTGTTCCGTTGGCAGGTGATAATCAGGGAGATGGTAGGACTGATCGTGGGGTGGGTGCTGGAGATGGTGTTTCACAGTCTTCTAATGGGAATGGTGATGCGGAATCTGGGGATGGTGCTGGGGTTAATGGTAGAGACTCTTCTTATCAGAGATATGATATTCAGCAGGCTGCTAGGTGGATTGAACAGGTCCTTCCATTTTCTTTGCTTCTCTTGGTTGTCTTCATTCGCCAGCATTTGCAAGGTATCCTCCTCATCCCTTGGTCACAGTGATTTACTTTGATGGGCCCTGCCTTGATCGTTTTCTGGTTTTTGGTTTAGTAATTTTCAATTTATGGGTTATCTTGGTGACTTTGTCAGTTCTCTAGTTTTACCAGTATTCCAACTTTTGTATAGATTTATATGATATGAAACAATTAATGGCTTCATGCACACACACATGAAAAGATAACAAATCACAGAGAGGTAGTTCTCATGTGCAAAGTGCTTGTCGACTTAAACAATTAATGCTAACTTCCCATTTCTGTTGGTGTAGTAGTTCTTCTACACTCATGTTTTTGTTTTCTCTAAGGTTGGTTTATGTCAAAGGATGATAGAGTTGCTAAGGATGCTATTGCATCTGTATTTTCTGTATTAAAGCCTTCGCTGAAATGCCAATTGTTAGATTTTTATTTTATTTTTATATTTTTTTAGTCTTAGCATGTTTTTGAACATCATTTTCAACAATCTGTCTTTTAGGTTGTGATATTTGCCTTTCTACGAGGACTTGCAGGTTTCTTTGTTACAATTTGGATTGCTGCTGTCATGTTCAAATCAAATGACGTTCTACGGAAACAAACAGCTTTGAAGGTGCTGTAATAAGTAATTCATTGTTCTATTCTTTTTATAGGATATCTGCTTGATTGGTTGATAGAAATGAAAACAGCTTCAGCCATTTTCTACTAAAATATGTATGATTAAGCATATCAATTGTTGGTGGCTGCAGGGAGAGAGGAAGGTCTCTGTTCTGATTGGCATCTCTATCGCTTTCATGCTTCATGTGGCTGGTGTTTACTGGTGGTATAGGAATGATGATCTTTTATATCCTTTGGTCATGCTTCCTCCCAAATCCATACCACCTTTCTGGCATGCTATTTTCATCATCATGGTGAATGGTATATTCTTGTCCACAAGTTATTACTTTGGTCATTTTTTCCTAACCCACTTTGCTGTTGTGAAATTTACTATAATGGTGGTACTTGACTTATGTCACTTGCACCTTATTTCATCGTTCTAAGGTTGTAAGGAGAAAGTATTGGGACTTGGGAGCTGGGGGATGCTCTGCCACAATATTATTCATTTTGGAAGGAGATGAAATCTTGTTTCATTGGTTTTTGATCTTTTCCATTTTCCGATTTAAATTGAAAAAAAAAAAAGAAAGTTCTGTTTTTTTCCGATTTTGCCAAAAATTTAAATTATTTTTCATGGAAGATTTCTGATCTTTATTTTCATTTAGTACTGGATAACAATAGTGGTTGCTCTATCTCTAAAATATGCATTTCTTTAATGATTGGATGAACTCCTTTTTCATGGACATCCATGTCTGCTGAATATGCTAGAATTCTTGTTATCTCTTTCAATATCTTAATATGATTTCCTTTCAGATACTTTGGTCCGGCAGGCATCAATGGTGCTCAAGTGTCTTCTTTTAATGTATTACAAGAACAGTAGAGGTCGGAATTATCGGAAGCAGGTTGGCAACATGTAGCGTAGAATTTGAAGAATATATACATAAATAGATTATGAGTTTGGCCTTTGATTTTCATATTCCTTTTGAATCCATTACTTTCTAACTTTAGAACTTCTCTCTTTCCAGGGTCAATTGCTAACTTTGGTTGAGTATTTGATGCTTCTGTACCGTGCGTTATTGCCAACACCAGTTTGGTACCGTTTCTTCTTGAACAAAGAATATGGGAGTCTCTTCTCGTCACTGATGACAGGGCTGTACTTAACTTTCAAGCTTACATCTGTGGTTGAGAAGGTAAGGCAGTGGCTTATCATGTGTATTTCACTTCTCTCTCTTTACTGTCCCCTTAGAGTTTACATGAATGTGTGATTTTTCAGGTGCAATCCTTCTTTGCTGCATTGAAGGCATTGTCGCGTAAAGAGGTGCATTATGGGGCCTATGCAACAACTGAGCAGGTAGTCTGGAATTTCCCATTTTCATTTGAACTCCATGAATGACCTGAATTTTTTTTTCTTTCTTTTTATCTATTTATTTATTTTATTATTGTTCTTATCTACATGTTTCATATCTACATGCAAATCAATATCCCTTCATTCATATTATCAATTTAATATATTTTATGAATGTTTTGTGGCCTAATATGTGTCTATCTCCATCTTGGGGTGTGATGTGCGAAACAAGTGCAGAAACTTCCATTCATCTTTTTCTTCAATGTTTTGTGGCCTCAAAGTTGTGGAATAGATTGTGCAAAGAGGCCAACATTTTGTGGGTCATTTTTGGTTCTTGTCATTCTATATTCCCATGCTTTTTTAAAGGAAAAATGCCAAAACCCTTTGGATCCATGCTGTGGCAGCTCTGTTTTGGGTAATATGGCATGAAAGAAAATTTGAAAGGAAAAAATGTGGATAATATTGAAGAATCGTGGGATAGAATTTGTTTTCTAGCTTAGTTGTGGGCTTCAGTTTCTAAGGAGTTCCAACATTCATCTTTTTGCTTCATTAATCTAAGCTGGGAGAGTGTTTTGAGATAGGTGTCTGGTCTGGTCTAGTATTGTAGAGGGGTGATTGGTATATTTTGTATACCACTGAAGTTTTCATTATTTTATTTTCTCAGTGGACAGATGGTCTACTTCTTGTAATGATTCTTCATCATTAATAGTTTCTTATCAAAATAATAATAATAAAAAAAGAAACTGGATATGTGCTATCTTTTTGATATCTTCATGTTGAAGTGTTCCAAGTTTCATCTACTGGTTGCTAATCTCTACTTGAAGTTATCCATGTGTTAAAAGCTTGATTGTGATCTAATGCAGGTGAATGCAGCTGGAGATTTGTGTGCCATATGTCAGGAGAAGATGCATGCTCCTATTCTGCTTCGTTGTAAACACATTTTCTGCGAAGACTGTGTGTCTGAGTGGTGGGTTTATTATTGCTTGCTCTCTTCATTTTCATAAGCGTCAAGGATTCTTTCATTTTATTTTTCTCCTCCTTGTGGCTTTTCCTTCCTTTCTCGTGGCAATAAATTATTTGACAGTAATCATGTCACCAAAAGTCACTAGTTTGCTTCTGTTCTGGAGGACTTCAACCTTTATTCTTTTTCAGGTTTGAGAGGGAAAGGACGTGCCCATTGTGCAGAGCTTTGGTCAAGCCAGCAGAGCTCAGATCATTTGGTGACGGATCAACTAGTTTGTTTTTCCAGATTTTCTGATCTCACTACTGTAGAAACCAGGAGTTTTTTGCTATGAAGATCTAGATATTTATTTGAAGCTACCTTCTCCAGTTTGTCGACTACACCAGTAAATTTGACTATATCCTACTCGACCCTGTTCATGAGTTGCGGAGGAAATTGAAGCAAAATGATGGATAGAATCAAATTGGCTTTCTGTTATTATATGTTGTATTGACAAATTTCTCCAGTGATGGCAAAGGTGTTGAATGTATGTAATGAGGCCATTAAATTTCAGTTTTTTTTTTCCGCCCCCCCAAAAGACTAACAGTATATGTCAATATTAATTTTTTATAAATGAAAATCACCTAAATAGAAGGCACCCTTTTTACCGTGTTCTTTGCAATTCATATACTCTTTAGTTCGTTGATTACAGATATTGATGGCTTAATTGGCTTTTCTTGTCAAGAATATAAGATAACTGGAATTTTGTGCCATGTTATGCAGGATGGTATAATACAAATTGTCCAGCAATCGCTTGCATGTCTGAACAAAACGAAAACCTGAAGTGATAATGAAGCTTCGTTTGTGCCTGATATTAGTTGTTAGGACGCAACTTGAGGGTCTGCAGGTCTAGCTCAGTCTTAAAAACTTATAAGGTTTCAATCGCGTGAATGATTTAAATTCTCCAATGTCATGCTGAAGAGAACATTGTTGTGATACCAAAGTTGATTGCGAATGCAAAGGGAAAAAAGAAGAGGAATTCCAGCATTTTATTTAATAACAAATCCAGAATACTGCATACACAAATACATTCACAAAATACCAACAAATGCATGCCAAAAAAATAAAAAAATAGGACCCCTACCTTCACTCCCTCCTTCCTTCCATATAAAAGCAGGAAGAAAAAGAATGTAAAGAGAGAAAAAAAAGGATGAAACCAATGTTACAAAAATCATTTCCGATAAACAGTGGCAATGACAAAATTTTTAAGCAGCAGATACTGGATGTATTTTTGCATCATTATCTTCAGGTGCCTTAGTATTTGAACTTGGTGGGACTTCACTTCCTGTTACATTATCTGAGGGTTTCTTTCCATCAGCATCTTCCGGTGCTTCAGCATTTGAACTTGGTGGTAATTCTTTTACTGGAACATCATTATCCGTTTCTTCTGATGGGGTGGGGACGTGAAGGATTTCCTTTGTCACCGGCAGGCTTGGAGGAGGAGGAATCTCTGATGGTGATGATGGGGATGAGGGTGGGGAAACAGAGAATATCTTGGAAAGTGGTGAAGTAGAGATGGGGTAAACTTCTGTCACTTCTTCAGTGCCCTCATCTAAATACACAACATCCTGCATTGTGAGTTGATGGTATTCAACAATCTCCCTAAGAAACCGATTCTCGCGAGCATATATTGAATTCTCGTGTGCCAAACGAGCCTTCTCAGCCAAAAGAGTTTCTAGTTGAAGGCGAATCTGCAATAATAATTTTGAAGATCCAAAACAGTTATCAATGTAAAATCAGATTTGATTCTGTCTTCAAGTAAACTACACAATCGGTAATTTTATATGGCAGTTTCTCAAAGAATTTGTAACGTGTGCTTACTATTCAACTTACAAAAACTGTAACCATATGAGAGCCAAATAAACAATAGGTTAGCCTTGTTTAAATTATTTCTGCACAAGGGAAGAAATAGGTATACCAAATCATCATCAGCAGGGTTTTGCCCCTTCTCACGACTCTCACGAAGAAGTTTATTCTCTTCTTCCAGCTGAGTACATCTTTCCTTTGCAAAAGCCAGATCCGCTTTAACTGTTTTTAGCTCCCGAAGAAGAAGTTTTGCTTTGGCAGCTGTTGCCATCGCGACCTGAGACCCAAAACAAAATCCAACATGCATTTCATTGAATAGGAGATATTAGAAACTTGGCTCAATAATTACATCTCTCCTTATGCTAATGATTCAAAATGAGCAATAGGGATGAGATGAATATCCAGATTTCAACTTCCTGTTATTAAATACATAGCTACTAGTGTGATTTGTACTCCCAATGACCTAAAGCTTTAGCAAAAGCTTAAATTATATATTATCTTAACAAACCAGAGTTGACAAAGTTAAAATGGAGAAATCATATATATATCCGTTAACGACTTCAGATTTGGTGTATTTTTGAGCCAAAGCCAAATTGAGGTACTCTCACCTGTTAGGTTGCTTGATATGGCCTAATAAGCTTAACATAATGAACTTTTTCAAATTGAAACAATCAGCATTTCTACTGCATGAACTGTTTACACACAATAGCATAGTTGCAACCTTACGTCGCGAGATGCCTTGAGTTGCGTTTCAAGGTAAGTTTGATTCTGTGGTTGCAGAGGCTGCCATGGGCTACTATCGCCAGAAGATTGATTTTGTTCTTCAGTGGCACCCTTTCGCCTCATTTGAAGTTTGCGGATATCTGCAGTTTTGCTTTCCACAATTGTCCGACCTTCCTGGGAAAACCATAAAAATTTGAAAACTACTTCGTTCATGACTTGAGGTCAATATCGACTACTTGGAACATTATATATCCTTTTTCGCACTACCTTATGCAACTTCCACTTATTTAGAAGCGTATAATGAAAAGATAATTTAAACATTACGATTAATGTAATCAGACTCATTATAGCTATCAAAGCACAATGCTTCAGAGAGATATAATCCAAGACATCTTACCTCAAAAGCCTTTTCAAAGGTATCACCAATTTGATTAAGGGAAGTTGTAAGTTTATCCAAACCCTTCCGTAGTCTAGGATTTTCCAAATTTCTAAAGCCATCAGATGAATGCACTTGTTGCTGCTGCAATTAAAATTGAGTAAAGAAATAAAAAGAAAGGATAAAAAAATGTGAAAAAATGCTAACAGGCAAACAGCGCAAGCAGCAACATGGCCTGCTTGTGAAGACTAAATTATATTTTCAATTTTCATGATTATTTTTGCTGGTAAAATGATAGTATAAAATGTTCTAAAATGTTAGCAATAATCACCTGGCCACCAGTTGAGGTATCAGCCATCTGCCATCTAGACCTGGCCGGTGGTTCAGATTGTGGGGTTAAATCATCCTCCTCGAGAATTGCCTTGGCTTTTCGAGCTATAACACCCCAAAACCCTGTATTTTCATTTCTTGTTGATGCATGCTCATATGCAGTGAATCCCTGAGTTTTGCGGGCATCCTATCACATTCACAAATTATCCACCAGCAAACAATACCACGAAAAGACAATTGAAGGAAAAAAACCAAATAAAAACCTAAACAATATTCCCCAAATTTCTATTAAACTTCTCGACAAGCCGCAAGGTTCATATAACACTACGAGACTATTCCATCACCCAATTGCTTGTATTGTTGTTTCCCATGTCACAAATTACTTGAACCAAAAAATCAAAAGAATGGGCCAAATGGTTATGTGTAACCAGAATCATCATAAGCCAAAGGAATTATTTATTGTGCGTGTGAATTCTGATCAAAATCAATATCCATAGAAACGTATTGGTCTTGATCCATTTGTACAATAAAAGGAAAAGGAAAAGGAAAAACGAGGGAACCTTGGATCGTTGATGGTCAGAGGCAAAAGCAGAGTCAGCACCAGCACCAACATAAGCAGAAGAAAGGGAAGATTCACGATGGGCAGCAGAGGCGCGGATCGCCTGAGCAGCTAAAGATTCTGATGCTGACGACGATGCCGAAAACGATTGTGAAAATGAAAACGCCGGCAATGAAGTCTTATTATTATCATTGCTTTTGTTACCTGTAGGTGGTTGATATATCTCTTCTTTGAAAGTTGACGCTCTTGTTATCCCCTGCCTTCTCCTGTACGCCATGTCGTTTCTCTTTTTCTTTTTTCTCTTTTTTTTTTTTTCCCGCCACAAACTGTACACCAGTTACGGCCACCGGCAGCGCCTTTCACCGGCAACGCCCAGTCCCAGAATGACAATTTGTCGGAGATGCAAGATCTTCACGTCCAACGAACTCTTCCGCCTTTTAATGTAACCTCAAAAAAACTACCATCTCATAGAAGCACATACAATAATAATAATGCAAAGTTGACATCTGTTTCTTCCTTTTCAGGCCATCTCAACCGTCCGTTTCCTCATTATGTTCCACTTCTTTATTCCAATCATACGGTTTGCAGCACTTCCACATCATCATTTCAAACCTTTTTATTTACTACAAAATGACACCGAAGTCCCCAATATTTATCATTTTTGTCACGCAAGTCCCTAATGATTTTCCAATAGGACCAACACAGCAATACCCATTACATCCTGAGGTTAAAAGACTGCTGAGGAAAAAAAAACAAAAAAAAAAAAACGTTTTTTTGACTTCTGTTTCAGGACCCTACCGTCAGCTAATGTTCTATTAAAAGATAAGTAAAGATTTTTGTATGTGAAAATTTCACATTTGTATCTGAATATAAAGTTTGAACTATAGTATTATAATGACAAATAACCGCTCATGAGACAATCAATTTCCAAATCATTTTTGATAATCCCAATTCTCAAACATGGGTTTTAGAAAAAGAAAAAAGGAAAAAATGAAAGACGAAAGTGATAAAAATAAACAATAAAAATTAAGGGTCAAACGGTCATTCTAACTTTATTTATTTTTCTTTCATTTCTGGCTTGGATATAAGTGAGGTGGCCTGTGGGCTTCCAACTTTAAACTTAAAAGACGTGCTCGGCCCCAACTCATGTGTGTTACTTGCTGCTGTTTGGGTCGGACAACTCAAGTATGTTGGAACTGCTCATCAACTCGTGCCAAGCATTTTTAAACATCTGTTTTTCAAAATATATTTCATTAAGTTAGCCTCCATCAATCCATGGCTTTTATAGAAAGTGATTGAGTGAATGGGATGGGGCCTTTTTTTTTTTTAATCATTATATGATTATAAGGCCTCTTTTTACCTTTTCTGACTTTAAATAAATCAAGATGATAATAATAAAATTAATTACTGAATCATAAATTGCAAAAGGAGGGATCAAACGCATTGCTGCACCTTTAAATCGAACGGAAGCTACTTCAGATGATGTTGATTGTAATTTATTCGAGCTCGATTCATATTTTAGTTCATAATAACGAAAAATTTTTTTATTGATATTAAATATTCACTTATACCATAATCAAGTGTTATGTCCAAGTTTTTAACTATCCTTTTAATTAAAACCTGTGTTCCATATACACTAAACTTAAGATTCATAAAAGATGCATAAACAAACAAATGTGGAATATTTTTCCAATATTTCAAATATTTCTCCTTCACTTTTTCACATGCATTTGCAAGATATACATCATTTTTGTGCTAACATGTGTTAGGCTAAAATATTATTGATATTATAAAAATGACTCAATGCTTTAGATGAAGATGATTCATAAATTGTTGAACATGCAAGACTGGAATAATAAAACACTTTAAAAAACTTTAAAAATTTAAATGCAATATTCCAATCATAAATAGTAATATTATCCCCAGTTTACTTATAATTAACATAAGTAGTAAGGGCTTAACTATAATTTGTATAAGAATCTAACATCAAATACTTGGAGTTCTAATGAGTTTTAATATCAAGTTTGAATTTTCTCTTTTTCAATTCATAAAAAGGTAATGTGTTCATATAAAATTCTTGATATCTAGAAAATGATCTTCACATGCGTATTACTTCTCTAATTTTAGTGAGGCTACAAATCATAAATTTCAAACTATCTTGAATAATCAAATTAATAATATGACAAATACATCTAATATAAAAAAATTGTAAATCACATGTGGGTGTGATATTGGATAAAAAAATAGTTACAGAAACATCATCTATAGAAGCATTATCAAGTGTTATGCTAAAAATTTTGTCAATAACATTATATTCTCGAAAAATACTCAAAATGACATTAAAAATCTGAGCTCTAGTATGAGGGTAATCTAATTCACGAAATGCAAACAATTTTTTCTCTAGATTCTAATTTTCATTAATGAAATATGATGTCACACAAATATAACCACTTATATTATGACTACTGGTCTAGCAATCAGAAGTAAAATAAATAATATCTTTAAAATTAGAAAAGAAATTGAAACTAAATTCTTTTTTTTTTTTCATAAACATTCTCCATATCACATTTAATTATATTTTTAGGAACTCTTCTAAATTGAGGTTGAGCTTACCTTGTTATATAATGTTCAAAGTGCACATCCTCTTAAAATAGTAACAATTATTTAGCAGCCATCATATATAGTGCCAAACCAGCTCGGTTCTCCTTGTGATTATATAAAAATGGTCTCATCTTCCCCTCAGATTCATATTGGCTCACTTTGTCATGGGTTTTTTGCACTATATTTTGCACAACACTTATCAGAATGACACTTGAGAGTGCCACCATTAGACTTGCATGATAAAGAACTATGATAAAATACACAAAATGCTATTTCTTCTTTTTTGCCCTTAGAATTTACTCATTTTTTAATAATAAAATATTTCCAAACATTTGAAGTTTTTGCTCTTTTGTTAGACTTTAAAGAAGTACTGACGGAAATAGAAATAGATGTACATGCACTTTGGACACTTTGGACTTGAGATTCATTTAAACACTAATTATATTGATCTTCTATCATTTCTACATCATGCCCCACTTGAACAAAATTAAAATTTGGATCAAGTTTATAATTTCCAGAATGAGTCATATGTTATTTTAATAGCAAAAGATGAATTAAAGAATAAAAAGAAAATGAGTTGAGAATATGTGTTGGAAAATCGGTTCAATCGAATTTTAATATACTGAAATTTGGTAACGTTTATAATTTATTGTAACAGCTAGAAGCTGCAAAAGGTATAAAAGAGAAAGAGAGAAGGAGACGAAATGATGATTTGATGAAACGTGAAAAAAAATTGATGATTTCACGGGTTCACTTAATTTTTTCATTTTTTTATTTAAAATAAAAAAAAGGAAAATGAGCAAAAAGGAAAATGAGCATGTGTAAATATGTAATGTCAGTAAAATACTATTTTTTTCTAAATGTAATTAGCTAATATTTATTTAAATTTACTGAAAAAAAATTCAAATTGTCATTGTCATAATGTCACATGACTAATTACTATTAACTATGTGATAAAGTGACAGTGACATATTAAAACAATAAAAGAATGTCTTTCATTTTTTTTAATTTTTTACTTTTTTTTCTAACATTTAAAATTAAGACACGAGTAATGTAATATTAATGTATTATATATATAAGTTATAACCATAACACATTTTCGAAACGTGAGTTTTTAAATTATTAAAAATATGTTATATTTAAATTACTAAATATAACTCATATAATTAGAGTACACATACCACAGTTTACACGTTTTGAACAAACATACACTCACATTTTTAAATTCACTATAAATATATTTTTCTCGAATCCTTCTATTACTCATTCGTTCATCTAAAATTCTAAATTCCTCATATCACTCATTCACTTTGAATTTTCAATGGATGATAATAATAATCAAAATGAGTATTCTCATCCTCGACCCTGAAGGTAATGAGCACCATCCTCCTTAAGGCAATGAATTCCGAAGTACTCGTCCTTGCCAAAATTTTTTGATTATTTTATATTAATTAAATTGAGGGACGAAGTTTGAAAGATTCAGTGCAATTATTACAAAACATATTTTGCTATAGTATGTTATGGCATGGGATCCTTAAAACGTCATATTTATCGTTGTCAACCCACATTTGAAGGTATTAACGAGTTTATTCGAAGGATGAGAGATGGTGCTAACACACCTCATTAAAAATATTTTGCTATCATGTATTATTTATATTTTAAATTTAAGTTGTTAAGTGTTTATAATTTCTAAGATATTATTATTCAATCATTTATCAAATATCAGTATTTATTCTTATTATTAGAATACATCTATTAAAAGATATCTAATTTCTATTGATAAAATCTTCCTCGTTTAAGATTTCATCTTGTCTCTTTTATGCCACATGCCACTGTCATCAATATTATAAGATTATAATCTTGATGGATTCTTCTTATTATGGATTGTTACTTCAATATCTTAAGGCTTCTAATAATCACCAACAATCATTTAACAAGAACATTCGTCGACAACTAGTAGAAGGTATATTGATACAATATCATCTCGGACTCTCAAGTTATGCAAATTATAAAGGTGCAGCATGAAAGATTCCTAATCACTAAACTTCTTAGAATCCTCGCCACAAAACCAACACTTTCGTGCTCCTCATTTCTCAACACAGTCTATCACTTCAGTGAAGAGCCTGCTTATAGCTTACAACAACTTATTGCAACTTCTTTTTCAAGTAAGTATTCATATCGTCCTTGATGCTATTGTCTGTTCTCTAAGGGAGATATAAGCAATAATAGTCCATCTACAACAATTATAATCAAATGCTTATCAACAAATAAACTAATTTTAAATATTTGAACGCTTACACATAAATAGGTGCATAAGGTTGAAGAGAGTTTCTACTTGCATTTCTAAATTAAAATATCTTATTGCAATTTCTATTCATAGGTGCTTAAATCTTAAAAGATTCTTAGAAAGCTTAGAGAAAATGGAACATTTAAATCAAATCAATTTAAGTATGACTATATGTACAATCACAAAGCAACTGCCTTATTTATTTAAAAATGTAGGAAGATTTCAAACGCTATGTTGCTTTTAGTAAAAAAACAAAAGATTATTTTTTTTTTTTGAAAATAACACTATTAGGTATATACATGTTCCCCAAAAGTGTTTGTAAGTGAATTATCATATTCTTTCATTAACAATGAAATTCCAACGCACAATCCCTAGCTTTAGGTTGATATAGAGTATCGTGTATCGCGAGTAAGGTACATTCTGGAGGGTATAACTTTGACTATAAGTGTCAGTTTTAGGCGTATAATATACCATTTCGAAACTTGCGACGAGATGAATAAAACTTAAAATAGCCAAAACTAATCTAGTCCATTCTCGCCCAGAAATTACCTGGTCATTTTTAGGTTTTAAGATTATTTTTATTTTTTTCCTGATTCTTCTATAATTTTTATTCTTTTATCTATAACTCGGACTTAGATTTTATTTTTTTGCTTTTCTTATTTAAGATACGAGAATTTTATTATATAATGATATTTTAACTTTACCTATTTTAGTAAATTTGCGATATTTAGATTTGTTATAAAAGAAATTCAAAACCCTAATTTTATTCATTCAGTTTTTTTTTTCAATAAAATTAGCATTATTCAGACATTTTTTTTTTCCATCTCAACAACCTTTAAGCTTCTGTTTCACTAGTTGATATTAGATCAAGTTTGTTTGTCATCATGATACGACCATAAGAACAAAAGAGTAACCGTTTCAATGACGCTGTTCATGGAATGCAGGCAATGTCTGTAGAAACTATCAGACAGATAGTTGCAGAGGCAGTGTTGCAAAATATAGACAATATGATTAACTCGAGAATGACAGTGATGGAGCAAGCAATCAAAGGCCTTACGCTTTCCATAAATAATATAGAGAGAAGATTACGGGAAAGAGATAACCACGAGGAAGTTATTTCAGAAATTGATCCTCAAGAACAACCTCAGAATAATCACCGTGAAGAGATACGGTAGAGAGACAATTGTGCAGTAGTGCCTCAAGGCATCAATCGCGAAGTAGCAACTCAGAATTTAGAACCCGTGAGGAAAGTGCAACCAACCATTAGAAAATGGCCTACGTTTAAGATAATGGGTGAAGTTAGGAGTTTTCATGGCCTGACAACATTTTTAGGAGATTCATTCGTGGCTTTAGTATGATAACCGCACCTATTACAAAGTGCTTGAAGAAATGAATATTTAAATAGGGAGGAAAAGAAGAAGAAGAGGCGAGTTTTGTTTTACTCAATGAGAAGTTACCCACCGCCCCTGCATTGGCCTTGCCAAATTTTAACAAGTTATTTTAGGTCGAATGTAATGCTTCTGAAAAATGAATTAAGGTTGTTCTTTCCTAAGAAGAGCAATCAATTGAGTACATGAGTAAGAAGTTGAATGAAGCTCGGCAGAAGTTGTTTATTTATGACCAAAAGTTTATGCTATCCTTAGAGCATTGAAGATAGTAGAGCATTACTCAATTAAAAAGGAATTTATAATGTACAATGATCATCAAGCACTAAAGTACTTTAACAGCCAGCAGAACCTAAGTAAGATGCATGCGTTAAGTAGGCGAGTAACTTTACTAGTAACTCTAATCAATGAAGTTACTGGTTTTTAATGTTTGAAGGAGTTATATTGGAAGATGATGACTTTGAGCACATTTGAGATCATTGTATTAATCATCAGAATGCAAAAGATATCATAATACAGGATAGATATTTATTCAAGTCCAACTAATTATGTATGCCTCATATTTCTTTGTAAGAATAAATTATTCGCGAGTTGCATGAAGGAGGATTGGGTGGACACATGGGTCGAGACAAGATTAAGGCGCTTGTAAAGAAATGTTATTATTAGTCACAACTAAATAGGGACGTGCACAAGATTGTGCAGAGGTATTAAATTTACCAAGAGAGCAAGAGACATGCATAATACTGGTTTGTACATGCCATTACCTATTCTAGAAAATATTTAGTTAGATCTGTCCATAAATTTTGTGTTAAGATTGCTGCACACAAGGACAAATGGAGATTCTATATTGATTGTGATTGATAATTTTTCAAAAATGGCACATTTCATTGCGTGTAAGAAGACTGAAAATGCTGCTTTAATGACACATTTATTCTTTTTAGAAATAGTACGTTTGCATGACATTCTAAAGACTATCACTTTTGACAAGGACATGAAATCTATTAGCAAGTTTTGGGGTCATCTTTGGGATAAGTTTGGCACTAATTATAGTTTAGTAGTGCTTTCTATCCACATACAAATGGAAAAACTGAAGTGGTTAATCGCACTTTAGATAATATGCTACGGTGTATTTGTGGTAACAAACAACGAAATTGGAAAGCTACATAATAATAAGTTTGTGGTAACAAACAACATAATAAATCGATCTACTGGTTGTCTACATTAGTTCCCCACGATAAGTTTGTGACTTAGCTGTCATACTAACAGCAGTTGCGGTTGGAGAATGTAAAGCAGTAGATAACATGGTAGAAAAGGCTCTAAAGATTCAAGCCGAAGTTTGAGCTCACTTGGAAGTTACCAATACAAAGTACAAGGCTAAAGTGAACAAGCAACTGCATAAGAAAGTGTTTGCTAAGGGTGATTTAGTGATGACATACCTGCTGTAGAGTTGATTTCCTGGCATTCGCACTAAATTGGAGAAGTGCAAGTATGATCCGTTTTACGTGGCTAGGAAAATTAATGATAATGTTTTTGTACTTCAACTACCTAACAATTGGAATAACTCTCACACTTTGAATGCAGCTGATTTGTTTGAATATCATTCTTATGATAGGAGTTGTACAAGCCACACTCGAAGACGAGTTTTTTTTTTTAAGTGAGGGGGATTGATGTAGAGTGTTATGTATCGCGACCAGGGTACTTTCAGGAGAGTATAACTTTAGCTACAAGTGTTCGTTCTAGGCGTATAATATACTCGTTTGAAACTTGTAATGAGACGAACAAAATCCATATAGCCAAAGACATTCTAATTTGTGCTCAATCCAGAAATTTCCTTTATTTCCAATCATTTTTAGGTTTTAAGATTTTTTTTTCTATTTTTCCTGATTCTTGGATTTTTATCCTTTTTTTTTTACAACTCGGATTTAGATTTCTCTTTTTTTCTTTCTTATTTTGGATATGAGAATTTTATTATAGAATAATATTTTGGATTTACTTATTTTGGTAAATTCGCGGTATTTAGATTTGTTATAAAAGTGATTCAAAACCTTAATTTTATTCATTTATTTTTTTAAAAAAAATAAAATTAGCATTATTCAGAAACTTTTGTTTCTATCTCAACAATCTTCAAACTTCCGTTTCGTCATAAGTAATTTGTCAATCTAAGCCTGCATCTTTTGCTACATCTAAGTAATCCTTAAAAAAAATATACCAACAAGTAAATATGCAAATTTAATTAACCTATATTAGTGCGATCAACCCTCCAATTTCTAAGGCCACGATCTTCCATATAAGAAACTAAAATGACATATTTTTCAGGAGTCCATGGTACTTTCTTATCATTAGTTTTGTCACAACAAAGTGGTCTCCCATATTTCTAGTGGAACATCTTTCGCAATACCTAGAGAAATTGTTCACTAATAGATTGAGGGATATTCAGATTATGAGTGTTGCAATCCATATTATGCAAAGAGACATTACTTCTACTTTTTCCTCTTCTTAGATCTTTTAAAAGGCTATGTGATTATTAATTTATTATTATTATTTTTTCTCTTTCATTATGTTCTTGAAAAGTACAAAGAGTTTGAGGCAAAGGTCTTGGTTAAGCATATATTGGAGTTACTAGTTATGTATAGCAAATGGGGTTATTTTCACTTACCTCATTTCAATTATCTGCAACCTGCATATAGAAGGACTTCATGTTTAAATTAACATTAACCTCCTATGGACTTAGAGTTGCATAATTCCTTAAATTCCCATTGAAATTCAGGATATCAGCCCATTTAGGATGGTTTTGAGATTATAATTTGCTATTTAGGTCGAAATTCAAGATATTTAAAAATTTCGATTGGAATTCAAAATGACCCGAAATTTAGTGTTTTAAAAAATATATGACAAGTTTCAACTTTAAATTTTGACTTAAATATAAATATTAGTATCTGACGATTTATTTAACAGATCGTGATTCTCTCATGATTTAATCTTATACTGAACAAAAATTTAAATGATGATTGATGGTTAATAAATAAAAAAAAGAAAGAAGTTAAACCCTATCCAATCACTGTAATTAAAAAAAATGACAAAAAATCTTTAAAATCCCAAAAAAGCTTAAATTATGACATAATCATCATCCTTATTTACCCAATTCAAGGGCTAAGACATTGAGTAATGTTATATGTCCCAAATTTTTTATCCCAAATAAATATCCTAAATGATGTGATATTTATTAATTGATTGATAAAATAATATAATTAATTTACTTTAATTTTATCAACCAATTGATGAATATCACATGGAATAATTACTTAGGATAAAAAATTTAGAATGCGTAACATTATTACATGAGCTGAAGTCTTGATAACTTTGATATTCTCTCATAAAATAAGCTTTATATGAAATTGATTTAGTTTAATAACACATTTTTTTATACAGTAATTTAAGAACACTTAATATGACATTTATTGAATTTTTCACCATAAGAGTTATGTCTATGATTCTAATATTTAAATTTTAACTTGTATCCCAACTCGATATATTATTTATTTATTAGATAATAAATAAATTTTAAATTGTATAAAATTATTATTTTATTATCTAATAGATAAATAATACATTAATTAAAACTAACTCGTTGATATCCTTGTTACCTCCATATTAGAGCAATTTGGTGTTTCTACTCAATATACAATTTTTAGATTACAATTAAATGTTCCATATTAGCTTTTTATCTTAATGAGATATTTTGAATAAAGTTTTAATGCCACATAAATAAATATCTCAGCCCTTAAATTGAGTTAAATAAGAATAAGAATTTTGTCCTGATGTGTCTTCTAGTTTTTATCCTGATCAGAGCTTTTTCAAGCTTTTAATGATCATATATTGTCTTTTTATTATAGTGAATGAGTAGATTTTTTTGACCACAAATTATAACTCTTACTACTAAACTTCAAACATTTTATTATATTTAAATGTGATTATATTCTTTTTATTGTCTTTTTTCATAAACGGCTGAAACCCTTCCTAAGCCTTGGATCCGCCCATAGTCTGACGTTACCAGGTTGTTAACACTCTATATACCATTCTCAGATTACAATTAAATACAGATTACAATTAAATTCAGAAGACTGTCCAGATATTTAAGGTCTTCATTAATCTATGGCTTTATAGAAATTGACAACATGAATGGAATGAGAACTGTCTCTTTTTCATTTATCATTACATGGTTTTAATGATTCTTTTCACCTTATCTGACTTTAAATAAATCAGGATGGTGAAAATAAATAAATTGCCGATTCATAAATTTCGAAAGGGGATTTCTTTTGAGATCAATTATCTATTTACCTTTTCTCGACATGAATTTCTTACAGCTGAAGTACCAAATCAGTATGCTTGGAATCCAATGAGGATGGCTGATGATCGTCAAGTTTCTGGTAGCTCATTTTGTCTAGAAAGGACTTACCAGTTGGCAGCAACAATTTATCTCGTGTTGAGGTAGTAATCTGATCTAGTCTTGTTTTCAGATATGGTAGATCAAATGTAAATGGGGAAGCAAGTGGCGACTGTTGATTTGATTTTAAGGCTTGGCTTGACCCTGATGAATCATTCACTCTGTGGCTTTGGCATTGTGCTGTAATGGCTTGATCATTTCGTCTTAAACATTGTGATCCTGGATTGCTTATTAAGCCCCTTGTTAGAGGAGAAGTTGATATGCTCGTGGTTCGTAGTGGCCACAAAGATGATGAACTGTGGTTGTTTCTCAAGCTGAAACAAAGCAAATCTGACTGAGAGTAATCCAAGGTTGACTGAGACTGATTATTCAACATGCTTTTGTCTGAAAACATTGTCACTGACGGGCTGCCCTTATCTTTTAACCCAGCAACTGAAAAGTTTAATTCTCTGGCTGCAGCAGTGGACGAATTTGAACCGAATATAACCACATTGTTTCTGCTCTTCTGAACCGTGTAACTCCCTGAATCCTTCATTGCACTGCTCCTGCAAATGTCCTCTTTGAAGGCATGTGGAACTTTCTTGACACCATTGGGTTCCACTTCTACAGAAGCAGCATAAACATCCATTATGCCACCAACTTTACTACTGTCACACAACTCTGTCCTACCACTGCTGTTTCCTGGGACAGTTTGATTCCCATGATGGTGTAGCAATAAATCTTGAGACATTATAGAACCGAAGTTATTTTCCACAGTAGCCTGTCTCTGTTGGGCAGAGGCATGTACAGGAGGATTATGACATTGTGGTGCCTGAAACCAACAGTTTGAACTTGAAGACCAAAAATTGGGAGCCTCAGCTGAACATCCATGCAACTTTTGTTTGGCAACCATTTGGGCAGTTGGTCCTAAATCTCTAACAAACAACATCAAGCTTTCTCTATAACCCATATCCTGCTGATTCACCTACATAAATGAGAAATGAATTTTCAGTTCAACATCGGAAAGCAGAAATTTTAAAATACCAGAAAAAGGTGCCAACTTATTAGTAAAAAATAGGACAGTTACTGTATCCAACAACGTTGGATTCATGAATCAGAAGGCCCAAGAACTGTGCAGTGGCACTAGAAGTAAGGCCCACTATATTTGACGGGCTCAACCAATGTTTTCAATTGGTTGGCCCAGCTAGTAGAACCCCCAACCTTTCTGGGTGGGGGACCAGATGTTTAAAGCAGCGAAAAAATTAACAAAGGCAAGAGTTTGTACTCATGAAGTGTGCCAATTGAAAAAGAAAGGTATTCTTGCATTATGTGAATGCAACAGATTAGACATAAATGAATTATCTGATACCCTACCAAGATAAAAGAAAGGGGAGTCTATGATTGCAGGAGCTTTTAAACACCATGTATCTTTCAAAATGGATCAACCACTGAAAGTAGGGTCCAAGAAATAAGGACCCAAATATAACAACATAAAGATCAAAAGAACAACATTGATCATTCACCGCTTTCATCAAGTAGAAAAGGTACAATCAGTGGGTTTATTGATCAATGTTGTTTTGTTAGGATCAGAATGTCTGGCACAATTCCGAAATGGGAATAACTCTTATGCAGCATGCTTTGATCCCACAAGAAGGTCCATCTATCTCATATGTAAGATGTGTCCAAGTCATCAGCCTCATATGCATTCCATGCACATATTATTTCATTGAATTTGAGGATACCTTTAGCACATAAAAACTAAATTATATGCCAAAGTGTGACAAAAGTGGAAAACACTCACATGTTTGAGAGTTTTTAAATGATTATTACTTGACAAATCGGTTGAATCATTGTCATTGAGAAATAACGACCAAGGAATGTATGTACTACGTCGATCTGCTTCAGAAAAACTAGTTCTTCTACCACTCGTAGCACCTGTTAGAGAAAAAAACCATCATTTAAAAATCAACAAAATCTGAAAAACGAGAAAGCAGCAGCTGTGGTAAAAAGGGAATTTGCTCAAAAAATGTTCGAGGAAGCTATAAAAATTCATAATGATAGCTTCAGTCATAGCCAGTAGCCACTCAAGGTTTTGGACTTTGGTATTTTACAAGAATTAATTTCTAAAATCTCTTAGAAGTTTCAAAGTTCGCTATTCAGCAGAGTAATTATCAAAAAATTAGGAAGTTCACCAGATCTTTACCCGAAAGCATTTTATTATCTCTGGCAGTAAGAGTAGAAGCTGCACTCGGCTTCTCAGGGTTTCGGTGAGTACTTCTCCTAAGAATTGTTGCACCACTCACAGTTTTTGATGATACATTAGCAGTCATGTTATTGCTTCTGAAATTTGTAGCAGGCTTCGGACTTGAGCTACTAATTTGACCATTTGCATCAATTTGAGGCCTTCTACCAGTTCTTCGTCGTGTCTCTGAGAATTCCGATTCGAAATTGACCGGGTCAGTTTTAAGAGCATGAAAAACCCTCTTACTTAATTCATGTATTATACGAGCCTGCAAGAGTTGCAAACAGTTGACAGCAAGGGATCATTGTAGAACTCGCACAAAATTACTTTCAGACATTGACAGAAATTTAACAGTCATACCTGCCTGAAATAAATGGTTCCTGAGGAATTGAAATGCATTGCATTTCCAGATATCAAAAATACGTCATGCTGCATAATAGACCACAATTAGCCACATAACACAACAATGTTTGCAGTAATTTTTGTAAGGTATAGATTATCATGCTTTCGCATGTAAAATATCTCATAAATATAATTCACAAGCAACAATAATGATGATCCAATGCCTAGATATTATATATCTCATCACTCTGATGAGAAAAAAAATGATCCACGCAATAGAAGCTTTTGTGTTAGAAGTTCATAAACTTAAAGAAAGAACATCAAATGACTGATTGTGTAATTAAATATCAAAGAATATCTTGAGAAAAGAGCAAACCTCAAATTGTTCAAGACTTGTATACATCCCTTCATGAAGTTTAGCCCTCATCGTGCCAAAATCCATAGGTTCTTTGATGATTTCGTAATAATCTTCTACCTAATCATAACCAATGACTCATCATACATTGCACAAGAAACCGAAAAGAACATTATGATTTGACATTATGAACTAATAACCAATTCCAAACCTCTTCAGTGTCAACTGGTTCAGCAAATATTTCATTGGTGTCTTTCCTAATCAGAAAAAAAAAAAAAATAGGCATAAAGAACAAAAGATGTACAAAAACGTCTAATAACAATCCTAGAATATAAATAATTTGATGCATCATGTGTAATAAACTTTGTTATAATATTCAAACAAATAAACATTGTAATTTATCTTCCAAAAACACAAATAGATTTTTTTTTTTTTATTCAAAAGAATTCCCACCTTTGTAATATGTCGAGGATAAGCTCAAGTACACGTTTTTCTGGCAACTGTGGGGCAGATTGCACACTTGATGGTTGATCTGTTACAGTAATAAATATATCAAGAATGGACATTGATATATCACCATAGCTCGAAATGGCTGTCAACATTTAATGTGGTAATGAGATAACTACAGCAACCAGGGTAGGTACCTTGATGGCTGTCACCACACACTGGAAGTGGTTTTTGTGATACAAGACAATAAATCTATCAGGTCAATGTGACAGAAATGTAGAAGCAGGTAGTTTAGTAAAACATTTGCAATGATGCATAAATTCTCACCACCATTACTTGGCTGATATTTAAGATTTTGCTCTTCACCATCTTCCACACCATTCGTATCACCATCTTCAGACTATAAACACAACATAATGAAGACTTGATATTATTTACAATGGTAAAACATTCCCTAGACTAAATACTAGATTCCTTAATCACAATCTTTAAGAGCAGCAACTATAATCCTCTGGGAACAGGATTCCATATTGCTGCATTTGTTTGCTAAATTAACTTAATGCCTCGCAAACCATTGAAGGAAATACAATGTTCATTCAGCAAAACAGAACCACAACTCATAAATTTGGAGAAATTTCTCCATTCAGAATGCATTTCTCCATATAAAATGCCTTGGAAATTCAGAGTAAGAAACAAGAAACAAACTACAGAATCTTTGTGTCGGTTTCTTGAAAGCTAATGTGGGTAACATCCATAAATAGAACAGAACTAAATCACATTGTGGAAGGGAAAAAAACCACAGACCCAGTGAAAATCGAGAGAGAGAGAGAGAGAGAGAGAAAGAATAATGGCACAACAAACTAAAGTGAGTTTTTTGGTAGGCCGACAGTTGTGTTTGTCTGCATTTGAGTAAATACCTCTTCTAATACTAAAATATGGAAAAAAAAATGCAGAGAAATCAAACTGACTGAAATGCAACTCAACATCCATTAAATAAAACCCCACAAAACCAAAAGTACAACAGAAGCAAAGGCAAAGCAAGTACCCATGAACATTTACAGAAAGAGTGAAGGATGTGAAAAAGCAGACCTCTTGAGCAATAGGCGAAACAAAAGTAGTATTAGCAGCAGCAACATCTTGAAGTGGTTTCAGTTTTCTCTTTTTCCTGGCTCTAGTGCGAGAGGCTGGTCCAACAGCAACAGCATTAGCATTAGCAGCCGTACTCCTCTTAGTACTGTCAACCTTCACGCGCCCCATTTTCTGCTGACCCTCACACGCATTCAAATTCAGTCCAGATATTCGAGGACTCCTCCTCACATTTGATTCTTTCCACATCATCGACATTTGTACTTTTCTTCTACATCACACATTACACATCATTACACAGCCCACCAAACTACCCCAAAAAACGAAAAAAAAAAAGAAAAAACAAACAAACATAAACCCACATCATAAATTATTTAAGAACAAACAAAATGTTGTAAAGCAAACATTTTTTAAGTACATTTCTTATTTCCCCACCAAACCCACCTGGAAGACATTCTTGAAAACTGAAATGTGGGAGATCATCAGGTGTCTCGCCTGATTTGCTTTATTAAAATAAATATAAAAAAGGAAAAAAAGGTTGGGAATGTAATGTAACTGGCAGAAAAGATTAATATTTAGAAAGCGTTAAGGTGTACAGCTTGTAATTGATTTGGTTTCTGTTTCTTCTAGTGATATGAAAATTGCAGACAAGGAAAATACATTAACCACATCAAAATTTTGTTCTTGTCTTGTTTTGCTTTGCTTCCAGTTTTGCTTAAGCCCAGCTGTTTGAATAATTAATAGGTATAGAAGAAAATTTAAAAAAGAGCATAACATTTAACATGAGCGAGAGTTGAGTGGCTGTACTTTTAACCTGGGAACCATAATCAGACAGTTTACTGTTTGGATAAACCACGAGCTATCAAAGCGCGTGGAAATCACTTGGCCCATGTATCCTAAATGATGGGCCTTGGGTTACTACCACCAGCCCAATTTAAAAGTTGGCTACTGGCTAGCCTGGTAATTTGGTATCCCAACTTTATTAGGGACAAATATTTTGCCTCCTCTAAATTTTAGTATAATTACACTTCAGTCTAAAATTAGCAGATAATTCCCAAGGTTTTTGGTGATGCGAAAATACTAATCAAGCAACGTTTAGCATACTAAATGATACGATATTCATTGAGTAAATGATAAGATAATATAATTAATTCACTTAAAATTTTTAAAAAATTATTAATTTTTTGATGAATTATATCACATATTATATCATTTGTGATAAAATTTATGATAAATTTTTTAATGTCTTTCGTTATTCATAATAAATAGTTTTCATCGATATGTAAAATGAAATGGTAGAAAAAATGCATCAAAACTTAAATAATTAATCACAATTAGGTGATAAAATTATCAAAACACATGTTATTAATTTATCTTTTTGTCATATATTTTATAACTAATTAAGCCATTTAATTGATATTTTGACCATTAGAGGTAAATTGAACCTTTTTATTTTAAAAAACAAACTACAAACAAAGATTATATTTATACAAACTTATTGATACAAAAAATCTAGTCGTTGTTATTCCGAATAAATCTCTTTGTCGTATCATACTTTAGCATTATCATTAAATTTATTTTTAGGAAAAAAGGCTTGCCAATTATCATGGATGCCTACAAATGCTTGCAGATTGTCGCCAATTACTTAAAATCACAGAAGTTGGTGAGAGACACTGAAGGTTTTTCCAGCGTGATCCATCCGACACTCAAGTCAGTAATCGGGTATGAGAAAAACTTACGCTACATCTCATACAACTTCATTTATTAATCCTTCCGATTCTAACCAGAAAAGAATTTCCTTTTTAGAGGAAAAAGGCTTCCCATCCCATCGGAGCCATCTCTTTCCCCTTTATCATGGTTTTTATCATAATAATAATCAAAAGTCTCCCTTCATCCTCCCTAATTCCCTCCTTAAATATGCATATAAATGTAGTGAGTTAGTTACATAACTGTTAGTGGGCTAATCTCGGGCCCAGGTTTTTCGGAGGGAATAAAGGAGGTTAATCGAATCTTGTTTTCTAGTGAATTAGTTAAATGCCTTCGCGAAACCTATTTGGTTGAAGTGATATGCTCGAAGTCATCAGATTTACCTTTTGGTCGAAGTTATCTACTCAAGATTACCAAATAACCACCTGGTTGAGGTCACATATAAACTCTTAGTCTAGATGATGTGCTCGAGCTAATCAGATAACTACTTAGTTAAAATGTTCTGTTTGAGCTCACTCTATAACCATCTGGTTATAGAAGTCTGCTCGAGTTCATTTTTATTTCTTCCTTAAACACAAGTCCTCCAGTTTTTAATGTTGAGAGCTTTAACGAATCAGGACTGGAAACTACATAAAGTTTAAAGTGGCCTCGAGCAGACTTTAATGAGTCAGTTCTGGCTGCTAGAATTGACTTCTTCGTACACAAAAAAATCTGGGCAAGTTTAAAGTCTCAGACTTCTATATGCCTTAAAAAATATATTATTTGCTGCTCAACTTTCGTCTAGTTGAGTATGAACAAGCAAATTTCTAATTCCTATCTCGCCTTGAGCAGATTTTGAGACTTTAAACCTTTTTATTTACCTTAGAATATTTTTAAATTTATTGGTTACCTGCTCGACTTAATCAAGCTTTGGAAAACTTTTGACTTTTATCTTGCCTTGATTATGCTTTGAGACTTTATGTATTTTATTATAGCTTAATTTGCTCAAGCCTTATTCTGACTAAACTTGGCTCTTTGTTTCGTCTCAAGCAGGCCTTGAGATTTATAACCTCAACATATTCTTAGAACTTAATTTGTTCAAGTCTTATTCTAGCTAAACTTGGCTCTTTGTCTCTTCTCGAGCAGGCTTTGAGACTTATAGCCTTAATACATTCTTAGAGCTTTACATGTTCAAGCCTTATTCTAGTTAAACTTGGCTCTTTGTCTTGCCTTGGGTAGACTTTGAGACTTATAGCCTTAATATATTTTTAGAACTTTATATAATCGAGCCTTATTCTGGCTGAATTTGGTTCTTCGTCTCGCTTCGAGTAGGCTTTGAGACTTCGGCCTTAGCATTTTCTTAGAACTTTATCTGGTCGAGTCTTATTCTGGCTGAATTTGGCTCTTCGTCTAGCCTTGAGCAGAATTTGAGACTTTTGACCTTAACATATTCTTAGAGCTTTATCTGCTGGAGCCTTATTCTGGCTGAATTTAGCTCTTCGTCTTACCTTGACGAGGCTTTGAGACTTCTAGCCTTAACATATTTTTAGAGCTTTATCTGCTCAAACCTTATTCTTACTGAATTTGGCTCTTCGTCTCGCCTTGAGTAAGCTTTGAGACTTATGGCCTTAACATATTCTTAGAACTTTATCTGCTCGAGCTAATTCTTACTAACCTTGGCTTTTTGTCTCGCATTTATCAGGCTTCAAAAATTCTAGCCTTATTGTGTTTTTAAGAGCTTAACTTGTTCAGAACCATCAACCTTTGGCAAATTTCGGATTTTTATCTCGCCTCGAGCGGGTTTTGAGACTTTAAGCATTTCTATTTGCCTTAGCAAAGACGAGTAATGTCTTCTAACCCAAAAGTCGTGCTTATTACGACGACAAAGTAAGTATGTTCGAAACTGGCTATCTGCTTGTCTTTTCTCTAATCGAGTATACCTAGACAAATTTCTTATTCTTGTCTCGACTCGAGCAGGCTTTGGGTCTTCAAGCCTTTTAACTATTTACTAACTTGAGAAACTTCAAGCAACTCTTATCAGTTTAAGGTTTTATAATTTACCTATAGCAGGCTTCAAGACTTTTAACCTTTTACTGACTGAAGTAACTTTAAGCTGTTATTATTAGTTCAAGGTTTTATAGCTTTCAACCTTTTTACTCGCTTTAGAAAAAATTCGACAAGAAAAGAAAAACAAAGAATTGATTTTTATTTCATCTATTTTATTCAAAGTTATATATGTACTACAATTTAGTCATAAAAGATTGAAGCAAGACTAAAATTGTAACGTACATGCTACTAATTTGACTAATTTTCTAGGCAAGTATATCGAACCAATGAATTAATCAAGATCCGAATTCATGTCTATACATGATATCGTTATGATGTTAGACTTCTAAGTTTTTTTTTTATTCAAAAAATGGATTCAGATATGTTACTATAGGTAACAATTAAATTACTTTGATTCATGCATGATAATATTTTTTTTATTTTGGCTATATATAAATATAAAAGGTTGGCTTTTTGTACCGTTCCTCACAGACAACAATAAATGTTGATGCCGAAAGTCTGGTCGCTGATATCTCAAGCAGATCTCTTTGCCGTATCAGACTTCAGCATCATCATTGAATTTGTTTTAGGAAAACGGCTTGTCAATCACCATAGACACCTACAAATACTTGCAGATTGTAGCCAATTACCTGAAATCACAGAAGATGGTCAGAGGCGCCGGAAGTTTTTCTGGCGTGAACCCTCCAACGCTCAAGTCAGTAATCGGATATGGGAAAAACTTATGGCACTTCTCATGCGGCTTCATTTATTGATCCTTCCAGTTCTAATAAGAAAAGAATTTCCTTTTTAAGAGGAAAAAAGTCTTTCATCCCATCGGAGCCATCGCTCTCTCCTTTATCATGGTTTTTATCATAATAATAATTAAAAGTCCCCCTTTCATCCTCCTCAATTCCCTCCTTAAATATACATAAATATAGTGGGTCTATTACATAATTGCTAGTGGGCTAGCCTCGTGCCTGAGTTTTTTAGAGGGAATAAATGTAGTTAACTGAATCTTATTTTGTAGTGAATTAGTTAAATATTTACTCGAAACATATTTGGTCGAGGTGATATGTTTGAAGTCGTCAGATTTACCTCTTGGTCGAGGTTATCTGCTTAAGATCACCAGATAACCACCTGGTCAAGGTCACAGATAAATTCGTAGTCTAGATAATGTACTCAAGCTAATCAGATAACTACTTAGTCAAAATATTTTATTTGAGCTCACCCTATAACCATATGGTCATAATAGTCTATTTGATGTCATTCTAATTTCTTCCTCAAATAGAACCGATGTACTAATAATATATCTAAAAAGAAAAAATCTAAGAATAAAAATGAAAATATTTGGATTTGTAATTAGCCCCCATTAAATCTATTAAAATAGCCCCTATAAATTTATAAACCCATAAAATTTAAACTTTAATATTTAAGAATTATAAAACCCACACTTTACTTAAATAAAATGATAGCCCACCACCCAAAATATTTTTTTTTCTAAAAATGAGATTAATTTTTTCAATTTTCATAATAATAGTAGAGCGGATGGAATGAATTTGTGAAGAATCACCTTTAGAATCAGATGGAATGAATGATAATTTAGTTGTTTATGTAAAAAAATTATATATTTAATAATAGTAATAATGAGTCTATAGAATAATATTTTCAAAATATTAAACATGCATCGAGAATAATTATATACGTATTAATAAATATTTTACATATTCAAAGTTTTAATTTTTAATTTTATTATTATTTAATTTAACCTTCCGTAAATTATTTTTTTGGATCAACACTTAGGGTAATAATATAAGAGTTTAGAAAATATCTACTCATATTGCACAATAGCTGGACTAAACTATAATTATACAAAAATAATGGGGTAGAAAATAGAATTATTCTCAACTTGTCATCACGATTGCAGAAGGAAGATGGAGTTGGTGGGTCTATTTCATTGGATGCGCTCCCGTAGACTCATGGACATAGTGAGTCTCCATCTTCTATTGTAGAATAGAATTATAAAAGTGAAAGTGAAAAAAAAAAATGAAAAAGGAGGCTTAGTTCAATATCACATCCACCCTTTTCCCCAGCTGACATACATTTTTAAATCCTTCAGTTTTGTGTCTATTATATATATTTTCTTTTCTTGTTGATAATCAGCCTACAATTTTACAAACCCATTTCCGTACACGACCTTTGCTTGTCATTGAGTCATCAGATTTATGTGATGCCTTGTAATTCTGAAGATCAGACCATGTTCTTCACCATTTTGTTTTTCTGGTAATTTTTTCATGTTCTTATTTTTTATGCGCTTCAATTCAAAGTTTTCAACTTTGCTTTGCTATTTAAGGCAATTATGACATTTGTTTGATGCTATTGTATAATTAACTTCATGTTTGGATACAATTTGGTCACTATTGTGGATTTTTAATGAGAAAATTGCTCTCTTTTTTTAATTACATTTTTGAGGGCAATGAATGGAGTCCTGGGTGTCATCAATTCTTGTTGTCATCTTTCCAAGTTCTATTATGAAGGTATTTTGTTTTGCGGAAATGGGTTCTGGGTAATTGAGGACAAAGCTCGGTTTTCAAGTTGCATCTTTGTCCTGCACAGTTTATTGATAGCTCCAGAAAAAGGATGCTTAAAAGTGCAACTTTTATTGAATGAGGGCTATTGGCAGAAGCTAGAAGTCTTTAGTTTGCATTGTGAGGACTGAGGAGAAATGTTTCAAATATTTGCTTGCCCTTTTGAGTATATGATGAGCAGTTACAAGTTTAAAGTGAAGTGCTTTTTTTGAGTAGAAGTGAACTACAATGGCATTGAAGATCATCTGATCATAGTGTACTCTTTCATTTTCTTGTTTATCCATACATATGGATGCTAGGTTCCAATGATAGTAGCATGAAGAGTAATTCAAAAGTTTTTATTTCTATAAGGATAGTAAATGACTATGTGAGGAAATACTTTTCAGTAGCCTTCTTGTGTTTCATGTGTGACCGAATGCCTGTAAATTTTTATGGACAGGATTTTATACGGTAGTTTGACTAGCTATGAACCGCCATGTCCTATTTCCCAGGTAATTCTTGCAGCAGAAAATCAGGAATTTGACATAAAATATTCTTGTAGAACACAATTGCTGGTTCATTATTGAATGTTCCATATCAGCCTACAAATTACCCTTTTTTTTTTCTAGAATTGATGGTTCATTATGTAGAGCTTTAATTTCTTGCTTGATTTCAACCACTTGGGAGTTGTTTGTAAATATTCATGGATGGGTTATGCGAATCGTTTGTAAGAGGTTGCCTGTTCTCATGCTGTGTGAGAATAGGTGTTGAATCAAAGAAAACAGCACATCATACATTAAAATTCAGTATGCAATATTGAAGTCTATTATATTATTGTGGTCATCATGAAGAAACCAATCTTAGGGTGTAGATTATGACATATATTGATAACTAGAGTACTTACATTATATTGCTATCAACTTGGCCTCTGCATCTGCACGTCATTGTATCATTTGCTTCTTATTTGACTGCACTCCATTTATCTTTTATTGATCCGATTTTCTTTATTTTACTCACATGGATGTAGACTCGCAAATAAATTCAGTACATCCTCTTGTTCCACAGCGGCCTAATGGATGGTGATTTGGTAGCTGACCATTCTAGTCAGTTAGCTTCATGTACACTGTGCAGGAGAATCCTTGCGCCTGACATCGATTCAGTTGATGATCATGAAAATATCCATTTATGTGGGGACTGTGAATTTTTATTTCTTGAAGATGTTGAGACACCCACTCAAGACTCTCATCAGAGGCTACCTCCTAGAGGAAGGAGGATGAGGTATAGCAGTAGTGAGTCTGTTGAAAATATTTTCTCACATCAGTTCTCACACATGCTTAATTTGGCAAGGGAAAACCAATCCATTATCTCTGGGCATGAGGATCAATCCATTGACGGTGATGCTAGTGCTAGGTTTTTTCAGCGTTCTAGCTCCCGTACAACTCCAAGTGATTCTCGAAGATGGCGATGGGTTGTCTCTGATGCTGAAAGTGACGGTCTGGATTCTCTTTATGCAGAGAGTGAATCAAATCTCAGTTTCAGCCGCTATAGAGTTTTTCATGGTGAGAGTGATGCCGTTTCTTTTAGTGCTTATGGAGGAGACTCTGATGCATCTGTGGATGGACACAGTTTCCTTGATACAGACATGTTTATTCCACCAGAAGATGGAAGCAATTTTGATAGTGACACTGATATTGATCCTATGCATGCTGGTGGCAACCAGCAATGGAACTCCGATGATCCTGAAGAAGAACAGGAAGAAGAAGAGGATGGGGAATGGGAAGAAGCTGACGTGGACGAAGACACAGTTGAATCTGTGGTCGTAAGACCTCAATTTCGAAACTATTTTTCCAGTCCCAGTGAAAGAAATGTCCCAGTTAACAGAACCTGGCCATTTCAGTCTCCTGATTTTGAGGGTATATTTCGTTGGAGAATTAGGGAAGGTAGACAAAGGTTAACCCGTAATACCTTTGCTAACTTTGAGGAAGTGGAGTTAAATAGGAATTCTGGGGATTATCTGGATGCAAGAGGCTTTGAAGAACTGCTTGAGCATCTGACTGTGACTGACAACTCAAGGAGAGGAGCACCTCCTGCTGCCGTGTCTTTTGTAAATAGTCTACCTCGAGTAATTGTTAACAAGGAACATCAGAAGCAAGAAGATCTAGCCTGTGCAATCTGCAAAGATCTTTTACATACTGGCACTGAAGTAATCCAGCTTCCATGCTTTCATCTATATCACCAGTCCTGTATCTTGCCGTGGCTGAGTGCACGAAATTCATGCCCACTTTGTCGGTATGAGCTTCCAACTGATGACAAAGAATATGAGGAGGGAAAGCGAAACATAAGCAGTAGAATGGAGGCTCATGGAATACAGCAGCATGATGGAATTGAGGACAGTTCGTCTGATGCCTCAGATGAAACTGAATCTGTTGAGGCTCATGAATTTGGTCTGGGTAGATCTGGACTGAGAGAGCTACATACAGCTGCCAATTCCAGCAGCGAGAATAGTAGAGGAAGATGGTTTCTTTTTGCGGCTGCTCCTATTGTCAGTCTTGTGGGCATTGTTATGGTGCTGTGGTTAGGCAATCCTCTGACTGCCAGAAGAGGGCTAGTGACTCAGTCTCAAATTAGCGATAGCTATCGCAGCTTTGCTCCCCCAAGTCGAAGGGAGAACAGAAGCAGGAGATGGTGGTCTCTCTTTTAAACGGTTACTGGGTTTTTAGTAAATTAATTAGTCTTTTATCAATTGAATTAATTATAGGCTTTGAATTGATTGGTTGCTGTTCATATTTGTAATATGTTATTGTCATTCCTGATGATTCAAATGCAGGTGTTTGTTTCAGTCAAACTTATTAATGAAAGTTGGTGCATACAAATATTTACGTCTGCAGTATTTATAGTTCTCAATTGAGTTTGTTTTTTGTTAATTAATTGAAAGAAGGAACAAAGAGCTAATGATTTTAATGAAATCTTAGTAGAATGAAAATTGAAAAGATAAGCTGCCTCTTAATCCTAAACAAAGCGCAATTCAATGAATGAAATAGGGGCGACGAGATTGCCACCACTTTCCCACAGAGAAGGTTCCAAGTTTTAAATTAATCTACTATGCTATTAACATTAATTGGCAGAGAATAAACAAGAACAATTGATACAACATCAATTTGATGCACTTTTAAAAGAGTATGTTGAGGTAGAGAGTAATCCATCCAGCCATTGAGAAAATTGCAAAAATATGAACCCAGAATAGGACTGCAGCTGCCTCCCTTCCACAACCCCGTAAATTGGCCACAGCACCTGCAGATCAAGATCAGATTATCATGCAAATCAGTGCTAATCACTACATATTTCAGCCGAATGATGTAAACTTGAAACTGCATATGCATTGCACGTAAAGCCTAAATATCATGACTATTAGTTTCAATATTTGAATTATATCATTTAGCTGCTAATAGTAGTTCAGAAAACAGAATTGCATATTTACCAGAAAGAACTGATGTGGGCATTGAATGCTGAAGCAGTAGGACAAATTTGAACATCTTATCGCCAGCAGGGATGAACCCAAGCTTATCAGCTAATGTGACGATGCCGAGTCCTGCAGGGGGCACCAAAACCAACCTCCCGAAAATAACAGCAGCTGTTGTCCGAAAACCAAGTTTTGAACTTCCAGGCCCTGAAAGCATAAAAAAGAATAGCCACATAATTTAAATCATATCCTAAAGTGGAACAATAATCAAACTCCAGTAATAGCTGAAAGGATAAAAGAAGTATCATAGCACATCACATATGTAGACATTATAAGTTCCATATTTTTAAGCACCAATCCCTACAAATCTGGTATCGAAATATAGGACTCTTAAGATGAAGTAGACTTTTTCGACTCTTTTATTTCAGGACACAATAAAAGAACAGCCACAAAGAAGATAAAAAGATAACTACTAGGAACACATCTTACCATCAACAAGGTTGCCTCCTAAGGCCAGCAAAATGCAAGGGATCATGGCCTCCCTGATGATCAAAAACATTGTGAGCAATGTTATCAAACGTGCAGAACAAAGAGATTAAGAGAGAGAGATAATAGAAGAGGAAAAAATGATCAGACATCACAGATTCTTCTATTCAAGATAGAAGAGACAGGAATTAGAGAAAGGTGTAACAGAGGAAAATGATGAGAAATGAGATACATAAGAACAAGAAATAATCAAGACACATCATTTCGTTCATAATGCCAAAAATAAACTTAAAAGATAAATCTCATCCATTTATCAAGACAAATAAATCTCATATATTTATTAATATAAACCCAACATATGTATTAAGATAAACCAATAAATTTTCAATCCGTACTCAAATAATGAACCAAATCATGATGAACTCAACATCAAAATCCATAATTTTTTTTATAAATATATACTTAAATTTTGATTCTTAATTCTGCATCATCACTCTTTTCAATTTTTCAGATCATAACTAATATGCCTGTCCGCAACTTGCAAGCATCGCCAATAACTGCTCAACACATAACAATAGACTAGCAATAAACAGAAACAACAAACATGCGTCAATAGGAACAGCTACACGAAAGCGAAAAGCAATTGTTTTTCTGTGTAACTGCTAATAAACATACCCAAGAATAATACAGCTGTCAGTGAAGAAGAAAAGTGGAGCATCATTTGTAAATATCAGCTTCTTAAGGAAGGGTACTGCACCAATTCCCATGGCAAGGATCTGCGGCATATATAAGCACAGCAATTAAACAAAATATATGGAAAAAACCATACTTTCTCCAACAGGAAACCCAGAGTCTAATTCATACAGTCATACTAGGAACATTAACAAATCATTCAATGAATAAGCATACTCAATAGAGAATATTCAAAGGACAGGGGTAAGCTATAGCTGATACGCAGATCTATTGATGTAGAAGTTCAATGGACGTGCTAGAATCAGGCAGTCTACCATCTACTAACATATTTGCAACACATCCAGAACATGTTCTTTCTAATAATTTTCTAACCTTAAGCAAAAATATCATTCCAGCTTCAATTATAAATTATGAGCATCATACTACCAGAATACATATTTACAAGCCTCAGAGTTTTCATGAAACAAATAATTCCAACCTTCTGGATGCACATCTAGGTAAAGTTTTGTGGCAATACAGTTATTATTAAGAGCTATCAAGAGCAGGTATGGTTACTATATGGTACCATTCAACTTGAAAGCAGAGGGAAGTTCTAAAGATAAACTAATTAACTGAGGTGAGACTTACTGAAGCAATGATAGGAGGTTGAAGGATTTGCTTCAGCTTCAACTTCTCATAAATGAAAATCAGAACCTCTGCAATCTGCAACAGTAAGCATTACATGAGACTGAAACCATAGTTGACTATAGAGGAAAATAAATCAATAAGAAAGCATCAAAATTTGCTAGAAAAAGGAGGGAAGGAGAGTGGAATGGATAATAAGAGGAATGTATTGCGCTATACATCTAAAAAAGGTGGAAGAAAGTGGAATGAGTAATAAGAGGAATATATTGTGCCATACATCTCATTGGCATATTTTCCCCACACAATAACTAACATGCTGAGATGATAATTTTTCTCCGACTGGCAAAACAGTGAATCTTATTAAGCTGAGCCAGAGAAGCAAAAAAATGAATACAAACAATCCAGTTCATTCTTACCTTTCCTCTCTTTGGATTATTTGAACCTCTTGGTTCAGCCTCCTCAGTCAGCAATGGAATCCGTTCAGGGGCAGGGGTGGCATCCTTTGAAGAGTTCTTGACAGGAAGGCTTACTTCATCAATGTCAAAGGTACCTTCGGGTGGAGGTGCGTACATGTGAAATACATATGTGTACAGGATGATTGCACCAACCTACACATGCACATTAAAATCAATTTAGACAACAGTCAACCAGACGAAAGAAAACCTGATTTTAATTTGCAAGAGCAAGAACAAACAGATGAAACCCTGATGTAGCAGTTAACAGCAACATTATCCAGTAAACATCCAGTTTTGTCACAGTATAAACAACTGCTGCTGCATTGGACTCAGGCCCCTTTTTGCATTAAAAACAATAGCACCTAAATCTTATACATGATGCTTTGCAGGAGACGAGATAAAACTAATAAAATTTCATAAGAGTAAACAATTCAATGTCATCTAGAAATTTCTTATTCATGAACAGGTATGTGTGCAGTCCCTAATTCATTACTTGTGTGTGTATACCAGTACATAAAAAGAAGAAAAAGTACTCACTTCATAAACTCCACACAAGCCACAGTTAAAGTGAGAATTCTGGAAACATACCCACTGTCCAAATGCGATATAAGCAGTCATCTGTGTGCTACATGTTTCTGAATCAGCAAAAGGGTTGGACGGGTCTCTACATAAAGCAGCTATCAGAACAAGTGGCACGTTACCAATATTACCTGTAAAACTTTCAAAGTAAAAACCCATGCAATTGAGGAGGCCCAAAATGCTTAATTTCTACTACAAGTAAAGCAAACAGAATGTAGCCTGTATAGAAACGCGGCATGGAAATTTTTATAAGCTTAGAAACAACAAAATGGGTTTATCATACTAAAGATATCATACTAATATTAGTTCTTCTGCTGGGTAGGTATGATTAAGCACCTATGCCTATAAGAGAAAGGATTTTGAGGACCACATTCTCTCACGATAACTTGATAAAGTTGAAGCTCCTAATTCTAAGCAGTCAGTAAACATTTGCTCTCTCCAAAGTGAGTCAAAATATAGTCCGCCACAAGTTGGAGGCAGAAACTTTTCTTCGGTTATGTCCACAGAACATCATCACATCCCATCATTCAAGTAATTTAAAGCTCAACCTTGGTTGAAAGCTAATAAAAGAATCATAATACAGTATGGCACAGAATGCATCCGATGCAAACACCAAGGCATGTTCCAAAAGAAATTGACTCACCAATTCCAACCTGTACTATGGTAAACTTGAAGTACGGGTACGGAGGATGAATTATATAAGCAACAGCTAAACCTATTAACGAGCCCGAAATTGATCCCAGAACAACATTCATAGGAATGAACCACCTGAAACAAGAGCACAAGATTTCAACTTCGATGACCCTTTTACTAAAACCAATCAAACTAATAAAAAACAACAACAAAAGATACATAATGCTTCTTACCACTCAATCATTTTCTGTAGAGTAACAGCTTGTCCAAGTTGTGAAAAAATCAAACACGGAAGCAAAAGTGTAAACACCAACTGCATAACAAGAACAATCAAGAGTCCACTCCATTAACAACAGATGAATAAAAAACCATCAAATCCATAAACCCGAAACACAACAAGATTGAAACTTGAAACTGACCCCATTCAAAAGCTTTCTCCCAGAAGCAGGCAAGATGTTAACATACTTTGACGCCATGAGAAATCCCAAAAAGCAAATGGTGAAAACTTTTGCAATTGGCAAAACTGCAATCTTTATCGTTCCTAACAGAGACTCTTCTCCAACTCTTTGAGTTTCCATAATCATTCTCCCTATAAATTCCCTCATGTTTTATTTTTATTTTTTTCCTGCTTGATTTTCCAAATTCTCTGGGGAGAAACACACCCACACAAATCTTTAATAATCTTCTTGGAGCTCCTTCATCAAATCCAAATTAAAATCAATCAAACAATCAGATAATTAAACAAATCCAATGAATAATAAGAAATCAAATCAGACAGTGTTAGAATTTAAATTAAACTAAAATCACCTGAGACGATTGGTAAGTAATTTGAAATGCAATGCAATTATCGACAAATTGGGAAAGAAAAAGAAAAATAGGAAATCTGTTGTTTGCTAACTGAGTTGCAATCAATATCGTCCTTCCGAGAAACACTGTAATTGAATTACCAAAGCTGCCCCTGATTTTACTTCCTTTTGACTGTTTTTCCGTACCAACGGAAATTTCCTCCCTCTGTTCAGCGCCTTTTGTCAATTTTTTAGTTTTGCTTATATGTCTTATTCATGTTTTTGTTAAAAAGAAAAAAGAAAAAAGAAAAAAAACAATTTTTTTTATTTTATTTTTTTTTTTTTTTACATTTTGTGGCGCTCCAGTTTCTTAGTGCCTTTTATCTCTCTGTAATCTGTATTTACTAATTTATTTATTTATTTTCGTTTTCTTTGACAACTTTGTTAAACAACAACAAACTTGTTCTTCAAAGCTTATATAATACACACATGCAGGTGGACTCCGGGTAAATGTTAGTATTTTTGGTTTGTCTGGGGACAGTAGCGACCACTGACCACCACGCCATCTAACTTTGCTGCTTCCCAAAGATCTATTTATTACGTTTGACAACTTTATTTTTAAGTTAAGGTTTAGTCCTAATAATAAACGGTAATCTTCTTAACCCCAAGTTTTGCGTTCAAACTTCAACGAAATCACGATTTCAACAACAGAATTTTATGCCCAACATTTACTAAAAAAGATTATAAAAACTTTGAAAGTCAATTTATATATATTAAGACAAATTTTAGTGTTGTCATTTTCTTCTCGGTTAAGTTAAAATCACAACAGCGCGATTGGGCAAATGACTAGATGTTAAACTACTAAAATTAGTGCCTCTGACAACGTTTTAAATGCAAGGACAGTATTTGCTGTGACAACAGATGAATATTATTTGACAAAAAAAACAAAAAAAAGGCAAATGGGTTGTGTCGACTCTACCTTCCGGTCACAACCAAAAACTTTTTGGCTTTTTAAGTGCAGGTAAAGCCAACGAGTATACTAGTACATAAAAATCTTGAAAGTCCTGCAGATATACTTTTTAAATAATAATATTATGTATTTTAAAATATATAATATTTATTAATTAATTAGTAAAATAATATAATATAATTTATTTTAATTTTATAAAAAATTAAATATTTAATAAATATATTTTTTTTAAATAATTATTTAAAATAAAAAAATTAAGATGTATAATATTATTATTTTTAAAATACAATCAATCATACTTTTTAATTTTAAAAGATATCGTTAGTTAACAACGTATGCATATGCATGCTGCTGCTAATTTTTCTCTTTTATTTTGGTTTATAATAAAATTACTTAATTAATTAATTACATATATAGAAGTACAAATTTATTGACTAATGACAGTAATATGTAACAACAATTAGATAGAAGCCAAGTTCATTACGGTACTTAGTGAGTACTGTCACCGTGTGGAGTTTTAATTTTGTGGTGTTATGTATGTTTCAAGTTTCATCATGAAACTGGATTGACTGCTTGCTAATTTGCTTTGTATGCTTGTTTGTTTAATTCCATGGGATTTTTGCACGATCAGAACAACAAAAGATCAATCAAATATAAGAATGATAAAGGGTAATAGCATTATATATATATATATATATATATATATATATATATATATAGAGAGAGAGAGAGAGCAATGAATTAAATGTGGGGGCAAGAGTAAGCGACCGGGCAAAGCCAACTCGCAACCATCGCTACAATTAAAAATAAATAAAGTCGAAATGTCACTTTCATGTCCGCGTGCCCCGCGCCAGAATGGTATTGGACATTGGAAGCTTCAGAGTTCATACTGTTTACGATTTCATTTGTGAACGCAGCAACGAATTCACATTCAATATTGATTGATGATGTCACGGGTTTCCCACAATACCCTTTTGATGATTTGAGTCGTGAAGCCAATTGATCGCATGCATGAGAGCCAGGTAATCCGTACTCATCTGTCGTTAATTACAAATCCAGACAAAAAGCTGACAGCAGCCATGTGTCTTTTTTTTTTCTTCTTTAATATTTTTAATTTTCAGGCCACGCGACAGCGGCCATGGTGTATAATGATTGCCTAATTTCAATAATGTCGTTTGGAACTTGAGTACAGCTGGAAATGGACCAAAATATTGAGACAAACATGAGTTTTAATTTAGCTTTAATATAAGAACCCCAAAAACTGTAAGGATAAAAGTGTCATTCCAGTACATCTCCTAAGTTTTACGCGTACATATGTCCGAGATGACAAGCTTGGTCATGAATCATGAAGATGGAGTCATGCATATATGGATTATACAGACTCTTCCGGTTGTAGCTAGAATTAAAGTTTATTTCTTATGCAATGGAGGCTTTCGGGAAGTTTCATTATACGCGTTGTGATAAACATTCTCCCACAATTAAAAGTTCCATCTTTGATAACGTGATTAAGGGATCTTTGAAATTTAAGTGATACAAATTAAAAATTATAATTATTATAAAAAAAATTAATAATATATAGTAAATATAATTTTAAAATAATAATTTTGATAAAATTATTAAAAATATAATAATTTTTTTATTATATAAGTAAAAAATTATATTAATATAATTTATAAACTATAGTAATTATTATTTACCAAATACTTTAATACTATAATTTAAACATTATAATTACTCAACTTCAACTCTAAATATATCTTAAGTTGAATAGTATAATGGTAGTTTACTTTGAACGTTTGCTATCTTAAGGGTGCTCTAATTTGCTGCGACGAATCTTTTTTTCTTTTTTTCTTTTTTCTTTTTTTAAGGGGTTTGATGCATAGTTTTGATTGTTTTTTTGAATAAATAAAAAAATATAAAAAAATTGAACAATATATAGATTTAGAGTCAGTTTGAGATTGCAGTGACTGATTAAATAAATTATTTTTACCATACAAATGAAATAAGTTGTTAATTTAAACAAACAGCTTAGTGTTTGATAAATTATATTATTATAATTACTGTGAATTTGAAAAGTTGAGTACATACATTTAATAAATTTTATTATGAATGTGTTATTTTATTATATAATAACTAAAATAGATATGAGTTTAAATTATTTTTTTACAGTATGCTTATTAAATTATTTAGAAATGTCTTTTTTTTTCAAATACATCAATTACATAAAGTAAAAAAAACTCAATTAAATTAAATGTATGACTTTTATTGTTACACAAAATATGATAAAAAAATCATACTTATATAATTATCTTTTTGCTAAAATATTAAAGTTATAATAAAAAATTTAAAAAATTATGGTGATTTATTTAATAATTGTTCATAAAAAAATAATTCTCTATTTACTTTTAAAAGCATATGTGAAAGTGAGAAAAATGATGAGATAAGTTGTTTTTACAAAATTTATTAAATATTATTTTTATAAAAAATTATGAAATAGATAATTTTTTAAATTTCACCCTCAATTTCAAATGAGATTTTAGTCATCACTTCGAGTCAAAATTAAAATATAAATACATTTAATAGAAAATAATCTAGTGATTTAGTACCGATTTCCACTATATATAGAAAGAATTTAAAAATATAAATAAATTTATTTGTATAAATATTATTTTAATTATCGTTCACTGTAAAATAAGCACTGTTGTATGTTAGATCGATACTCTAATTTAGGCGAGATACACTTTTTGAAACAAAAAAATTGGAGACAGTTAATAATGAGAGACAAGATATATATATATATTTTTTCCGCAGAGAGACAGAAGACTGAAGACTTATCAGAGAAGTTGATTGACTTGAAAACTTGAACGTTAATAGGTTAAGTTTACTTACGAGAGAGGTGTACTGAATTTGGGAAGAAATTCGAACCAAAAATGAAGTGTGGATGTTCCGAATTAATAATGATTTTAGTTTAGATTAGGATCTTTCCTTTTTTTTTTTTTTTAATAATAAATTAAGTGTATATAATGTTGAAAAAAATAAAAATTAAAAAAAAATTTATACTTTTGGTTTTGTTTATATATATATATATATATATATATATAAAGAGTTGTTATTCTGCAACAGTTCAACTTCTTTTACAAATACATTTGCAAGAAGATTCTGATAAATAATCAGAATATGATGATGACAATAAAAATGATCAAAGCTTAGAGAATATCGAGTCTGTACCCGATGATTTTCTATTTGTTTTAAAGTAAATTACTACAAGGAAATATTTGATCAAAATTACCTTGATCATTTCCAAAGACTTTGGGATTGACACCATTGCTCTATTTGACACTGAGTCTGATTTGAATTGTATTAGAGAATATATTGTCCCGAATTGTTTTCATGAATGAAAACAACTGAAAGACTATCTGCAGCAAACAATTCAAAGCTAAAAATCAAATCTAAAGTATATGCCTCTGTTTATAATGGTGGTTTTAAATTTAAAACTTCATTCCTACTGACAAATGATATTCATCATGTTGTCATTTTAGGAACACCATTTATAAACCTCATTACTCCTTATACTGTCAATTATGATAGTATATCTTTTAAAGCCAGAAGTAAAGAACTTGTTTTCTCTTTCATTGAAAAGTCTAAGACAAGGAATTTAAACATCATTAAAGCATGTTCTGTTTACAAAAATCATGTTGGTACCCTTCTTAGAACAAAACAAAACAATTTGGTTTGTTTGAAAAAGGATTTAAATGTACAGAGAATTGAAAGACAACTTCAAAATGATTTTGTAAAACAAAAGATTTATGAGTTTGAAACATTCATTAAAAGAGAAATATGTGCTGATTTGCCATCTGCATTATGGAACAGAAAGCAACATATGGTAGATTTGTCTTATGAAACTTCTTTTGATGAGAAAAATATTCCTACTAAAGCCCGTCCAATCCAAATGAACATGGATCTGGAACAACATTGTAGGAATGAAATTAAAGATTTGGAGTCTAAATGACTTATTGTTAAGTCTAGGTCTCCATGGTCTTGTGCTGCTTTCTATGTGAATAAAAATTCAGAAATAGAAAGAGGCACTGATTAGGTATCCAATACCTAATAAAAAAGATTTATTACAAAAACTGCACTCTGCATTCATATTTTCAAAGTTTGATATGAAATATGGGTTTTGGCAAATTCAGATTCACCCTAAAGACAGATATAAAACTGCATTCACTGTTCCATTTGGACAGTATGAATGGACAGTTATGCCTTTTGGTTTAAAGAATGCCCCCTCAGAATTCTAGAGAATTATAAATGACATTTATAATCCTTACTCTGAATTCTGCATTGTTTATATTGATGATGTGTTGATCTTTTCTCACACAATTGATCAACATTTCAAACATTTAAAAACTTTTTATTATGCCATTAAAAAAGTTGGATTTGCAATTTCAAGTTCCAAAGTTTCTTTGTTTCAAACTAAAGTCAGATTCCTTAGACATTATATATACAAAGGAACAATTATGTCTATTGAGAGATCTCTTGCATTTGCAGACAAGTTTTCTGATAGGATTCTTGACAAAACCCAATTGTAAAGATTTCTTGGTAGTCTAAATTATATTCTCGAATTTTGTCCTAACATAAATAAGATTTCTAAGCATTTGCATGATAAACTTAAGAAAACCCCTGTTGCATGGACAGATGAACATACTAAAGTTGTAAAAATAATAAAAAATATTGTTAAAGAAATTAATAACTGAAAGAATATAATAATATAATAAGTAGGAAATTTATAATATATATATATATATGTGTATATTATAAATTTTCTACTTATTATATTATTATATTCTTCCAGTTATTAATTTTGCGCAATATTATAGTCGCCGTCATTAAAAACTTGCCCATCATCATTCGTCCTCCCTAACTCATTGAATTATAATCCAATTAACAAATTGGGTTTGTTATAGGTTTGGTTTTGTTTATATATATATATATATTATAAATTTCCTACTTATTATATTATTATATTCTTCCAGTTATTAATTTTGCGCGATATTATAGTCGCCGTCATTAAAAACTTGCCCATCATCATTAGTCCTACCAAACTGATTAAATTATAATCCAATTAACAAATTGGGAGATTGCCACGCGTCAGCAACTCTAATAAATAAACAAATTTGCATCTCTTAAGAAAATTCTTCTTTTTCTAACTCTAGTAAGGTAGGTACATATGATATCATTATTTAAGTATATTGAGGCTTCTACTGATATATTTGGCTTATTTGCCTATGTGTTCGGTTAAAAACTCGTTACAATTTTCTTTCACTTTCAATCTTATTAGGGTATTTAATAATTCAAATTCAAGTACAATTAATCAAATATTATATTATATATTTTGAATCTAATAATCTAATTACCGATTAAAACTCAATATAATCCAAATTCAATTCATTCCGATTAGAATCAAGATTTATAAATAAAAATCCTTAATGGCTCTCCAAAGTTTTAATTACTAACAATTAAAAAAAAAGTTATCAACCCCTTTAAAATTTCTTGATTCATGAGTTTTATTATCATAAAGTTGGAAAAAAAATTGAAATTTTAATAATGAAAACAAATATTCGTTGAAGCTTGGAGTTTGTAATATGCATTATCATGGTATATTTATAGTTGTACAAAAATATATTTTATTTATTTTTAATAAAATTTTATACACACATATATATATAAGTGACATGTGCTTTTTAAAAATAAATAAAAAAATAATTAATTGGTTGGATTGATTTATATTAAATTTTAACACGTAAATGTATAAACTAATCCATTCACATTGGATTTTTTATTTTGCAACCCAATCTAATTACAAAAATTGAATTGATTGGCTTGATTGGATTGAATCGAATTTTAAACATCCTATCTCTTTTAGCCTTCACGTACTCGTAATACTCTCCAACGAGCATCAATGATCTTTTGCTTCATTATAGTAAGGTAATAAAAAACAAAAAGCAAAAAAATCAAAGAAAAGTGTAATTAATAGAAGAGGTGACCATAAGGTCTTTTATATCTACGGTGAGGGAATTCGGTAGAGAGATGAGAGGTATATATTGCTTCCAATCCAACACAGTCCTTCCCTATAATAAGCTTTTTATTTTAAAAAATAATCTTAACTAATTTATTAATAAATATTGATTATCGAGGTGAAGCAGCTACATCTTTCATTTGATTCCTCGCATACAATTTCTGAACAACCCACATTTCCTCTAGCCACGTAGTATTAATTTTTTTTAACAAAAGAAAAGGACAATTTTTTTGTCTGAAAATGCAAAACGATGAAAGAACAATTATATGCGAATATTGTTTTGTGTGAAAATGCAAAACGATGAAAGGACAATTATTTTTTTTTTCATTACAATGTTTATGACATGCCTTGAATATACTACTGAGTGTTGATTTATGATATAATGACAAATATTGCAATGGCATCCCGTCCTTTGCCTTTCCCTTGAAGTTGAAGGCACGTGTAGCCAAACGATAAAAGACCAATTATGTCGAAAATGGATGAGCTGTACTCGCGGCGTCTTGTTGGATCCAATCAAATCGTCATGTTATATCATTATTAACTTTTATGATATAATAATAATAACGATTGTAGTTGAGTTGTACTTGTACGACAGGCACAGTAAATTGGGTCCAATTCACTTGGGCCCATTTGTAATGGGCAGCGAAGATAGTCCACATTCGGACGTCCAGTCCAGTTATAAATTGTAGTGGACGCTGCACTTGCCTGCTCAGCTTCAGCCTCTGCAGGCTCCCCACTAACAGCAAAAGTCGGCCTTCTAGGCCGCCTGGCCCTCTTCATTATCAGCCAACACGCGAAAGCAATTCCTTATTAGCAGGCAGCAAGGAAAGAAGGAAAATATTTTCCTAATTAGAAAGGGGATTACCAATTTCGGGGGTATTTGCTGTACGAGTTAGGACTAGGGTCCAAATTGTATTTCTCAAATTGATTTAAGAAATGCGAATATTATTTTGCGTGGAAATACAAAAAGTCGGTGCAGTTCAAGATTTGCAAGATGATCCAATGTGTTATGATTAACTATGATCACGATGGGCCAGAAAAAAAATGTGAACGAATATTTTGTGGCATCTTAATATATTATTATAATTCCTATGATCCTATCGAACTGTAACCTATAGGCCTTGTGGTGCTACATTGTGATTGTGTGTGTGTAGTATGACGAGTTGTTTTATGTACGCATTAACGTTCAATTACGGCCGGACTTGCGCGCTCCCAGATTGCTCAACATTAATTCCAGCAGTAAAGTGCTTAGAAATATCAAAACTATAATTGAAAGTTGAGAAAATCAACCAACCATTAATTGACTTGAAAATTAAAAAAAAAAAAAAAAGAAGTCTAAGAAATCAAGACAAGACTCTGGCTAATAGAAATTAAACAAAATCCCGTGCTTTTGTCGACATTAATATCTCACTTCAATTAAGTGCTGGAAATTGAGCGTCATCCTCAATGTTAATAGCGGTAGTTGTTGCGCTTGCATCATCAGCCTTGTTGGTTGCGCTTGTGCTTTCGCCATTCTCGACAGGATACGACCTTGGCGGCGGCCTCCTGCTCCTCGTAACTGGTACTTGAAAGAACCCATTAACATTCGCCACCTTGTTATTATGAACTTTATTAGCTTTAATGTCGGGCTTTGCCGGCTTGACGAGAAGGCCGTCATAATCTTCCTTTTTCTTGCCAACGAGTGTCATCGACTCAAAATCTTTATCACGACTGAGTTTCCTCTCCTCATGATCTGCTGCATTATTCAGATTCAGAGTCTTTTTCTTTTCAAGAAGCTCCTTCTCGTACTCTTTCAGACTCAATTTTCTTTCAACATTGCTAACTACTGTCTGTGTCTGCATGGCATCATCAAAATTGGTAACATGTTGCTTCTCTTTTGGATTTGGCGTTCGAAAAATCGTTGTTCCTGATCTCCTCACAAAATTATCATGCCTCACCGTTGAACTAGCTTCTGAGTTAGTTTCTTGTTTCTTCATTGCAGGTGCTTGCTTCTGCTTCTGCTTCTGCTTCTGATTCTTCTTCTTCCCGGCATTCGGCAACGGAGGAGTTGTAGCTGCAGGCTTTTTCTTATTGGAATACTCGATTTCTTCGTCATCAGCCAACACGTCAAAGCAATTCCTTACTACAAGAGCCATTAAAGCATATTACTGATTCCACTGAGACTTTAATTAATCTCCAAAGACTGACTTGACAAAGACAACTATAAGCGTGCGTTTTGGGATTTCTTAATTTGCAGCGCACAGGAACAAGAAGCTGTGTATTTATAACCAAGCTTTTCAAAATCTGAGACGGATTTGAGTTTTTGGAGATTCTTGGCCCAGCAAGAATAGGATTTCCAATTTGGTACTGTTCATTGTCCTATATGAATTAGGATTAGGATATTGTAAAAAAAAAAAAAATAGCGAGTATTGCAGCTGCAGGGGATACAAGCTTCTTTTCCAAACTATCGTCGTGAACAAATTATTAGTCTGATACAAAATTGATACTCCACTACAAATAAAAAACGAATTTAGTTATAACTTTTTCAATGCTGTCGTGGGCTCTTCATGAAGTGCGGATTATTTCCTTTACAACACTAAAGTTAAGTCGGAGAAAATCAAGACCAAATATTAGATTAGATGAGATACAAAAACTGTGATTTGTGAGCAGTCACGACATCAATGAATAAATAAAAAATAGTGGGTATTAAAATTTTACAGGATTGTTATTTGACTCGATCAAACTCCTACAATGTTGTGGTCAATATTATTAAAATTTAGATCAATTCAGATTTTCACTGAAAAAAACAAATCCATCCATACCTTGCTCCAAAAGTTTCCGGCCTTAGGAAGATAAATTCAAGATATTGTTACACATACAACTATTTAATCTTGCAGTGTTGTACATACAAGTGATTCCATTTATACTCGCTTTACAAGGAGTCTCATCCCATGCTTCGGAATCAATAACATTTTAAACACTGGAGAGTGGATATAATTGGGGGACAGAGAAAAAGAGAACCTGGAAAGAACTAGAGAGAGCATTATTTTGAGTTCTAGCATGGCAAAGTTTTGTCCTACGCACAATCGAGTCCCCGAGCCAAATGGTATATATGTTTGTGGATACTTGCATGCTTCAGATATCCCATTTGCAAATCTCTCTGGCTTAAATTCATTGGAATCAGCACCCCAGTTCTCAGGATCACGATGCAATGCAGGAATCAAACTCCATATGTGCAGGCCTTTCGGCACCACAAGATCTCCCAACTTAATATCTGCAAATGCTTCCCTTGCCATTACCACCGACGGCGGATAAAGCCGCATGCTTTCTTGAACCACCATCGTCAGCTGTACATTAAAAGTCAAGAATGTTATGGATTAAACATCTGTGTATCTTTTACTATTGAGATCAATAAATTGAAGGTTTTTTTTTTTTTTTTTCTGATAAGATAAATTGAAGAAAATTGAAAGCAAGCAATCAGACACCAATTAAACATCTGCTGCAGCATTTCACTAGAATTTACAGGACAAGACTCACCTCACACCATCCTGACTCTGGGGGCAGGTGAGAGCTAAGCTAAGCACCGTACATCCAATAAAATGTACAAAATTTAATTTTATAATTAATGCAAATATGTAGATGAAGCAAGTAAAATTTACGACAGTTCAAGTACCATTTTCAACTGGCTAAGTGAGTCCACGTCTAGCGAGCAATGAGGCAGATCAGTACAACCACCCAAGATCTCAATAGCCTCTGCTCGAACACGTTCTTGCCATTTAGGATGCAATGCAAGAAGCATCAAGGTCCAGGAGGCTGAAAGAGCTGTTGTTTCGTAGCCAGCGAAGTAGATGTTTTTGCAATTATCCACTATAAATCGGTCTGTTTTATGTATATATTGGTGCAATTCATTATCGGCATCAGCACTCTCAAGTATCATCTGTAATAAGTCCTTGGAATTTTTGCCATCCTTCAGACTCTCTTCTCGACGATCTTTGACCACTTTGAGTATCAAATCATCTACCTCTTTCTTTAACCTCCATATTTCTCTGTTACTTTTTGTAGGAAGCCATCTGCTCATGCAAAATATAGATTCCTTTCAATTTCCCATTTTAAAATGTGCAAATTTCAGTACTGAAAAACTGTTATAAATGTGTACCGGATGTTGGGAAGTCCGAAAAGCAAACTAGGTTTGGACATAACCTCTTGCATCGCCCTCAACTTTGCAAAAATATTTTTTCCTTGGGCATATGAGCTACCAAAACAAGCTCTAGAGATAATATCAGCCGAAAGGCTTCTCAAATCTTGATCAATTAACAACTCCAGAACTCCCCCTTTGCTTTCTGTTAATAGGCTCTCCCATGTACTAATCATTGACATGGTACAGTCCTCCATTAGTCCAATCATGCCCTAGAATGCAATTCAATTAATATTCTTTGACCATTTGTGAGAGCCAAAATGCTTGAACAAGCTAGCTAGCATTAAGTTTATGTACAACAATTACCTTAACCTTGTGGGGAAAGAACTCCGGAGCAATAAGTCTCCTCTGATGCGCCCATTGTTGTCCATTTGCTTTTATGATGCCATTGCCAAGCATGGGCTCAAGTGCCTTGCTTAGATACTCAGGTTTACCTAGATCCAATGATTTGTGCATCTTCAGCTCCTTCATTAACTCTGGTCTGTTCACGAACAGGTGTTGTTGGCTCCCTGTTGAGAACGTGTACATTCCACCTATACGCCAATGCAATACAGTGTTAAGATTATAAATAGACTGTGTTAATTGTTATTTTGGTAGTATGATTAGGAATCTTCATAGTACTAACAAAAGTGCTCTCTCATTTAATAATAATAACGGCAATTAATATATATAGATGCAATCTTAATTTTGTTATTGTTATATATTTGCTTAGACTTATATACCTGATTAATAAGCTAATTAAAATATCAAAGTGATAGTTTAGTACTTTGCACCTGGTCGTTTGCTTAGATCAACCATAAATGGATGCCACGTAGGCATTTAACATTATTGCAAGTCACACCCTAATAATTTATGATATTGTGGCCTTACTGTACGGTTGGATGTTACACCAAACAGATGTTACCCCATTATAATTCATGCATGCATCATCAGTATTATTGAGTACAAAATGCCACTCAAATTAGGCATGAATGAGCTGTCTAAACTCTAAATATCACCTTCCCTTGCCAAATGTCCATTTTGCGTGATTTTATGTAGCTAAAATCTATTTTCTTATGAGACAATAATTTTTTTAAATTTTTTATTTTTTAATAATTAATTAAGTGTATGATAATTAAATTAATTTTTTTATTAATTATTAAAAAAAAAAAGAATTACGGCTCTTGGTATACCCTGAGTCTTTGGTATGCTGATAAGAACTCCCAGCCTTTGGGTTGGGACTCGAATTAACTATAAAATTCATTAGATATTCAGTTCTATATCTTAGAATCAGTAGATATCTGATTGGAGCTTTTTACGCTGGAATAAAATAAATTTTAAAACAATCACAAGCTTGCACAGATAACAATATGAACTGATGAAGAAGAGACAAAATTAAAACAGAATGAGAATAACAACAAACAATCAAACATATGCAACCTCTGCAGGCTGTGTGGATTTTACGTGATGTAAATATATGCAAGAGATAAAGCAAAAACAAAAATGATTACCATAATCGCGAGTCCATTTTTGGAGATAAGGGAAGGTGGAAAGAACCCAGTCTTGATGAGAGACAGGGCCTGATGATGATGATGATGACGATGAAAGAGGGTTCGATGATTCGATCTTTTGTATGTCCTTAACATTTCCGAAAAAGATAGATGGCTTTGGACCTCCAATGCCTTGTTTGGAAAGCACTGAGCGAATTCTATTGGGTTTCAGCAGCCACCTCTTTATCAACATCAACAAGCTGCTGCTACATGTAACAATCAGCAACAAAGACCAACATAGCTTTATTACAACCCTATCCATCTCTCTTTTTCTCTCTCTGTGTATCTGTCTCCACAGAGGTCATTATTCTTATAGATTTATAAGTGGAGCCGTTTACTTTCTTGAGTCTTGACATCCGGAGTTGAAGTATTATTTATAAAAATATGATATTTATTTTCATGTATTGTGATGATTGCGTAAGATTGAAAATCTAGAGGAGATCTGATAAGTACGTCTTCTTAATGGTTAAACAAAGAAGAGTAAAAAATAATAATTATTCTTTAACATTATATTACCTTGGAAATGACAACCGAACATGTCCCTATAGACAGGATTTGACCAGTTCGATTATGTCATGTATATTAATATTGCTATTAGAAGTCTGCCGAGAAATATACTGATATAGTTCACTTGAAGTCCAGTTTTAAAAATTACTCCATATACGGATGAAAGACCAGTCCTTAAATTACTGTCCTTAAATTAAAGGAAATTCTACACATAATTATATTAGGAGACTCAAATTCTCAACTTTTCAATAGCCTAGTGGTTGACACTACATTACCTCATTATAAAGGTTGAAGGTTTGAATCTCTCCAGATAACCATGAAAGCAGAATTTCTCTATTCTTTGAGGTTGAATATTAGATAGACAATATCAAAGTATGAATCAACATATTTTTTTAGTATAATGTCGATAAAATTGCGTTGCAGCATTAAAAAAACCTATTTTATTATATTTTCGATTGAAACAAGTCATCTAAACTTTTTAGAGTGGCGTTAGATGTATATGTGTATATTTAGTATGACTTTGTCTAATGTCAAAAGTACTTATTTCATCTATAAGAGTTCTTTTCAAAATTATTAGTACTGTTTAGTTATATTTTGATTAGAATTTTGGGAATTGAGTAAGTTATTTTACTTCTACTAGCAAAAACTTAAATATTGGGTTTTTAGAAGTTGAGGCTAGAGAGATTATTTGAAATTTTAAATTATCTAAATACCTTTAATTTATTTTATAATATAACTTTAACAAAAAATTGTGTATAATAAAAGCTCTAGCTGATATCTAAACAACTAATATATTTATAGTAAAAGCTCTGCTTGTATACACTTTATTAGTAAAACTTCTACTTAAGTAAACTGTATTTGAAAAATTATGAACCACATATTTAGAATCTTTTGTTAGTCTGAATTTTTTTACAGTATAACTAAGATTTAATTATTTTTATATTATTATACTTATCTATTAATTACGCACCAATGACCAATGTGTACCTTTATTTAGGATCGGAATTTAGAGAAACTAATTAAATTAGTAGACCTAAATCAGTGAAAAATCCACTGGTACGTTGACGATAGCTATCGACAATGCCGGCTGCCGACATGCATATATTAAAAAATTGAGCTATGAAATAATCATATCATATACCAGCCATAAAATCGATCTAATTAAATGTGCCCCAAAAAACAAATTAATTATTTCTCTATAAGATCAGGAACATATGTAAGTGTAATTAATTAAAAATGAAACTCTGATGTTTGGCCAAATGATCTCTTACAATGAGCAATTGCAGCCTGAATTGAGCAACTATCACCTGCATAACCTTGGTGTACTGGCAGTGGAAAGGAATAATTGCTAGAACTTGAGCTATAATAATTTGTACTTTTATAATCTTGAGGATTTTGTTTCTCCCTTTGCACTATCCATTTATCCAATGGCTTCACCGGCAAACTCTGATTCGTCCGAATGGTGGTCGTCTCTTTAGATCTCTTCTTCGTTTGTCCTGCACAACTAATGCCATTGCTTTGAGGTGATGAAATTATTACTTGGTAAGGCTTCATAAACGATGCAAACACTGCCCGAATATTTATTGATCGGCACTTTATCAAGAACTTCATCATCATCCCACAGTTCGTTGCCTTTGTGATCGCATTCTTTGCACCTGATCTCCTGATTAAATCACAATCAAACAGTACTCATATCAAAATAATAATAATAATAATAGTAGTGTTGACATATACGTGATCTGCACTTTATAATGCATGCAGAGTTAGTTAATATGTAACATATATATTAAGGACCAGGATTTCCTCCTGATTAATAATACAAGGATGTACATAACATGTGGAAATTTTTAAAGTTTAGATCAGGAGACGATCTTAATCTATGTGTTACCTGTTACGTAGCAGGTCCAATTGGCTAATTTTTGATTGGATCTCCGCTTGCCTGCTTTCATCAGAAGTTCCATCTCTCTCGAGGAGCTCCGATGCTGTCAACGGAGTCGAGAAAAAACCGTTGAGCAGGCGGTTGACTGCCCGGAAGTACCGTACTCTCCGTTTGACAACAGTACTTCTGTGAGCTCGTCTTGAAGGCTGATCATCAACAGCCCAACAAGTCTCAGCGGAAGAACACGTCAAAGTGGATGTTGGTGATGAAGAACAAAACGACGTCGGTATCGTTGTTGTTGTTGCAGTTTCCCACTCCTCGACAGTACTTGTACGTGACAGACCAATATTTTTATGATTATAACACGATGATGAAAACGATATCCGCAGCTCCAATTCATCGTCTTCAAAAGTGTTGTTGGGTTGTTGTTCAAGTGCAATCTCGATGTATTCGTCGTCATTTAAACTACCCTCGTCGTCATCATCATCGGAGAAAACATGGAGAGCCGAGTTGAAAGAGAAGCTTGCTTCAAGCTCTGGATCCCGGCACGTTATACTCTCCATGTGTTTGCGTACTATGTGCTAGAGTAATTAATCAAGCAAATAAATAACAAACTGAAATGAGATATATGCGATAAACAGACAAAAAAAGGGATATTTTCGATGAGATATTTTTGAGTTGTAAGTTGGAAAAGAAATGGTAACAGATCACAAGATCAGAGTTGGTGGTGATTATGAGGATGAGGATATTGATGCATGTGCATGGCACGGTGAAATTAACCACAACAAAAGTTAATTTTTATTGATTAATTATTGAATGGTACAAATAAGACTGTGTTATGGTAGTATAATTTTAAGAGTCCTTTCAAAATAGACCGTAAATTAATTAATGGTGGACTTGGTTGATTTATAATTCGTTGAAAACATCAAATCCTGAAACCCCGTGTTCTCAAATATAGGGTTGTCGTTCATTAGAAGAATCCAATTCAGCTACATATGCTAAATTGTTTTTTATCTCAGGATTCGGAATTTTTAATTTGCTATAGACAGTGACGGGTTACCTCACCTGACACGTAAAAGCATGTGTTATTTGTTAAGAAATAGTGATTTGGAATCGTAGGCATGTGATCACAGTGTCAGTTTCTTGTTACTGCATATTCAAACAATTTAAGCAATCTTTACCCGGAATTAATTCGGAAAATGTGGCGTAATTCAATACATATAGAGTATTCTTTGATTACAAGAAAGTTCAGAATATATATATATATATATATTCTGAACTTTCTTGTACTGATGCAAATTGAGGTAGCAATGGAACCAAAAATGAGGTATCATGTCTCGAGAACGTCATGAAAGTCTCATGGATTGATGAACCGATTTTCGTGTGTTTTTGGTATTGAAAACGGCATTCAAACAACCTATTTGGACGTTGGGCCTACATTGATTATTTTCTTAATACAATGATGATTCTTAATCAATCACGTTTACTAGAGAAATCGAATAAATCTTGAATGCGAGGGGCTATTGGACGGAACTTGATTAATTTATGTGATTTTAATTTGTTGACAGCGGTTCTAGCTCCATATGGATGGTTCCGATCCCCTGTGATATACGCAGTTGCTGGCAACTTCTTATGGTATTATGGAATCAAATTTATCTTCTTAGCCAAAATTTATCCCACATATGTCATCCTTGAACAAATTTATCTAATATTGCTACTTGTAGAGTTGTAGTAATTATACCTGATGCATTATTAACTACTCAAACTAATGAATAAGATTGAATTCATTTTTTCCCTGTTAATAGATTAATTTCGTAAATAAATTTTAAAATTAATTAGAACAAATATGTAGAGAGAATTATTCTTTTATTAAAAAACTTATATTACAATTTATTAACGTTACTAATCAAGAGCCCATAATTATGAGCTCAACCGATACAATTATAGCATGAAAAATGATATGCATTCAACCATTCAACCCCACTAAGGTTGGTTTTTGAAGGAGACATTGATCTTGATTGCCTTCTCGTACCACATTATATATTTAATATTTTCTCATTTTATAGTGTCTATTTTGAGGGTTTAGGCTTTTTTTTGCATTCTCTTAAATGTTTTTTACTTTTATTTTTTAACAATAGCTTCCCTCGGTTTCGAGACTTATTCGAAAAAAAAAATCTCACTAATATAAATCTTTTAGGTAACTTTAAATTTAATTCAAACTTTAGGGGTTTCTACAAAAAAAATATTTCTAACTGCTATTTTAGTTGTTCTTAGTAGTAGGGTTGAGATTGGTGGGGGTGCATGCCATTGTTCTTGTAGCATATATAATTCATATATTTGATGAGCATACCTTGAAAATCTAGGTCAAATAAGACGAAATTCACCTCATGATATTGGATGGAAATGGGTTGGAAGGGTTTGTTGGTCTAGGGTAGAAATAATAAATTTCTTTCAATTTGTTCTTTTACTTTGAAATTTGCAGACAAGTTAGGGTCTCATAAAAGTTGTTAATCGGCTTTCATTTTCGGGTTATTAAAGAGAGCAAAAATAACCCTGTTATTCAATTCTAGAGTCAGGATTTTGAAAAATAAAAAGTTGGAACTTTCATAGAGATATTTTCAAAAACTCAAAAATATGAATTGTTACGGGAGAAAAAGTGCATGAGTTGCATAGAATTTAGCAACAAGTCAATGAAAGCTTCACTTAAAAAGCATACGAGTGAAAAAGCTTATAACGAAGTTAGATCTAGGAAGCTAGAAGCTGGATTCAGAAACTAGGATCTAGAAAGCACAAAAAAAAAAAAGTTACCTCACCTGCAATGTCTGTAAATTTAGAAGGAAATTTTAAAAGTTATAAAACTCACTTTCAGAATGAGTTAAATATAAACTTTGAATAAAGTTTTAATTAAATAAAAAAATTAGCTAAAATAAGAATTATTACCGACTTAAGATACCCAAAAAATTATATTATATATAAAGAGTTTTATAGGCATAGAAGAAGGCAAGCAAACATTGGGGCATAAAGTTAAAAAAAAAAATTCCATTTTAATTTCTCATTCAATAGTGAAAGAATTGCTCTTTTAGTCCTGTTGACGTAGACCAAGTGCTAAACCACGTAAATTCTTTGATTGTCTACAGAGAGTGGTATAATTAATCATAACTGAAGTTTAAGTATCACAAAATTATGAGCCAATACAATCATGGGTTGCCACAGGTCCCAAGCCCTCTAAGGAGGCAGCACAGCAACATTGGCTTGCCCCACATATTAAGGAGCAATAGCAGCACCAACACTGGAATAAGCAAAATGGTTATAAAAAAGAAAGATCTCGAACTGACTCAAGAGTTAAAAGCCATACAAGTCATGCCAATTATGAGAGTGGCGATCTACGATGAGTATTGAACTCCAGAGACAAAAACCAAGACTTGCGCAAGAAGTTGAATGAAAGACATCAATCCAGAAAGTAAGAAGAAGTTGAATCCATTGTTGACTTAGGAAGCTTCAAAGCAAAATTAGAAAAGCTTCAAATAAGGATAGATGACATTGAGAAAGCCTTCACTATTGGCCCGTATTTGGAAGAGGTTGAACCCCCCTTTACTAGGGATATACTGGAGGCACCACAACCTTTAAGGTTTAAGATGCCTCAGATAAAAATGTACGAAGGGAAGAAGATCCAATTGAACGTGTAAAATCTTATAGGTCTTAGATGGAGCTACAAGGAGCAACAAGAGTGTAGAGCATTCTCGCTAACGCTCACTAGAGCAATGTGTAGGTAGTAAAGAAAGTTGAAGCCAGAATCAATAGCATCATTTGCTCAATTAAGTCAAATATTTTTTAACCAGTTCGTTGGAGCCAAAGACCATCAGTTCCCCTCGACTCATCTTTTTTTAGTCAAACAATCCTTTTTTTTTTGTCAAACAAAAGAAAGATGAGTCGTTTTTTTTTTTTTAAACCACCAAGATGGTGGGGGGTTAGGCGGGACTCCTACCTGTAATATAAATTATAAAATAGAAACCACATACATAAGGAGGGGGACATGAACCAAAACTTCCTCAATAAATGAAAACATACAGACGGTAATCTAGCGTCTGATATGCAAAATTGCATGAGCAGCCATATGAAGAATCCTAGATAAGCCTATAGGCAGATCACGGACCGATAAAAATCGACGGCTGGAACGAGAAGTACAAGCCCAGTTGGCCAGAAAATCAGCGGCAGATGTAGTCTGACGAAACACATGCCGAACCACAACCGAATGAGAGGACACTAAAGATCGAACTCGGCGCAAGGGCAGAGCATAATCCCATTGGACAGAACTGTCCGAGACGACCCAGGAAACTACAGTAGCCGAATCAGACTCTACCTCTACAACAGAGTAACACAGCTGGACCGCCAACTCCAAACCTTCACAAACAACCATAAGCTCAGCATAAAGAATCGATTGATGGCCAAGGAAAGAGCCAAATCCTGCCAAAATCATACCCTGATGGTCCCGAAGAACACCTCTTGCAGCGGACAACCCTGGATTACCTCTTGATCATCCATCAACAGTCAGTTTGACCGTACTAAGAGGTGGTCGCATCCAAACGACAACTCGAATAGGCCGCTGGGGTGAAGCAATCACTCGTAACCCATCAACAAGCTGAGAATACAGCACTCCCCGCAACTGAGACTGCTTGAAACCAAAAGCAGAGCCAACAAGTCGAATGTCCGACATCACTCAAAAAATAACTGCATACACAGAAAACAAATGAGAATCAAACCTGAATCCATTCCCGCCTTCCACACATGCCACAGAATGAAGCAAGGTAAAGAAAGATGAGTCGTTGAAATATTATATTACCTGCTTTAATAGAGAGGTAGTAAGGGTAGAAAATTATAGTGATACAGCCGCCCTGACTGCCATAATGACCTGCTTGTAACCAAGAAAGTTCCATTATTCGCTCATAAAAAATGCACCAAGAACTTTAATAAAATTACTAGCCAAAGCACAAAAATATTTCAATGCAGATGAATTAACTAATATAAAAAGAATCACTGACTCAGATTCTTAAAAGTGAGGAGAAAGAAAAAAAAGGAAGGAAGAGTTAGTTGAGAACTGAGAGAAGGCAAGTAGACTAGAAAGCAATAAGAGCCTAAGGATTCTAAAATAGGTTCCCTAAATATACACCGCTTAACATACCAAGAGAACAACTGCTGATGCAAATAAAAATTCTGATTTGCTGCGGATACCTGATAAGGCCTCACCTAATACTACACAAATGGCATCTTCTGCAGTTATACAAGCTGATAACCAAGATATGGCTAGTGGTACACCTATAAGAGCTATATTTTGGTAGTCCCACAAAAGGAGAAGATTCCAACATGGCTAAACAGTCTCACACCAGGAAAGCCTGGAGCACACTTGAAATTTTTCTAATAGATTTATTGAGTAGAGAAGACCTAAAAAAGAAGCCAAAATAAAGCATAATACTATTACATTTACTGATGAAAAGGCAATATAATTCACAAGCCATAAGATGATGCTTTGGTCATTTCAGTAATTTTGTCAAACAGGAAGGTCTACAAAGTCTTTGTAGATAATGTAACTTCAGCAGACATTTTGTATGCGGCTATGTTTGATAAAATAAAGAACGGGAGAGAGAAATTAAAACCAATTCGTACACTCTTAATTGATTTTGGAGGAGAATGTTTGATTCCTTTAAGTAGCATAGAATTACTAGTAACTATTGGAGAACTACCCCATCAAGTTACCAAAATGGTAAATTTCTTAATGGTGGAGCACCCGTCAATCTGCAATATTATCTTGGGTAGACTAGCTTTGAACATGTTCTGAGCCATCGCCTCAACCTATCACCGAATGATAAAATTTTTCACTCAAGCAGAGGTTGGAGTCTTAAATCAAGAGGATTTCAGAAGATGTTATGCTATAACTTTGAAGGGTAAGATAGACAAACATGAAAACTTACAGGTCATGCTTGACCTAAGAGACGAAAAAAATGAGCAGAGGGTTTCACCAATAGAAAAACTAGACATTTTCAGTTAGAAGAAAGAGAACAAAGCAAGACTACCCTTATTGGCTAGTCGTTATTTCCAAAAATACATGCAAAGATAGAAGGTTTCCTCAATTTCAACTCAGGCGTATTCGTATAGTCCCATGAGATATGTCGTATATAGACCTAGAAGTAATAGTTCATCAACTGAATGTTAATCTTAATTTCTAACCAATACGGTAAAAAAAAAAAGATCTTTTAATCCAAAGATATATTAAGCAATTATAGACGAAGTTGATAAACTACTAAAAGCAAGATTTATAAAAGAAGTACATTATCCCAGCTGGTTAGCTAATGTGATAATAGTTAGAAAACCAAATGGAAATTGGAGAATTTGCATAAATTTTACTAATTTGAATAAAACATGTCCTGAAGATAGCTTTCTTTTGCCATGATCGATCAACTAATTGAGGCTACTACGGGACATGAATTGCTTACCTTTATAGATGCATACTCTCGTTACAACTAGATTCAGATGCACCAATCAGACATGGAAAAAACATTATTTATTCATCACAAATAAAAGCTTATATTGTTATAATCTAATGTCTTTTGGGTTAAAAAATGATAGATCAACCTATTAAAAATTAGTCAAGAAAATATTTAATAGGTAGATTGGAAGAAATATGGAAATCTATGTAGATGTCATGCTTGTTAAAAGTAAAAAGACGGAGGATCACGTCACAGACTTAAAAGAAGCATTCAGAGTCCTGAAGCGTTTTAATATGAAGTTAAACCTAATTAAATGTGCTTTTAAATTATCCTCAAGAAAATTCTTAAGGTTCATGGTCAATCAACGAGGTTAGAAGCCAATTCAGAGAAAAGTCAGTCTCTACTAGATATGAAATCACCAAAGATAGAAACAGAGGTCCAAAATAGTCGCTGCTATAAATTGCTTCATTTCGCGAGTATCATATAAGTGTTTACCATTCTTTATGTGAAAAAACATTTCGGGAATTAAAAAAGTATATGAAGAGTTCTCCAATTCTTTGTAAACCAATGCCATGAGAAAATTTATATATCTAGCATGTCAGATTTAGCAGTAAACTCGACGTTAATAAAAGATGAAAATATGGTACAAAAAACTATTTATTATATGAGTCATGCACTGCTAGACTCTGAGACAAGATATCCAATAAAGAAAAGGTAGTCTTAGCATTAGTGATTTCTGCTAGAAAATTAAAGCCTTACTTCTAGACCCACACTATAATGGTATTAACAAACCAGCCATTTAAACAAGTATACAAGTTGTGCAAAAACGAGAAGCGTCAAAACAATTAGTCCAATGGGTTATAGAATTGGGAGAGTATGAAATTCAATATCAACCTACAACAACAATTAAGGGACAAGCTATTATAGACTTTATGGCAGAATTTACTAGTAACTAATTCAAAAAAGAAAGGGCTAGTATAGGTATCATACTAGCCTGTAATTTGTATATAGATAGATCATAAAATCGATGAGAAAGTAGAGCAAGATTAATTTTAATGACCTTAGAAAATACAAAATTAAGTTATGCCCTCAGATTTGGTTTTCAGGCCTCCAACAATGAAGCAAAATATAAAGCATTGCTTGTTAAACTCAGATGGGCAAAATTAAAAATTTTTAGTGATTCATAATTGATTGTGAACCAGGTTATATCTGACTATCAGACAAAATAAGATAGAATGATGAAGTACATCAAAAAAGTCAAAGAATTATTTAAAAGTTTTGAAGGGTACACTATAACACAAGTTTCAAGGGAGGAAAACAGCAAAGCAAATGCATTTGCTAGATTAGCATTAGCCACTGACATGAGCCTAACCAAACTTATTCCTATAAAATTCTTATCAATACCTAGCATTTATCAAAAAGAGATAGCAAAGTTAATCTTCTCGATATGGGTGAAAGTTAGATGGATCCTATCATTGACTATCTGAGGAATAGAAAGTTTTCGGATGATAAGCAAGAAGTAAGAAAAATAAGATTAAGATCAGCACAATACTTAATTTTATGAGGTGTATTATACAATAATATATACTCATTACCCTAACTGCGATACTTAGTACCTGATAAAGTAAATTACATGATGAGAGAAATCCATGATGGCATCTATGGTAATTATTTAAGAACAAGAACATTAGTCCTAAAAGCTATTCTACAATGATATTTCTAGCCCACAATGAAAGAGGATGTGTGTAAGTTTGCTCAATAATGTGACAAATGTCAGAGATATTCTATCATACCTTATCAGCCCCTATAACAGCTCACCTTAATCACCAGTCCATAGAAAGTCAATATTATTGGTCCAATGCCAACAGGCAAGGAATAAACAAAGTTCATTGTGGTAGTTGTGGATTATTTTACTAAGTGAGCAGAAGCAGAACCAGAACCCTTGGCACAGATTACAAAATAGAAAACAATAGGGTTTGTATAGAAGTCTATCATATGCAGATTTAAAATGCCTCAAGCCACTGTTACAGATAATGGTAAACAGTTTGGCAACCCACGTTTCAAGGGACTGTGTGAACGTCTTGGAATCAAGAATTTTTTCTCCTCACTAGCCCATCCTCAAGCTAATAGACAAGTAAAAGCTATTATTTAAATAATTAAACATCACTTGAAGACCAAATTAGAAAAACATAAGGGGTTTGGGCAGATCAACTACCATTTGTGTTATGGTCCTATAAAACAACACACACTATAACAATAGAAGAAACACCATATTCCCTTACATTCTAGATAGAGGCAGTAATTCTAGTTGAAATTGGAATGTCAGTATATAGAGTACAACACTTCCAACTAGAACAAAATGATGAGCACTTAGTCTCAACCTAGACCTATTAGAAGAAAGAAGAGAACAAGCTCGACTCAAAACAGCAGCATATAAGTAAAGAGCAGCTCGATATTTTAATTTAAAAGTAAATCCAAGAAGTTTCTGGGTGGGAGACTTGGTCCTTAGAAGAGTGTTCCAGAACACCAAAGAACAACATGTTGGAATACTGGGACCAAATTAGGAAGGCCCATATAACGTAATAGAGATTGTTCGCTCAAGAACCTACAGAATTAGAGATATAAATAATGTAGTGCTACTGCGTACTTAAAATTCTAAACATCTAAGGATCTACTACCAATAGAGAAGTTGTTTGTTTCTTTTAGTAGTATCAATAAAGCTTTATTTAAGCCAACAAAAAATTGAATTACTAGTTATTAGTAAAACTTCATGGCAATTTATTGATTAATAAAAATATTTACTTTAATTACTTTAGCATTTACTCTTAGTAAGTTTAGTATTCTAATTTCAAGGAAAAGCTAAAAGAGAAATTCTTATAAAGAGGAAAAGAGAATCTTAGCCTAAGAAAAGTTAAAAAAATTTTCTGGTCTAAGAAAAGAGAATCCTAGTCTAAGAAAGGTTAAAGAAATTTTCTGGTGCTAAAAAGAGAATTCCTAGCCCATGAAAAGTTAGAGAAATTTCTGGGTGTTGCAAAAGAGAATTACAAGCCTAAAAAAAGTTAAAGAAATTTTCTGGTGCAAGAAGAGAGAATTCTTGACCTAGGAAAAGTTAAAGAAATTTTTAGTGTAGAAAAAAGAAATTCATGAATGGAAAAATTGAAGGAAATTCTAGAAATCCAAGTACATTCCTGGTTCCTTGAAAAAATAGTGGAAAGATAAAATAAAATAAGAAAATCCTAACAAGAAGTGTAGAAAGCAACACTAATTTTACATAAGAGCATAGACATAGTACATACACTGAGCAGTAGATAGTCTATTACATAGAAATTCTAGTAAAAAAGAAAGTACACAAAATATCAAGGAAAGGTCAGCATCTTATGATTACGCTATTTTGTCATCCTCCATAAAAGAGTAGTCAAGCTCAGGATAATAACTCTCCACCAGGGACTTAACCTAGGTAGCACTTTTCAGGTACTCTTCCTCAAAGAGGTTAGCAAACTCAGTAGAAGTTTCATACTCTTCTATATCTGAAACCCTCACAGTTGAAATTTAAAGATTGAGTTGATTGAGAGAGTTGGATAAGTCTTGAATCTGAGATTGGGATTGAGCACTCAAATTATCATAATCTGTCTTCAAGTTATCATAATCTGCTTTAAACTAAGCCATACGAGCCTTTTCCTCATTCAAATTCCTCTTTAACTCAGTAATTCTCCTTTCAGAAGCTTGACTGGACTTAAGCAAAGTATTTGTCTCTAATATTAAATTTTTTATCTTCTTTCTAGATAATTGTATGGCACAGCTAAGATGCCAATAAATAAGCAAAATTAGAATAAATAATTGCCAGGAGTTGACTTTATTAGAATATCAAGTATAAAGCAGTATAGTTACTTGGTAAGTACTGGATAATATGATGTCGGCCAGATTGTGATTATCAATAGGCTTCACATCATTAGAAGAAATGTATTAAGGCCAAGCTGAGATAGAACTGAAAGGGATCCTTCCAAGTGAAGTTTGGTAAGTCTCCGAGTAAAGGCAAAGTCCCTTGACTGGAATTTGATGAAAAGAAATAGAAGTTGTAATATTAGTAATAGCGGAGGTAGAACGAGAATTCACTGACAGTGGGCATGCAGCAGCGTCGATTAAAATCAAAGACCATTGTTGAAATTGGTTAGTGACAATAGTTACTTGAGAAGAAGATCCTTCAGTATGAAAAATTAATTTACCTCTTAGTTTTCTACTAACCTTAAGAAAATGCAACTTATTGAATTTCTTTCTTTTTACAGGCACCATCATTTCCAGAAGCCATAACTAAAAAAATGAGGAAGATAAGTGTTACTACATCACATTACTATTAAAAGTAGTAACAAAAAGCAGAAAGCTCGCCTGTAAGAGGATCTAAAAAATGATTAGTGGAAATGAAGCCAAATGTTGATACAAAAAACCCAGTTGGGAAAGATATTCGCAATATCTATACTCTACTGGAACATCGAGTACACTCAATAATAAATCTATTTTATTATCAAGTATAATAGAAGAACCATGAGGATTGTTCCATGTTGCTACAAAAATAAAGAAGATAAATAGAGTTAGTAGGGTCATAAAATTATATATTAAAATAGTAACTAGATGAAATACTTGGGTATAAAATTGAGTTTGAACTAGGTATTCGGGATTTATATCATGAAAATTCTCAAATTCTCAATCCCCATTGGCTAAAAACCACCAATCTTTCCAAAACATGTCGAGAGATTTCTTTTAAACAATTAAAAGAGGAAGTTTTGAACAAAACCTCACGTAGTACCAACCTTTAATAAGGCCTTTACTGAAGTTAGGTATGCCAAGTAATTGATAAAAAATTAGAATTGCTGAAATGTGGGCCAGGAAAATCTCTCTATTTCCAAAGAATATACATGCCTATCATAGCATAGCATACCATACATGAGGACTTAACTGAGTAAGAGCACACAAAAAATTACTAAGCATATACCTAAAATAAAGATGAAATGGAAGTCGAACACTATAGATAAAAAAAAATTAGGTGCATGGTGACAGCACCAGGAGTTGGATAGCTAGGTCTCTCATTCTCTCTAACTTGTTCAAGAGAAATTGAATGAGGTATGCCATAAGAAATTCAAAAAGACTTAAGTGGCATTTCACCCATATGATTAATCTCTCCGTCAATAGTCCACTCAGTAGAAATAAAAGGTGGAAAAAATGAGGTGGGGGCAAAGTTTACAATGTCTGGATGATTATTTGTAGGCATATAATCATTGTCATTCATAGGATGCCCATGAAGGACATGATCAAAAAATTCCTCAGAAGACATTATAGATATGTTAATAAGGAATGCTCATAGAAGAACGAGTTAACACTAACCAAAAACAAATAAAAAGAGAAGAATGCCAATACTGGAAGTAAGGAAAAACTTAAGCCATCAAAAGAAAAGAAATATTTTTTAAAGAAAACTTTCAACAACAATCAATGTATATATATAGGTAAAGTAGCTCTCCTTAGCTTTAAAAAATCAAAGCTTCAAAGAATTGGAGGCAACTATTACAGGAGAAAAAGTGCATAAGGTATATGGAATTTACCAATAAGTCAAGGGAAGTTTGACTTAAAAACCATGCAAGTGAAAAAACATATAAAAATGCTAGATTTAGGAAGCTAGAAGCTGGATCCTAGAACCTGAAAGCTAGATCCAGGAATCCAGGAAGTTGGAAGCTAAATTCAGGAATCTAGGAAGCAAGAGGAAATTCTAGAAGTTACAAAACTCACTTTGAGGATGAGTTAAATATAGAATCTAAATAAAATTTTAATTAAATAAGAAAATTCGGCTAAAATAAGAATTACCACCTACTTAGGATACCCAAAAAATTATATTATATATGGAAAGCTCTGTAGGCATAGAAGGAGGTAAGCAAACACTAAGGCAAAGAGCTAGAAAAAGATCTTTCCATTGTAATTTCTCATTTAATGGTGAAAGATTTGCTCATTTAATTCCATAGACGTAGATTAAGTACTAAACCACTTAAATTCTCTATGTTCTATTTGTTATATCACTTTCAATATCTAATTTTTAGGTTATTAAAGAGAGTAGAAATAAGCCTATTACACATATAATGTTGAATAAATGTCTTTGTTCTTGTTATTGTAGCCAAGATTAATGTTAATATCGATTTCACTCACAAGCTTTGTGCTTCTATGATGTTTCCTCCTCCTGGGTTCTTTTTGCCCATCTCATTATTTTTTTATAATTTTATTTATTTATTTTAAAGAAACAAAAATTCTCATTACAGTTGTTTTACCAGGAACACTAGCAATCCTCTTTCTCTAACAATTTTTTTTTAAAAAAACACACACACACACATAAAATAAAAAATAAATAAGTAGAGGCAGCAATATAATAAATGAGAAACAAAGAACTACACTAAACCTATGTCCTTATGTAGAGAAAATATTATTTATTACAATCAATATTTTTACTATTCATTAATACATATCCTTTTGTAACCGACCTTAATTATTTATTGCATGATTATGTGTTTAAAGTGTTAGTTTCGTTGTCATTACTTAAGGACAAGTAATGGTTTAAGTTTGAAGGTGTGATAACTCTATGAAATGAGAGTTATCATGACATTTTTAGATTCAAACCAATATTACATAATGATTAGTGTTAAAAATTGTAGTTTTTCTACGTAATATAAATGTTATTTTGTACTTTTATTATGATTTATATTTTTAACTATGTAATATATTATGAATTTCTAACTATATTTTTAAATATTTGATTTTGTGTGTTTATTATGTAAAAATAATAATTTTAAAAAATTTGAAGATCCTAACAAATTAACGTATGGCTACCGGTGGTTTGAAAAATTAAGCTATTATTGAAGAGGATCCCAACTTTTGTTGTAAAATTATAAGTTTTTACAATGTTAAGCGCGGTAATTAAAAAATTATAAGTTTTTACCATATTAGGCGAGGTAATTGTGAGTGAATGTACTTGAGTGGATTGAGTTAGGTTTATGTTTGGTTAGTATAAATGTAAGGTCATGATTTAATTAGCTTTATTTATGTGTGTGGTGTAGATTAATTATAAATTAGTATAAATAGAGAGGAAGGGAAACAAATTTCTTGACACCTCTTTCTTCACTTCTTTGTCCCAATTTCTTCTTCTAATCTTTTTTTGTAATTTTTAGTAAATTAATAAATAAAATAATTTTTACTCAATTTTAAGTATTTCTATTTTTATGTATAATTTAATATTAATAATCATTTTTATTTCAATTATACTAGGCTAAATAATAATAAGTTAGGGTAAAGTGAAATTTTTAGTAGAAAAATATGATTTAAGTAAATTTTATTTTTAATTATATAAATTAAGTTATTTTCTAATTAATATTATCCATATTTTATATTTGAAAATTTTGATTTGTTGTAGACAAATAAAGGAGTTTACCACAATCAATTCTTAATATCTTAATATAGACAATGGTAAATTAGTATTTTGACTTATTATAGACAAATTAAATTTTGGCACACTAAGTACTTAATTTATAATAAAATTAATGAGAAAATAATAATAGTTTATACAATTAATCTTTTGGACAATAATGAAATTTGATAAAAAGAATTTATTAAATTATATTTTTACTACTATAAGTGGATTTAAACCTTAACTAATTTAATTCCATAATTTTACTCAAATTAAGTTTCATATTTTTAATTTAATTTTATTTTTCTTAGATAAATTAAATATTTTCTCTGTAGATCAACCTCAAATTTATCGAGTTATATTATAATAAGACACTCTTATACTTGAAAGTCATAAAATATTTTTGAATCGTGTCACTTAGAAAGCAAATGATGCATTTTATTATATTTTTAGATATATTTCACATAAGTGATTGGTTAAGTATTTGTATAAATTCTTTATTTTACCACGTAGACCTAAAAATGAAATTAATATTCTATAGACCAAAAAATGAAATTAATATTCTAATGGCAATAGCAAAGTAATATTCTCACTGAAGATGGAATTTGTCTATCATATCTTCAATTTGTCTATCGTTAAATGTTGACAATGCGCAGATATTAATAGAATGGGATGCTTAAATAATCAACAATACAATGGGAAATTGATAAAGTAAAAGCAAACTAAAATAAACAAAAAATAATAGTATGAGTATCGATAATTTAATGTCAAAAAAATTTTAAGGTATTTTTTTTAAATATAAAGACTAAACGAGCATTAATTTTAAAATATATGAACTCAAAGAATTTTTATCCTATTATTACTTGTTAATTATATTTATTTCAGTGCTATTATATATATTTCTAATACTCAATATAGAAGAAAAAAAATAAACAATTCTAAAATCCAGACTTTGAAAAGTAAGAAGTTGGAACTTTCAAAGGGACATTGTCAAAGATTTAAAAATATTAATTAAATTAAGATTTTGGAATTGTTGTAAGATAGAATACGAATCGCATAAAATAATAAATAATAAAAAATATAATCTCATAAAATAATAAATAATAAAAAATATGTTATAATTTATATAATTATAAAAAAATATATATTACTGTAGAGCGATTCCACTAAAATCGTTAAAGGCGGAGTCCCCATCTATCGGCAGCTTTACTACTGGAAACTTTTTCAGACATCAACTTCATGTTATTTATTGGAAGACTCTCTTTAAATAAGAAAAGAATCAATCGCTTTTCGATTTGGTCGCTTTAACTTATTGTTAACGTATTTCTTCTATGGTGGGCGGCGGAATTGTTCTTTTTGGAAAAAGCCAGCACCAAATTAGTTATACATAATTATATATCATTGTTATTTGATGACTTGCACATGTGCAAAAAACACGTAATAAACATGAAAAAGCAATATTAAGATGGATTCTCTCATTAGTTAATTAATTGAACCGATAATAGTATTCTGGTGAAATTGTATATGGACAATATAAGTTTTTCAAACTCTTTAGTACAATTGTAAATTTGAGTTACAACGTTACTTTGTTTCTAATTACCAAAAGATGAAATCGATGATAAAATTAACTAGCCATGAACAAGAACTTAAACAAGGACGGAAAAAAAAAAAAAAAAAAGGCAACAAACGCTGAAACGCACACATACTGCCATACATACATAAAACAACAATGATGACAATAAAAATGGACAATTGAAAGATGAAAGATGATAGATCATAAGATCAAGAACTTCGAACAAGAACGCTCTGCATCATGTTCTTGAATTCAAAGAAGTCAACGCGGCCATCGTGGTTACGGTCAACGGAGCCAATCATCTGTTGAACTCTGGCAATTTCATTCCCTTCGGTCAATCCAAGCTTCCCCAAAACCACTTGCAATTCGTATGCAGAAATGAATCCGTCTCCGTCCTCGTCAAACACCTTAAACGCCTCCGACAAGTCGGCCTCCTCCTGCGACAGTACCTTCTTGTCCCCCTCATCAGCATCTGCTGTTGTTGATGACGTCTGATCGTTTAATGCAAAATACGTGTCATCTAAAGATTCATGCAAGGATACAAAATCTTCAAAGCCGAGGCCGGCGTTGCCAGGTTTAACGTGGGAGGCGATGGTGGATTCTAGCTCCGAGAGGTCGGTTTCGAGTCCGAGAAGGTTGAGTGCCTGCTGAAGCTCCTTGACAGTGATCATTCCGTCGCCGTTTTTGTCAAAGATGTCGAATACGCGGCGGAGACGGAGGGTGTTGAGACTAGGGCAACGTAATCGGAAGGAGCTCGAAGATGGTGGCCTCCTGCTTGAAAGGCCCTTTTCTGTAGGAGTTGTCCCAGGGCCGCCTGCTGCAGCTACTTCCATTGTGCTTTTAAACAAAGGATGTAGTAGCAGGCAGTCGATGATCCCCGCGAGACAGAAGAAGAATGGACAAGCTTTTTGGGAAAATGGGGAAGAAGAAGGGTTAACAGGTTTACAAAAATATGATAAAATTTCAAAGTTTAATTAGCTATAATATGTGGGATGATACGCGTTTGGCGGATTTGGGGATTTTGATTTTGGCAGCCCATGTGGGATGTCACTTGCGACCATTTCTTTTTCTTCCTTCCAACTGTTGGGCTTCGTTCCACTGCTTCTATTTTGAATTTTGCAGTTAGCTGTTGCTACGAGGTGAATGGACCAACCCGTTAAATGCTATTTATCGCGATTGCAGTGGCTACTGCTGTCTTTGAAATAGAGGTTATAATTATTATATAAAAAAAAATTTATAGTTATAAAATAAAAATTAATAATATTTAATAAATATAATTTTTAAATAATAATTTTAAAATAAAAATTAATAATATTTAATAAATATAATTTTTAAATAATAATTTTAATAAAATTATTAAAATTAATTTTAAATTACAGTAATTAATGCTTATTAAATATTTTAAAGTTTATTTAAAATTTAAGTATAATAAATTTTAAACTATAATTATTGTAAAAAAATTATAATTATAAAATAAAAATTGATAATATATGTTAAATATAATTTTTAAATAATAATTTTAATAAAATTATTAAAAATATAATAAATATTTTATTGTAAAAGTAAAATATTATATTAGTATAACTTTTAACTTTTAAGTTATAATATCTTACGTTCATCAAATATTTTAATATTATAATTTTAAATTTTTCTTAATTATTAAAAATTACGGATAATGGAAGTGCTTTGATTTTTTAAATTAACTCTATTTTATTATATTTTCGTAAATTTCTCTTTTTAAAAGAAATAGAAATACCCAAAAAAAAAACTTATAGCGCAAGCGTCTTCGAATATATATATTAAAAAAAAAAAAAAGGGAAAAGTAAATGGAGTGCGTAGAAAGTTGGAGGTTAGAACGTGGGCCATCTGACTTTTTGCCATGTCTATTGGCCCACGTTAGTGATGCCATGATCGAAGTTCAATTTGGGATCCACGTGGAATTCAGTCAACAAATGTGAATGCTTGACCAATAATGGGCCAAGTTGTCCAAGTGGAAATGGTGCGATCCGAATAATGTCCATTGGGAATCGGATTTTGGCATGGGGCGAGTGGATACTGGATAGCGCATAGGGCACAAACACAGCAACAAAGAGAGAGAGAGAGTAGATGAGATTCAGATTCACTACCCTTTTAACACTTCCAGTATCGGGGAAAAATTGAAATTGCTTTTTTCTTTTGCCGAGGCATCTGGCTTTCTTCAATCTCCTTCTCAGGTAACTTATTCTTCAATCTCTAATTCTCTTTTCATTTTCTTCACTGAAACTGTTTAGCTCCCTCTGTTTCCTGGATCTATAGTCGGTTGCTTCATTTTGTTATAAAAATACCATTTTATTAAGCTTATTTGATTTTTAAGTTCCTTTAAAAGCCTTGTATATTATTATTCAGATCAGTTTAATGTTTTTTGCCTAACGCATTTGTAATTATATATTTATCCATTTTGCTTTTGTTGCATATTTTTTGTTTTTGTTGTCTTTTAATTCTAGAATATTTGATATTTCAATGTCAATGGTATTTAAGTTCAATTAGAAACGAGTTTTGAATTTGGTTATTGTTGATTAGGGTTTTGTCCTTCTTCCCCCGAAAGTTCGATTTTGGGAAGTTGCTTTGTTCCCATATTCGACAGCTGTTTCGCCTGCTGTTTTAATTATTTGTGTTATGGACTCTGGAGCTTGCGCGGATCAATCAAATCAGTGCCACGATTTGTCTCGAAAGTTTTCTGAAAAATTGGATGAAGTTAGAAAGAAGGAAGCTGCTGTTGAGCTATCCACTATGGCTGACCAGGCGGCTCCTCAGGGACCAATAACTCCTGTTCTGAAGAGAGAGGTAGTTGATGTTCCCTTTGATGGTGATTCACCACTCACTGAGGCCACCAAAGTTTTTTTGTTTGTTGGGGAAACTATTATGAAAGAGGACCAAGTTGCTTCTGTTAATGATGGCAGCCCTCAAACACCCAAGGATGTTGTTTTCGACCCTTTTGCTCCTGGTCCTGATCACTTGGCTATGGCTCCTCTTTGTAAGAAATATGTTTACCAAATGAAAACTAGTGCTGCACGTCGCCTGAATTTTGATTCTTCTCTCAAGTTAATGGAAGATAGTACTGATGTAGATGCTGTGGAATCAATTTCGGATGAGGAGATGTTCGAATCTGTGTATAATAATCTTTTGGAAGCCATTGTTTCAAAGCAGACTGAGGATATCCTTGCTGAAATTTCAAACATTGAATGGGATCCTGAATCTTGCAAGACACCTCCAACTCTTCACCTAAGTGGAATTGCAGAAACCTGCCCTGGTGCTCCAATGAAGCCCTCAGCAAAATCAAGGAAGATTGATTTGGATTTACGCAGGAAGCTTGAGTTCTGATGGTAGTATATTGTTGAGGTTTTGATGCAGATAGTATGACATAGCTCCCATAGCTAATTTTTGCATTAGGGCACCATGTTGTAGTTTTGCAACCCTAACTATTGTTCCTTCTAGTTATAACTGTGTGGCACTGAGAGAATTTATTTTAGGGGAATCTGACCTAGCTTAAAGTGTATTATTAGCATTGTATAGTATTGTTGACAGTAAGTCTTATTTGGAAGTTGGCAAGTGTCCCTTTTGTTTCAATGATTGTAACTACTATTACTTCCTTGATTCTTTTGTATCAAACATTGTTTGCACTGTGGCTCTGCAAGATGCATTGGTATGTTGGGAGTACCAAACTTATATATAATGTAATATTATCTATTACATGGTGGAAATGTTTTGAAAACAAACATGGTGGATCCTCCATTTGTGCAATGCAATCTGTCCATGCCCAAGCGTTTGCAATGTCAAATCTGCTTTTGTATGGGTCTGAATTTGTTATGAATTAATTCTCAGCAGTGGCTTGTATAGTATGTAGGAAAACCAAGATCAAGATTTTGGGTAACGACAGGGTCTGCAGTATGCTCTTGATTCAATGGCTACTCACGTCGTAGGCATTGTGTAGAATAGAAATTTCTCAAATGATGAGAGAGGCAATAGCTGTTTGGTTGAATGCTGGGTGGGGAGTAGATTGGTGAGTTAGCTGTTGTATAATTGTACAAGGTTATGCAGGATGCTTCTGAAACATCATAGGCAGTTATTTAATCGATTTGTTCTTTGTTACTATTATTATTATTATATACTTTATTTTATTTTATTTTTTGGGATAGTGTAACAGTATTTGTTGATTCACAGGTCTGATATTCCGCCATCTTTTTGGTGTCATGAATCAAACAATGCTCTGCCTGTATCGACAATAGCCGAATACCAGACTATTAAAAGATTTGTGCTTGTTCTCTGCGTATAAACATAATATTCCATTTTGGGTAGAGCCACGGATTCAATCTAATAATGAATTGAAAATATTTTCATCCTGTAAACAAGGTCAGTATGGGAATAATAAATATGAGCACTAAGCATCTTTTTACATCTACTCGTTTCTCTTCTAATAATAAAATCTATATATCGAACTTCAAAGCAATAACTGAGTTTCACGCCAGCATCTCAGCAAGAATATCAAACCAACAACTTGCATCCGAAGCAACGGGAAGATTCTCCGATGCCAGCAAATCAAAATCTAGCCTTGTTCTTACACTGTTGACTCTGAATCTTGAAGGCAAGGACAGCAACGGTGAACTGGCACTCAGAAGTAGCAACTATGTGCTTTTTAAAAATCCCCAAGAAGTTGACCCTGCCCGGAATCCTCGTACGCGTCTCCATGACTAGTTCCCCATCCAACACATCTCTGATCAAAGCACTTAGATTGGATGCCATCTCATCCACCTGAAGTGTCAACCGGCAGGGCAGAACAGCAGAGCCCCTAGCCGGTATCAATCCCGGATCAATATCAACATCCCCAACCTGGTTACCTTGGTACAGAAGCAAACTCTTGCCAGAGCCATGCTTGAAGCTGGCACGGTTCCGGTTCTTGACAAGAATCTGAAGATCAAGTGTGAGGTTGAGTTGAATATCAACGGCTGGGAAAGTCACACGGGGAGCGATCCCATCAAGTTTTGCTGATTGAAGCTCAGTTATAGGATGTTTCGTTTTAAAAACAGTCAATGCCAGGATCAGCATTATGATGAACAACGCCAACAGCATCAGTATTGCTACCCCGGTTGCAATAAGACAACACCGGCGTCTCCTTCGGCGGGGGAGTTGCTCCTCATCGTGTTCCGTCATTGCTTTTCGGATGATCTTTTTGAGAGAATTGTAAGGGAGTTTGTTTCGTTTGAGTCTTTTAGATAAGATGAGAGTGATGATAACAGGTGGGAGTGGAGCATTGAAAAAGCAAAACAGATGGGGTGAGGTGGTAGGGAGTTGAATGCGTTTAATGCAATCAACCGTCCACATGATCTTACCACAAACGACGCTTTCCTCCATCTTATGGCTTTAATTAGCCAGCTAATTTTTCGCTCAAATAAGGATCTGTTTCCTCTTATACAATAACTATAATGCTATGTGATCAAATAATATTTCATATGTAGATTTTTTTTTTTTTTAAGAAAAAAGGGAATTTGTATCAAGATGAATAAAGCGGTTACTACTTGCAAAACGGGAAGTACTTTGGAATTTTGACTTGTATGTAACTCCATATCGGACAAAACAGATCAACCCAAATTATACTATTTATAATGACCAAATTATCGATATGTTAGAATAGATTTGTCACCTTATTAGAGTCGTCTTATTATAAAGACAGAGCATTTAATATTATACGGCTAGAAAAAGATTATTTGGAAAGTGGAAATAGTGCTTGGTTGTATCTTTGTTGACAAATGTGGCGATAGAGAAAGACACAGTTGATTTCATTAAGAGAAAACGAAAATGAGGGGCATGGAGACACAAGAAGTCCAATATCATCTACATGCGGCATAAATTGACTTAGTTGGTGTGAAAAATTACTCTGCTTCTGACTCCAAAAAATCTTGAAGAAACTGTAAACCTAACCCAGGCGGGCCACTCCTTAACTCTGGCAAATGGTTACTCAAGAAACCGGAGATTCTACAGAACACGCCTGGCTCATGATGAAGAGACATGTTGGGTAAATACCCATATAACATGTGTCGTTACTTTCAATTGACCGGTGCTTCTTCACTAGCAAATTGGTCAAACTTTTAATTCCAGCCGGCACTAACCATTAATGAATCTTTGCCAACGAACAACTATATCCTTGTCAAAACAAATTAATTTGGTACACAACCCATTAATAACAAAATCGCATTAGCATCTATCTTGAACACAGTCAAGGTTTCAATTTCACATCCCAAAAATATAGAAAAAAGGGAAAAAGCACCTAACAAAAAAAAACAGTAAAATGAATAACATACAAAAAAACCGTGTAATTTCGTATTATAATAATCATCACACAAACTAGTATTACAAATACAAGGTAACGACAGACAAATAATATCGAGATCAATACAACAGTAAAATAAATTAAAATTTGGCCTTAGTCTTGCAATCCTGATCACTAACCGTTCTGTTACCAATAAACAGAGTAAAATGACAAGTGGAGGTAGCAGAAATCTTAATCTTGATACCCACAATATTAACTTTCCCAGAAATCTTGGCCCTAGTGGTCATTGGCATCGAACCAGCAATCACATCGGAAAACAACTGGGAATTCGAAACAAGCCGATCGGCCAAAAGGGTCACTGTCAAATTCAACGCAGTCGTTTTATCTGCAGATATTTTGGCTACCGGAATCGGAGCTACACCCACAGTGTCACCCCTGTAAATGATATCAGCGTTGCCCTTTTTCAACTTCATGCTAACCTTATTGGGGTTTTTAATGCCCATGTTAACGTCTAAAGTGACGTTGAGATTGACTCTCGTCCTTGCCACGTCTAAAGCGACCGAAAGATCTTGGACGGTGATTGAATTTATTGCCGTCTTGGGATCTTTGGCTTTGAACACCGTTAGTGCTAGGATCACGATGAGTAATACTAAGGCGATTATGCCTACTAAAATACCAATACAAATGTTTCTTTTCCGATGGCTTCGTCCACTACTCGGAGGCTTTGGTTTATCTGACTGACCGGCGGCGGCGGAGGGGGCAATCGGAGCTGCTTCGGGGTCCATTGTTTTCTCTTCCTCCGCCAACTGCTGCAACTTTCTTTCTGTGTGTTTCTCTTTATGGAGAATTTGGGTTTCAAAAAAGTAGGGTAATATTATTGATATTATATAGTTGTTTTTTGCTAATATTTTATTTATGATTACTCGGTCACGTTGAAATTAATTCAAAGTATTTTATTAGTCGGAGTGATTTATTGACCAAAGAGTCATAAATTATTTTACGAAGACTAAATTTACGAGATATTTTGTTTAAAAAAGTAAAAATCTCCATACATGAGATTCGGTTTAAAGAGTTCTTAGCTCTTCACAGGATAAGCAATTAATTAGTAATTATTACGAATTAATTAGCTGATTAAATATGTAATTAAGCATCCAACCGGCTTTAGATGCGCTTTAAGTAATGTGATTAATTATCGCCAAAACAGCATTAATTTGCTGGCATGAGAGAGAAAAGCCCAGGAGCTTGCGTGCAAGTTCTTAAAAATAATTAATAATAAATATCTTTTCACTCGATTTTAAGTGTTCAATTTCTATTGAATGGAAGAGAAACGATTATTGATCTCATTCTTAATGCTAAAAATAATTTATATAAAATTATACATATGTATATTCTCTTTCGGAAGTTAGCGGGTCTTAATCGAATTATTGGGGGATTTGATTCAGCATTGGCATACTAAGGGAGAGTGTCATGTTCAAACATAATTATAGAAATTAAACAAAAGTTAATTAAATAGGTATTTGTGTTTGACATTTTATGATTAATTAAATTTAAATAAATAAGTACGTGCAAAAGAACAACACGGTCTTTACGCTTTCAATTTAGAATCTTCTTTGAGTAAGAATGGAAATTGAAAAACATGGCAACAATGATATTCAATCAATAAAAGAAAATAAAATACAGTAAAATCTTCCTCGCAAAACAGTCACAAATTTGGAAAAGAGAAGAGCCACGGAGTACACATTTTTCTACAATAGTTTGCAAATGATTAAAAAAAAAAAATCTCAAATTTGAAAAGATAGCATCCACAAAGTTTGAATGATAGAGGTATGCTAACAAGTAACAAAGTTTGAGAAAAAAAAATATATGCGGTTGCTATTTAACCCAAAATTATAAACTAATAAATAGCTTATTTGCATAAAAAATTAAATGAGTTGATAGCATTTATATTATTTATTTATGGTTACTTTAAAAGTTTTTTGAAAATAAGGGTAAGTGCCTAAGTGGGTAGTTTAAACCCTAACTAATTTTTCAGCCTTCGTCGCTTTATGTTCCTCGTCATTTGAAAACTACTCAATCAAGTCTCTATAAATTTCTTAATCATGAATGTCTTTTGCTAAATTGTGCTGGATTAAATAAAGGAATGATAGTTTATCTTTAATTTATGAGTAATTACATACATTATAAAATTTTTATTTTAAACAATGTTATATGTAATGTATCATTTATTGATTTTTTAAAAAAATTAAATAAATTTATATTATCTTATAAATAATAAAATAAATAAATTATATTACTTTATCATAACATTTCATTAAAATTAATATTTGAGATAAATATTTAGACCATTATAGCAGTGTTTGGGAAATCAAAGTTCCGTGGGCTTGAAAACCCATTCTCTCAATATAGTTAAGTGAATTAACTATGTGGGCTGCCACTCAAAGCCTGATGGCCTACACTCATTAAATTCAGCACCCCGCTTTAAAGGGGAAAAACATACACTAGAAGATCACGTGCAAAATAAATAAATTATTTCCTCTCTTTGAAAGTTAGACTCTCACAATTTATGAAGGTAAAGGATTGGTTCGCATGACATTCTAGAAGCGCGGCGACGGGGTCAGCCGCCACGTCTTGGACCACACGGAAAAACTTTTTTTTTTTTTAATTACACGATATTATTATTTAGATTATAATTTATATTATATAAAATTATTACTAATATATATAATTAAATAATTATTTAGATAAACTGCTCGATTTTAACTTCATTAATATTCGAAAAACACTTACTTTACTTGTATTTCACAAGAAAGAGGACTGATTTTAAAAAAATTAAACTCTCATAATTATTTTTATAATTGTTCAAACTATTGCTGTCACGTATACGTGCAGCTCACCTAGAAAATTTTTTTAACTCTGTCGCTATTTTTTTTTCAACCAATACACGTGAATTTTTTGAAATTTAATTGTATCATACGTTTAAATTAGAAAGATAGGATATCGTTACCCACCAAATACATGATAATTGTAGGGTGGGCATGAGTTGAGTTAGATTGGGTAGAGTTTATGAAAATTTAATTTAAATATCTAATCATTATTGAATAAGTTGAGATATATTTAACACAATCCAATACAATAAATATGTTTAACTCAATTTAATTAAATCCTTAATCATCGAGTTAGATTAAATTGGGTTAGGTTGGTTAGATTAAACATTTGAAAATCAAATCAAAATTAAATATGAAATAAAGAAAAAAAATATGAATCTTAAAATAAAATTTATTAAAATTAAATCTAAATATATTATAACATGAAAATATCTCTCATTAATATTTATTTTATAATTATACTTATTATTCACTATCAACTTTTATTTTATAATTATATTATTTTTAACACATTATCTTAAAAGCTATACGGTCTCACTTGCTCATTTATAATTTATTAAACTCGATTGATATGAATATCTCTCATTAATATGCTTAACACCATTTATGTTTTTGAACAATAAACCATGCGTATTTTATAAAATTACATTTTTTATTAAATTACAAATACATCCCCAATTTCTTTAAAAACAATTTTTAAGAAGTCTTAAATTTCTTTATGATTGACATCATTATCATGTTACCATGACATAATTACTTGGTTAATAATCACGTCATATAAAATTTGAAATTCGAACACAATTCTATTATTAAAAAAGTGACACAAATACTACTTATTTATTAATCATATCAATTTTTTACCACCTTGAATATAATTTTTTAAGATAATTTATATACTATTCTCTTATAATTTAATTATCTTTAAATTATTTATTTATTTTTTAAAACTTCAAGTTATTTTTATTGTTGTTCAAAAAGTAAAGAAAAAAATTAAATAAATTGTTTTTTTTTTGTAGTCTCAACAAAAATAAGGATGAAATTAAGATATTAAAAAAATAAAGAAAATAATTTTAAAATAATCAATTCATAAGAATAATCTAAAATTAAATTTTTTATTTTTATTTCAATTAAATTCTCAAGTAGTGTACAAAATGTCATCGTCAGGAGTACAAAAGTAAGAATGGATGGTTATTTAATTAACATTTATAATTTTATTTAGTATTTCAAGTTTTCAACGTGAGTGAGTTGCGTGACATTCATCTTGACCAAACGCTATTTATTATTTTTCTTTTGGAATTCCTATCTTACGTTTCACGTAACTTTTAATTTTAAATATAAAATATCGTTCAGACCCTTGGTAAATTAAATAATAATGAAAACTGTATTAATGAAATAAAGCAGATATTATTACATCTAAAAGAATAAATAAAAGAAGTAAAACACAAAATTAAAAAATTAAAAATAGAAATAAAATTTATATAAGCAAGTAAGAAAAAAATAAAAAATTAAAAAAATACAATTATAAAATCAGAATTATTTAAAAAACCTTATATAGACATTTCACAAAAACCATAATCAGGAAGTTTCGATGAATGGTTTATGAATAATAAAAGATACTAAAAACTTAAAGGAAAAATTCAAAGAAGAAAAAGATAAAACTAAAGAGAAAGTAGAAATTAATGAAGAAAGTAGTTATGGTTAATGAAAAAGAAATAAAAGAACTTATAGAAATTTTTAGTGAAATAAATTTAAGTAATTTAGAATATTTAGAAAAATAGTACTAAATAAATATGAATACCAGTGGTGTACTAGAAATAAAACCAAATATAGCAAAATTAAGTAGCTCTTATAGACAAAATAAAAGAAAAAAAATACCATTTTATGAAAATATGCCTCCTAATAAAAATCAACAATAGAATTCTAAATACAAATCCTATAGAAAGAGAATTAAAACCAATAAGTAATGCATGAGTATTTTTAGATCTAAATTGTAGAAAATATCTATAAAAAACTTTAGTAAATTAAGGATTACAGATGAAATTATTATTTATATATAATGGATCTAAAGATAATTTTAATATAGAAACAAAAGATAAAAAAAATAAGTATGTTTACTAAAATTTTGATAGCAAGCTTTGTAGGAAACCTATATAGTTGGTGGCAAGGATTATCTAATAATGTAATCAGGATTTTTAAGGAATAAATAATAAGGAATATAAATAATAATTGAATATATCTCTAATGAATTATTGTGATAAATATGGACAAAAAATAGAGAACAATAATTAAAAAATGAAAAATTAGGCAACAGATTAAAGGCATATTTGGGATTGAAGTACTGATAACTTAAAAACTATAGCTGCGTAAAAAAAAGTTGTAATTATAAAACAAAAGTTAATAATATATAGTAAATATAATTTTTTAAATAATAATTTTGATAAAATTATTAAATATATAATAGAGTTTTCATTATATAAGTGAAAAATCATATTAATATAGCTTCAAAGCTATTACAGATAATGTTTACCAAATATTTTAGTGATATACCTTAAAAACTACAACTGCCCAACCTCAATCCCAAACATACCCTAAGATTATTAAATCTAAATATATGCACTATGTGTTATGTAAAAGAATACACTTGTGAGTTTAGCAAATATTATTATTTTTAATATTATAGTAATGAATATCAGATTATATACCTTGATTTATATTATTATAAATTACCACCTCTATAAAATATATTTTTATAAATGAATATGAAAAATACAAAGCAATAAATCAAAGATTAAGTAACATATGTATGCAAAGAAATATAATTAAAAGAAATAGAACAATTAGAAATATATGTTGTTATAAAACAGAAATACTAACTTATTAGGGATGTCAAATGCATTATATAAGACATAAAAATTATAGCAAAAAAGATAAAAGAAAATATAAAAAAAATGTAAACATTTTAATATATATATATATATATATATTAAACCTCATAGAAAATTTTATAAACAAAAATATAAATAGCAAAAGAAAGGATTTGATAAAAATAAATATAAATGTTAGAATTGTGAAGAAATATGATACATAAGTACAAAATGTACAAAAAAAAGAAAGTCAAAATTATATAAAATGAATTTTATAATATAAAAGATGATTTAGAATCAATAAATGATTTATCTGAACATAAAAGAAATGAAGTATGTATGTCTGAAAACAATATAAATGAATCAGAATAAAGACGAAGAAATTAGTGATACAATAGTAGAAAATAATGAAGAAATATATAAAATAGAAAAAGAAGAAAATGTCAATGGATATAGTTTTGTAGAAATATTTGACAAAAATAATATAACAAACTTTTAAAGGCAAAATTAGAAAAGCTAAATTATGAAATTTTACATAAATTAAGAGGTGTATTTAAAAGAAAAAAAAGATAATATTACAAGAATATTATGAACAGAAAAAACTATAATGATAACTCAAGCTGAAGGAAATATAAGATTAAGTTTAATAAAAAAAATAGATTTAGCTCTTAGGAATATAAAAAAAAGGAATTAATATTAAAAGAAAAGATACAATATGTCTATTTAGCAGAAATGCAAATCTTAATAAAATCTTTATTTAAAGAAGGAATAGATAGCTTAATAATTTTATCGTTAAATGATCAAAGATTTAATGATCTTATGATAGGACATTTAGGGACAATAAAAGAAAATTTATATTATATAAAATTATTGTTTACATGTTATCCAAAATATCGTGTTAATATAAAAGATAAAAAATATCGATTAAACATTGAGCCTTCATTTTAAACTATTAAAAAATAATTTAATGAAAGAAATAAATAAATTAATGACCTTTCATTATTTAGCTTTGTATAGTTTCTATAATTCTAATTATAGAGAAATTAATAGTGACAAGCCATTATTAAAAATTAATAAAGAATGTGAGAATATATAACTACATTAATTGAACCTATGATACAAGATATTAAAATACTAATAAATTATAGACTAAGTATTGATGATAGAAAAGAAATAATAAACTTAGAAAATAAAGAGTTTTTAATTATACATATAAGCTTTAGAAGTAAAATTTAGTAAGAGGAAGTTCATCAAATCAAAGCTATCCATATACAAAAAATAAAAAAAAATTGTCTATCACTCCAACAACAGGAGTAATAAAAATATCATGATAATATTTTAATAAATTAAATTATCAAAAAGGACCATACATCATAATAGATACTGGAGCTACTCATAATCATATGAATCACACTAAAAATAATATATTAATAATAAAGGAGATGATATACCTTATGAATATATAAATTTCAATGAAATTAAATATATATGTAAGAAACAAGTAAAAGAATCAATTATAATTGAAAGAATCAAAATTATAGTAACCTGTTTCATAAATTCATATATATATATAATGAAAATCATATATTACTAGGAAATAGCTTCTTAGAATGATGAGAATATTACAAGAACAAAAAACATGGAATAACATTACAATTAGAAAGATATGAAATCTTTTGCAAAAAATGATAAATAAAGCATACCTTAAATATCCTATGTCAGCATATATTTAAATACATACAATAAAAAAAAAAAAAACATACTTACTTGTGCATTAATTGATACTTATAGTGAAACAACTATAATAAAAATCTTTCTATCTAATAAATGGAAACCAAATTGTCAAATTAAAATAACTGGTATAACTGGTGATAAATAACAAGTAAGTCACACAATTCAAAAATATTAAATCTTTTTATGAAGTAAAAATATATCTATATCACAAATATATAAGTTCGATAATATGTATTGTGATATATTATTTGGAAATGACTTTTTACAATAATTTTAATATTATCAATAAATCTTATTTTTAATTACTCTCAAAATACCTTATAACCATATTTTAAGAATACCTAGAGAGTTTCGACCATTCAGAATTCAACCAACTCAGTGTGGTGATTATTATGAATAATATACAAAAAGAACAAATATATAACATAAATTTAGAAACTATTAAACAACAATTAAAGTATGTATACAATGAAAATCCTCTAGCATTATGGAAACCAAGTCATCCTGGAGTAAAAATAGAATTAATAGAACAAAAAATAGTTAGGGTAAAACCACTAACGTATACAATAGAAGATAAAAAGAATTTAAAAATCAAATAAAAGAATTATTAAATTTAAATCTTATACAACAAAGTAATTGTCTTCATAATAGCCATACTTTCATAATGATGAAAAGTGCTGAACAGACAAAAGGAAAAGATAGAATAGTAATAAATTATAAAAAATAAATAAATACATAAAATTTGGTAAATACTTTTTACCAAATAAAATATGATGGATACTTGTTAGTAAACTTAGTAAAAAGAAAAAATACTATTCTAAATGGGACTGTAATTAAAGATTTTAGCAAATAAAAATAGAAAAAGATAGTGTAGCTTATACTGCTTTTAGTACACCACAAGAATATTATGAATGGTTAGTAATGTCTTTTGAATTAAAAAATACTCCGCAAATATTCCAAAAGAGAATGTATAAAATATTTAAAAATAATAATCATATTATAATTTATATAGATGGCATATTAATAACATCAAATACATTATAAGATCATAGAATATATTTAAAACAATTTTACAAATAAATGTATAGAAGAAGAGATTGTGTTATAGAAAAAGAAAGCATCAATAGGGCATAAAAAGTAGAATTTTTAAGAATAATCTTAGATAAAAATGAAATAAAATTACAAAATCATATAGCCAATAAAATAGTAGATTTCCCTGATAAATTAGAAAATAAACAACAAATTTAAAAATTTTTAGGATGTTTAATTATGTAAAAGGATTTATAGAAAACTTGTTAAAGAAAATAAATGTTTTTAAAAAACTATTAAGAAAGAATAATACAAAAGAGTGAAATGAAGAATATGCACAAACAGTTAATGAACTTAAAGAACATTATAAAAGTTTACCAGAATTAAGATTGGTAGATAAAAAAAATAACTTAATATTATAAATAGATGCTTTTGATTTATATTAGGGAGCAATACTTAAAACTGATTTAAATGAAATTTATAGATATCCTAGTAAAATATTTAATAAAGCTCAAATAAATTATCCAGTCTATGAAAAAGAATTATTAACAATCTATAAAAGAATAAAGAACTTTTCATTATTTATGTTACAAAGAAAATTTATCATAGAAAATACTCAAGTTAACTTTTTAATCCATAAAAATTTATCTAATGAGCCTCAATATAAAAGATTACATAGATGACAAGTATATTTATCTTATTATAATTTTAAAATTATAAATATAAAAGATAGTAACAATTTTTTAGCTGATTTTCTCAGTAAAAACGTAGAATTCGCCCAGTATAGAGAAAAGAATAATAGATTTGAAAACAAATCTGATAGATCTTGAAGAAGTCGTGGGTATCCTCGGCAATTTTGTAAATAATTTCTGACTCTCTATAAAAAATCTAAGAGAGGAGTTCGAAGAAAGTAAAAAGTAAATACATTAAGTGGACAATCAATAAATCATGATATAAATTACTTAAGTGGAAGCAGTAGTAGACCTCATCCACATGGTAAAACCATATGTGATGAGGATTATATACAAATCTCATCTGGTAAAAAAATAGTCACAGTAAATCCCAAGCAAATGACCACAATGTAGTAGCAATAAAAAGAGTAAATTTTAGAGAAACTGAACAAGTAAATCTCTCACCAAAAGAGAGAGAATATATGAATTTTTTTGAATATATTTATAGTAAAACCGAATATTCAAAAAATTGCTTTCGAAGCAATGGTAAGTCCATATATCCAAGAGTTGTTTGTATCAAAGGCTCAGATCTAGAGTTTGTTAAAAAATTAGTAGAATTTGGATACCTTGATCTAGTATATCCTAATGTAAACCTTGTTGAATTATTTTGTTTCGATCCTATATAAGTCAGCATGCTTAAAAGGAAAATATATGTTTAAAGTTCTATACCATTAGTTTAGAGTATGATGATGAAGTAAAGTATGAAGTCATCTATCTCATCAGCCTCAACATTGTAACCAATAACTTCAATCTAGAAGTAGGCCAAAGCAGGCTCAAAGAGCCAATCTTTAGTAGAGAATGGGTCAGCTACAAAAGGGTAGCTAGACATACTGTTATTAAACCTTTAGCATCAAACTTGTATGAGGGACGATATAAAGTCCTTATACAAGAAGACAATTTTATCTTCTATACACCAGGTACATGTATCGACAGATCTAGAGTATTTGACAACTTCATTAGATATTGACAATCATTACATCTCGTGTAAACCCGGTACAATACACATAGCGTGTGAAAAAATGAAATATCTGGCGAGTATTTCATAAAGCAAAATCAATTATGTAAACTTTTTCTTTTAATAAAAAAGATGTAGACCTTATGTTGGCCATCAATAAGTGAAGGGATAAGACTTCATTATATAATCTTATCTCTTTAGATTTCTTTTAAATAGAAATGTAACACGTATAAAAATTATAAGATTTCTTATATTGTAAATCTTCCATAAATTAATTAAAGAAAGAAAGAACAAGTATAACGTTCTTTTTTTTTTATGAATTACGAGAACAAGTGGAATTAAAAAAATATCTGAGTAAACTCTCTTTTCTCCAAATCATAAAACAACATCATAAACACAAAAACCATAAGAATAAGAAAGGAAACCTACAACCAAAAGAATCAACCAAACTCTAAATCCAATAGACACACATCGATCCAACTTACAGAGCTCATTTTTGCTGTTGTATCTAGGGTGGTGTTTGAGGTAGTTGGAGTATAACTACAGGGAAAATATGGACAGTCAAGTGGATAAGGAGCCGGAAATTTGAAGGAAGATAGGTAATAATTTCAAACTTATATCTGTTGGTAAAGGATGCTGTTGATTATGTTTTATTGAGAAGGAGAATTATTTTAAATGAAAAAGCTAATAATATAATCAGCTCAATAAAAAATATAAATTAGTTAAGACAAATAGTAAATAAGTTAGATAATAAAATACAAACTTTATATTGAATTTTAGATCTAGAAAATATGAATAAAAAGATTTGTAGATCATATACAGTTAATTATAGAAAGGAGAATATTAAAACATATAAAATAAATCATAAAATTTAACATAAATATTTCCAGTATTGACTATCAAATATATCGATGAAAACCAGTAACATAGATTAGGTAATTGATTCTGAATGGATAGTGGTGCCTTTTATACTTCTCGTATAACAACTCACGTACTTGATGTATCAAGAATGGAAGAATATCATGAAAAAATTTATAAAGAAATGAATATGACAAAGAAAAAATGGTTAAATGAAAAATAAAAATAAAAATAAAAATAATAATAATAATAATAATAATGAACAAGTAATGATAGATTTTAAATGAAAAACATATTAGTACATTAGTATAATATTTAGAGTAAGAGATTTTATAACAAAAATAGAGTTAGAGGCAGTAATCAGTATAAATTTACCCATAGAAATAAAAGAAAATTATACAAAAAATAGAATGAGATAACTTTAAAAGTTTAATAATTTAAACCCTTGAAGAAAGAGATATAGAAGAATTAATGAAAATTTTTCGAAAACTTTAGTATATTTAATATAAATAATTTCATATAATTTTTATTTATAAATATGATATTTATTTATATCTGTATAAAAGGGTAGGCTGCAACAAGATGGTATCAGAGCCATAAATCTAATATAATAAATAACAAATTCATTATATACATTAAAAACAGAAAATAAAAATAAATAAAAAATTTAATTAAAGAAATAAAAGAAAGTAAAAATCATATAAGAAATGTAGAATTAGACTTAATAAAAGAAGAAAAGGAAAAATTTAGTATAAATACTAATGAAGATTAAATAATATTAGAAAAGAAAATGAAATTCATAAATAAATTTATAAACTTTTTAACATACTGGTATAAAAAAAAATTATGAATAATTAGCATCAACAATTCTTAGTTTAATAGGCCATAGAAAAAATATAAAAATTATGTTAATGTATAGATTATATGTTTCTCAGTTGAGAAAATAGAATAAATTTGTATATATAATAATTAAACCAAAAAAATACAATCTTTAGAATAAGGAATAATAAATTTAATAAATATGGGACAACAAATATATAGATAATTTATAAATTTGATAATCATCTTATTGCTGTAAAAAAATAATAAAAATTTTAAAAATAAAAAAAATAGATGTGACAATGATAATAAAAATAATAATTAACTATAAATATTAGAGAAAAAAAAATTTGTGAAATTAAGCCTATAAAAAAAAAAGCACACTAATTTATATAGACAGTAACTTAGAGGTGTCCTTTTATTTTTGCGACAAGGACTTCATTGAACTTTTATTATCTCTCATTCTGGCTCAAGTCAGATAGTCCGTGTTCGATTACTTTTGTACGAAAAAAGAATTTCACGTAAACAAACAATAATAGATAGATACGGCAAAGGTAAAATATTAGAAAAAATGAAAATTATAATAATAAATTAGAAGTTAGAGTGAAGACGAAAACGGAAGTGGCAGCGGAAGTCGCAGGCAGCGGTATCCGTCCACGTGGGAAATAGTTAGGTGCGGCGCAAGCAATAAGACCGGTGCTTGCTAATTGAAATCTGCGAATTAATCAAATAAAGAAAAGAAATCAAAGACAAATCAGTCGAAAGAAATGGAGGAAGAGTCGTGCTTGTTAAACGCCGCTGCGTTCGAAGAGAGGGTTATAGAGACAGCGAAGCGATGCCAGCAGCGCCACGACAGCCCCGTGACGTGGGCAATGGAGATGACCAGATGCTTAAAGTCAGGCTCAAGCTCAAGCTCCGTTGTTGAATTAGGGGAAGTGTTGGTTTCTTATCTTTGCTTCCAAAACAATCACCCTTCCCTTTGGAAATTTCTAGATTACGCTTTAGCGTCCAATCTCTTGTCGCCTATTCATATTCTCTCGCTTCTCACTTCACGTGTGATTCCTCACCGTCGATCTCAGCCTCAGGCCTTTCGGCTTTACCTTGAACTCCTCTCACGTTACGCTCTTAATTTTCACGCCGTTGCCTCCGAGGACTGTAATGTCAAGTGAGTTGATTTTTGATTTTTTTTTTTGTTTTATTTGAAGTTTTGCTTGGGGACTAGTTTTTGATGAAATGACTGTGTGACTATTGCAGGATAATAGAGTCTGTTGACATTTGTCTTCAGCTTTCTCGGACTTACAATGTGCGTCTTGTGGAGTTTGGGCATGCGTTGGTTTTGTCCTTTTTCAATGTTGTTGTTCGTTTGATTGATAGCTTGTTAGAGGATATGGGACTGCAAGTGGGGTCTTTAGATCAACAGAGTATGGAAATTGATTCTATTGGGAATTTTAGTGTCGGAAATAATGAACATTTCGAGCAGATTAGGAGAAAGAATTCTCTTTTGGTTATTGAGGTGTTGAATAAACTGATGGATAGCAGTAAGGCTATGGTTCTACTTCGCCTCATTCACTTCAACATGTACGTGCAGCGTACTGTTATCTTCCTTTAACTTGTCTTGAGTTTTGCCGCTCTTGATTATGTTTTCAGAATTGAATCATGAAATTGGGTCGTCATGTTGTGGCCTTAAATAATGTAATATGTATCTGTGCCAGGCATCAATCAATTTTATGATTATGTTTCTTTGCTTCTCTATTATGCACTTTGCATTCTGTTTCTAAGAGTAGGAGCAGATATGTATAGTTTTCTGTCGTTGTAAATGATCAATCCATACTCGGCTCAAGTGGGCATGTGAAGACATTTATCAGTTTTCCTAACTTTTATATGATCAATCCATACTTGCTGTAATTCCATGATACATAGCATGTCGTTTATTCCTAGATTTGTTTGAAAAATGGTTGACCTTTCTTCTGCATTTCGTAGGATTATTTTTTTTTTTAAATTCTTGTGGGAAACCTATCATGAAGTGTTTGTTGATCATCATAGTACTTAGATTGACTTGTTAAAAAAAAAGGGGGGGAAAACTTCTTGTGATGCTGTTGTAACTTCAATTGGCTATTTTTACTGGCGATTCCCTTGTTGTTAGTACCTTGTTCTCAACTTGCCTGCCCCAGAAGCATTGGATACATAAATCTGCTGGGTTCCACAAATGTGATCTGTATTATCTTCTCTTTCTTAGTCCTGTTCTGTTTTTGTAGGCCTGAAAGTTTCAGTGGGCTTCTGCAGAGGCTGCATTTTCTGGAAGCCAACAAGTTGGAATCCTCAAAACTGAAAACGGTCAGCCAGCTTTTGGCTAGGTTGTGTGATAACGTCCGAAATGTTGTCGGTTATGACTATAAGTTAAATAAGCACAGGTTCATTGGAATGCTGATTGATACAAAATCTTTGAGGCCAATGCGTAGCTGTAATTCTGAATCCAGTTGGTCTTCTTGTTGGCTTAGCTTCGATATTTTTATGGAGAATGCAATGGATGGGAAACAACTTCCAATCGCATCAGCCATTGTTACGCTTACACGTAAATCCACATTAATAGAATATCTTATAGTCGTATTCTCTTTGCTATCCTTTCTTGTGTCTGCAGTATACATATTTAGTTTTTTGCATTTTTTCAGAAATGAGATCTGATTAAAAGCTGCAGGAAATGATAATGTCATAATATTGGTGTCATGACTGCAGAAATTATTGCTACACTCCAAGTACTTAACCGTGCAAGCTGGCAAGAAACTTTCCTTGCGCTTTGGCTTTCCGCTCTTCGGCTTGTGCAAAGAGTTGTGTCTAAACCTAATAACTTTTCTTTGTTGGACAAAAGTTATAACGTTGGTGACATTTGCTTATGTTTCTTGCTTCACTGCAGGAACGTGATCCTCCTGAAGGCCCTGTTCCACATCTTGAGGCCCGCCTTGGCATCCTTTTGTCGATTGTTCCCTTGGCTACTGCTAATGTTTTGGCTGAAGAGGCCGGCATGCAACTTTCCACACTTCAGGGGATGAAGACATCTGGGTCTAAAGAGACTGGATGCGGATATGGAATGGAAGAGAAAAGTCTTGCTTTAAAAAAAGAGGGATTGATTTCCTCTCTACAGGCACTTGGAAACTTTTCTGCACTCTTATGCCCTCCAGCATCAGTTGCTTGTGAAGCTAATAATGCTGCTGCAAAAGCAGCAAGCTTCATATCTGTTTCTAAGAATGTGAAGGATGGTGTATGCAGTGCCAGTCCTAGTGAAACATTACTAAATTCAGGTAATGCAGAAATCAGACGTGCATGTTTCTAACTCTTACTAGTCATTACATATTAAGATCAATAAAAAATCTTTCTGGTTTTTTTCATTTTCCTTTGCCTGTGAAAAATGTCCGATGCTTGATGTAATAATATTCTAGCATTGATTTTTTATGTTTAGGTGGCAACATGAGGCACCTCATTGTGGAAGCTTGCATTGCAAGAAATTTAATTGACACATCAGCATATTATTGGCCTGGTTATGTGTCTGCTTCAGTTATCACACTAAATGAGTTTTCACCAGCTCAAAAATCTCCTTGGTCCATGTTTATGGAAGGAGCTCCGTTAAATGGTTCTTTAGTAAATTTGCTTTTTAGTACTCCTGCTTCCAGGTGTGACAAATGCTTCTCGTTTAATTTTAGTTCCTTTAAAAAAAAAAAATCTAGTATTAGCAGATTTTTTGATTAGTTTTCCTTCATTTCTCCAATATTCAAGTTTAGCGGAGATAGAGAAGTTATATCAAATTGCATTAACTGGATCAGCAGAGGAGAGATCAGCTGCTGCAAAAGTTCTTTGTGGTGCATCCCTTGCTCGTGGATGGAATATTCAGGTATCATGTTCACGAAGCGATATTGACAATTTCAAGATAGTTCCCTCGAATCCTCTATTATATATGTTCTCATTTATTTAATTCTTTTTTCTCACCCTTTTTTTATGTTTCTTTTGCAGGAACATGTGGTGCACTTTGTGGTCAAGCTCCTTTCTCCTCCTATGCCCCCTGGTTATACCGGTCCAAGGAGTCACTTGGTTGATCATATGCCCATGCTAACTGCTATCTTTTTGGGAGTATCTTCAGTTGATACTGTTCATATACTTTCTTTGCACGGTTTAGTAAGTGAAATCAAGTACTTTCATTGGTTTTGATGGACAATTCAATATGCCTTTGAACTGATATATGGTCATTTCAAGTTCAAATTTCATGCATCCTTATTCATCATCAGCAAAATCATTTAATCTGCAGGTTTGACATGTTTTGTTGCTTGTTACAAATTTCAAATATCAAGGAAGTGATTTGGTGTAAAGCTAAGTTGTGATTTTTTTTTCCTGTAACCATTAAAGCATACAGGCATTCTTTTTAACTTAGTTTTACCATGATTGGAGAGAATGAGTGGTCACATTTTGATCTAATGATCTGTTTCATGTTTCTATTATGTATCTTTAACTGTAGATATTCAAGCTGGTTAATATGATGTGCAAGATGCAAGAGGCTTGAATATGTCTTTATCCAAATTTATCAGTATATAAATTGAGATATGAACAATGATTGGATTAGCAATAATACTCTCACTTGACTCCAAGGCTTAAACTTATAGGTAATGGTCCAAGAACAATATAAAATCTAACTTATTTTTTATGTTTGAATTGAAAATTTTGATAAAATTATCAAATCATTGATTCTAATTAAAACTTGTGATGTTGGGGCTGGGGGAACCAAATAACATCTTTTGCAATAAACTATTACCCAATGCAATATTTCGTAGGAACATAATAAGTGAAAGACAGTGAGAAGAAGATAAACTAAATGATGTTAAAATATTCCGCCTATTTTCCGTATTGCAGGCTGAAGTTTTATTCCAAATATTATATTTTCTAAGTTTGAAAAAGGAAGCTCTTCTAGTCTTCACATTCAGCCTTTCTATAATTTTATTAGGATTAATAGAATTTGCAGAATTTGTCAAGTCTTGATAACTGGTAATCTCAATTGGGTCAAAATTTCCTTCTGGAGATTGCGTACTTTTTTCAGGTTCAGTTCTATTGATGTGACTGATTACTGATAGTGGATCTTCTAGATGTATGCAGGAAGCCAGGGAATTCTGTATTTGAGAGTTTTATATCCGAAATCTAACATTTGTAGAATTTTTTTTTTTAATGGAATCATTAGCTGTGTTATAGATTTTTTTAATGGTCATCATTGTTCCATTGTTGTAGCTCAAAAGATCTTGTTAGGTGAAACTGGCAATTTGCTGAATTGGTTGAGGTTAATTAATGTGGTGTTTTATTCAGACTGTGATTTGAACTGATAGTGTTGAATCTACTTGATTCGGATCTATTGGATTTTTCATTTTTTTCCAACCATTGACTTTAGCCATCACTTGAGATATCGAATGAAGACAGCACTTGAGCCACTTGATATGTTTTTATTATTTAATATTTTCACTCAACCAATTACACAATGCCACCTTAGTTTGTACTAAAATAGTTTGTAGTTTTAACATTACTCTTTCTCATCTGGTCGTTCCAGATTTAGGTCCATGTACATTCTGATAAATTGCTGCTCCTGCAGGTCCCTGAAGTTGTGGCATCGTTAATGCCACTTTGTGAGGTCTTTGGATCACTTTTACCTACGTCAAGTAGTAAATCGAGTACAGGTGATGAGCCCTCGGTCTACATGGTCTTTTCTTTTGCATTTCTCTTTCTTGTTCGTCTATGGAAATTCTATAGACCACCTCAGGAGCTGTGCCTGAGTGGTGGAACACTGGCGGGCGAACTTACTCTAGAGTATCTTTTGTTACTGCATAATAGTCACATTGCATCCCGTACTCCTGGTGCCCAGAGTGAAAGGAACAGTAACTTGGACCAGCTTGACTATGTATCAGATGAGCCTATATATATTGATCATTTTCCAAAACTATGTGCTTGGTACTGTCAAAACAAAACTTGCATTGCTTCAACACTCTCTGGCATTTGTAGTGGCAATCCTGTTCATCAAGTTGCTAATAAGATTTTGAGTATGATTTACTCAAAAATGACTAAAACTGGGGCCTCGTCAAGTAATTCTTCAACACCACCTTCCAGTAGTGCATCCGAGTCCCCTGCATGTATTGGAGAAGATGCTTACCAGAGACCTATGCTCCCTGCATGGGAGGTGCTGGAAGCCATCCCTTTTGTTCTTGAGGCAATTTTAAGTGCTTGTGCCTATGGAAGGCTTTCATCTCGGGACTTGATAACAGGTTTAGTGGCTTAACTTGTTTATTAGGCTCTTCTTTTTCTGCCCTCTTTCTCTATTTTCATGCTATATCAATACTTTTCCTGCCCATCCTGATGACTTCTCGTGTTATTTTTGATCTGTTACTAGAAAAATTAAATATGATATTATAGCTTGGGGAGTTAGGTGTACTTTTATGTATATTTGCACTGCTTTAGATTACTTTTTACAAGCTCTTTAATGCTTGCAGGTCTGAGGGACCTTGTGGACTTTTTGCCTGCATCCATTGCTGCAATTATTAGTTACTTCTCTGCAGAAGTTAGTCGTGGTATATGGAAAGCAGTCCCAATGAATGGAACAGATTGGCCTAGTCCAGCACCAATGCTTCCTTCAATTGAGTCTGAAATAAAAGAAATACTTACTGCTGTAGGTGTTTCTGTTCCATGCTGTTCAGCTGGTATGTTTTTCCAACTTTTCTGTGTATATGATGTGCGTTATCCTCTTAGGAAGTTATACTGCCTTTTTATTTTGTTGGCCGCTGCTCTATAACTGAGCATAAAAAGGATCACTTTTATGTATATTTTAATGAAAATTTAGCAAAGTAAAATTTAGATTGTTCAGCAGCCTTTCTCTTGCTAAACAGCCAATGCTTTTGCACAAACCTTCTTGCAGGGACATCACCTTTAACGCTTCCACTTCCAGTTGCAGTTCTTGTCAGTTTAACCATTACTTTCAAACTCACTAAGAACCTGGAGTACATCCATGCTGTTATAGGGCAAGCCTTGGAGAACTGTGCTGCGGGCTGCCCTTGGCCTTGCATTCCCATAATTGGCTCTCTGTGGGCACAAAAGGTCCGCCGTTGGCATGACTTCATAGTTGTATCATGTTCTCGATCTGTGTTCTGGCAAAACCAAGAAGCAGTTTCCCAGCTCCTGAGAAGTTGCTTCACTTCATTCCTTGGATCCCTTCATGTGTCTCCTCTGTTGACCAATCAAAGCAGCGTAAATAATTTGCTGGGAAGCGTTGTTGCAGCTCGTGATGTTTGTTCTTCTCTAGCACCTGGATTTCTTTACCTTCGCTCTTGCAGAACAACTCACAATGTCCAACATGTGAATGATGTAATCGTAGGGCTTGTAGCAGAGTTTGCTCGGGAAGCAGCTGCGAAATGGGCAAGCTTAGATTTACCCCGCTTGAAGTCTAGTCAAGCATCACTGTCTCTTGCCATTTCCAAGGCAAGAGAGGTCGCTTCACTGGGGGCAAGCCTCTTGTGTGTCACTGCTGGATTACAGGTGGTCCAAGAACTCTACCGGGAAACTATACCAACCTGGTTGCTATCATCCAGGGATGAAAAACTTGGCAAGGTGAGTGCTGTGGCCCATGTTATGGAAGGTTATGCAATGGCTTATATGTTGGTTCTATCCGGGGGATTGATATGGGGTTTTGAGGCCAAAATGCCATCATGGGCGGCCACTAGGAGGAGATATCTCATTGGGATTCACTTTGAGTATTTGTCGAGGGCATTGGAGGGGAACATAAAACTTGGCTGTGATCCTGCAACTTGGAAAGCTTATGTTTCCTGTGTAGTTGGTCTAGTGGTAAGCTCTGCTCCAACATGGATTGAAGAAGTGAAGCCTGAGACTCTGAGGAAATTGGCAAGCGGATTGAGAGGATGGCATGAATGCGAGCTGGCTCTTTCTCTTCTAGAAAGAGGAGGTATTGGATCCATAGCATCTGTAATCGAACTGTTAAATGTAATTAATTGAATATCTCAATTTAACATGTGATTATATAAGCTACGGATGAAATATATGTCGGCCTTATTGGAAACTAAGTTTTACACTGAAAATTTGATAATCATATCTTATAAAATTACCCATGCCTATATCAGTTCAATTCTTATCCATTGAATTATTATTATTATTATTACAACAACTTCTACTCAGGCCATTGAGCCAAGCAAATCCATTCAAGCCGTTGAGCTACTTTATTGTTAAATTTAATAATAATTGATAAGAAAAGGACATCCAGATGCAGATTTGTAACCCCAGCAAGAGCAATGTTTCCAACAGTCACTTAGACTGTCTTCACATTGTACATGAAATTTCTTTTGTAAACTATGCTTTAAATACCTTGCTTTTGGTACCCATGTCATCATAACTTTAGTATACAATCGCCGGTGAAAGCTGCCGAGATACTTATGTAAATCGAAGAAGAAAGCGAAAATTTTGCGAGATAACGGGTGAGAGAATCAGAAAATAATCAAATGAAAATATTGAGTAAAATGTCGTGTTGATTTGTTTTAATAAGTAGAGAGTTTTACTGTATTAATATTTACGTTTCTGTTATTAGCTTAGGCAGTCAACTCTTGTTAAAAAATGAACAAATTCGAATTGATTGGGGCTGCAGTTCTTTCTTTTGATTCTGTGTCTTTAAAGATCGTTAAGCATCTTTATAAGTTGAGATAGTCTTCGATGTCTCATTGTTTTCTCTTTCGTGATTTCTCTTTTCAAATTGTTATCTTACTCATGATAAATTGATATATTATAGTGAGAATATGAATTGATATATTTGAACTAAATTAGCTTGGAAATACTGGATTTTTTTTTCTTGTTAAAAAACGGGTTTAAAGTTTAGGGTTTAGGGGGTTAATCACTTGGTTCGCTCCGTTTGGTTCTTAATTTCATCAATGGGATTTGTTTTCTCTTGTATGCTATTAGTGCCGTGTTTTTTTAACTATTTCTTGGATTTGTCTTCCGGCCTTCAGAGATGGTTTAGTATTCATAAGTATTATTAGGATTAAAGTTGGACACTTGTAACTTAAAAGATATAGTATTAAAATATTTAGTAAATATTAGTTACTGTAATTTAAAATTTATATCGATATAATTTTTTACTTGAATGATGAAAAATTTATTATATCTTTAATAATTTTGTCAAAATTATTATTTAAAAATTATATTTACTATATACTATTAAATTTTGTTTTATAGTTACAATTTTTTTCATAACAACTATAGTTTAAAAATTATAGTATCTCAATCCCAAACATAGTCTATATATGTTATGGTTTAGTGTTTCGATGCAAATCATGTTAAACAAAATACTCAGCAGATACACCACATTTGGTCATGGCATTGCATTGATGGCGGATACCCTACTGGGAGAAATTCATTTCAGCCATATTATAAGTAAATAAAGTTATGACATGTGTGCATTTAATTTTAAAAATAACTATATAAATAGTAATTACATTAAATTTAATTACACATGTTATGTTTGAGATGGGCAAATTCGGTTTCGGGTTGACCCGATCGAATTTCGGATAAATGTTCTCCCAACCCGAACATATAATCGGATCAGATCGGGTATTTAACGTTTATAAGTGTTTTTTTCATTGAAATTTTCGGATCGGATCGGGTTTGATTCGATCCGATCCGATCCGATCGGGTTAAGAAAATTTAACCCGATTGGGTTAAAAGCTTTATCCGAATCCAATCCGAACTCGAATTTTTCGGATCGAATCGGGTCGGGTCAAATGCCCACCACTATGTTATGTGACCATCAATTAGTTGTATTACTATTATAAACTTTTTCTTATACTAAAGACATGCAACCTTGTCGTTAGAAAATTTAATTTTAAGAAGATGGTTGGACCAATTTTGTGGCAAAGTTTCGATACTCTACTACCAGTTCTAAAGATCGAGCAAGAATGGCATGTTTCTTCAATGTTAAGTGATAGTGTTATAATTAATCCAATTATCGTACATATCTCAAATTATATATAAGTACAAATATTCAAGCCCTCTTGCCTCTTCGCAGATCATATTTACCAGCTTGAATATCTACAGTTAAAGATACAAAACAAAATCAACAAACCGATTATGCATTCTCTCCAATCAGGGTAAAACTACTTTAAAAGAGTGCCTGTATGTTTACGGATAAAAAAGAATTGTGACTTACCTGTACACCAAATCACTTCATTGATATGCGAAATCTTATTTTAACACAAGCAACAAAATATGTTAAACCTGCAGTTTTCATGATAATGATACTGAAAAATGTTGGCTGATGATGAAATGCATGAAACATGAAACCGAAATGACCATGTATCAGGCAGGCAGCCAGCCAGCCAGAGTTCAAAGGTCCAGGTCTAGGTCTAGCCCACACGGCCCACGGGCCTTAAAAATATCAAGGCTCTAGTTTCGGCCTCCACATATAATTGAATTAAAAAAAGGAGAGAGAGTTAAGTTTCTAAGTTCTCACACCCCTTTAAAACCTTTCTAAAACTTCTTTTATAAATATTAATTCTATTATTAGTTGAAATTACATAAAATGATAAATTAAATTAAATAAAACATCTTTACACCCAATTATGAAGTCTATTATCTTTATAATTTAATAAATCATATAATTAATTTTTTATAAACTCGAAATCATTGATTTTTATTATAAAAATATATTTTTAAATTTTAATTACTTTAATTAAAACTCTATTATATTTTTTGTCATTTTCCGTAATTGTAATTAAAAGAAGAGGTATAAATGTAATTTTGGTACTTACTAGAAGAAGTTCCTCTCTTGAAAAAAAAATAAATTGAACCGTCCGTACAGAACTTTTTAAATTAAAATTGAATTTACAACGGTAAAGCCTAACTTAATTGAATATCAATTTTTCTAGTCTACTTTTTTAAGTAATTCTGAAAAAAAAAAATTGAATAACCCCCCGAAATTTTAATACAGAGACCCCTTCTGCTTCTCTGACCTTTCTCCTCACACTCACAGTCTTGCTTTTCTCCTTCTCGAACTGCTGTTCATCGTACGCAAGATTCCGTTGCGTAGAGGGAAAGTGAGAAGGAGAGAGGAAGAGAGAGGGAGCTAATAATTATAATTTTGGTGGATCAAATTTTGAATTTTGATTATGTTTCGTTGTTGCTTGAGTTAGTGTTAAATTGTAAAATTAGGGTTTTGTTTCTGAAAAAAATTAAAATTGAGAGTCAAAATGGAAGGTTTAGGAAGGAGAATATCGGCGAGTCCAAGGCCTTGCTCTGGAAGAAGAGTATTGGCGAAGAAAAGGGTTCGTTCTGATGGATTCGTTAACAGTGTAAAGAAGCTTCAAAGGCGTGAGATTTGTTCTAAAAGAGGTCGTGCTTTTAGTATCAGCAATGCTCAAGAACGATTTCGCAATATGCATTTAGTGGTACTTAACAAAATCCTCTCTTTTTTTCACTTTATTAATGTAAAATGTAAAGATACTAGATTCGTTGATTGATTACTTGGGTTTTATTTTATTTAGCTGTGAAAGTTAGGGTTTTGTTTGACGAGGAGGCATGTACTCTTGCTTGTGTGTATGTGTGTGTGTGTTTGTTAGGAGGAATATGATACCCATGATCCCAAAGGGCACTGTCCGTTTGTTTTGCCATTTTTAATGAAGAGAACTAAAGTAATTGAGATTGTGGCCGCCCGTGATATCGTCTTTGCCCTCGCTCATTCTGGTGTCTGTGCAGCTTTTAGTAGAGGTACTAACATCACCATCACTCACTGATGAAGAGAAATTTGTTGATTCTGTAGCTGATTTGTTGGGTGTTTCTTTTGTTGTTGTAAGTGCAGAGACAAACAAGAGGATCTGTTTTCTGAATGTTTGTCCTGATGAGGTCATACGAAGCTTGTTCTATAACAAGAACAATGATTCACTTATCACTGTGTCAGTTTATGCTTCTGATAACTTCAGCTCCTTGAAATGCAGATCTACAAAAATTGAGTGAGTGCATATTTTCCCTGTCCTTTTTTCTATTCTTTGGTGAGATGTCGACCTTATGCTGGTAAATGTCTCTGTGATGGGTTAGATACATAAGGCGGGGTAAGCCAGATGCAGGTTTTGCTCTTTTTGAGTCAGAGTCCTTGAAGTGGCCTGGCTTTGTGGAGTTTGATGATGTTAATGGAAAGGTGCTAACTTACTCTGCGCAAGATAGGTATTTTCCCACTCCACATGCTGTAATTTGTTAACTGACTGTATATGTTCTAATTATTGGTCATGTTGACAGTATATACAAGGTGTTTGACCTCAAAAACTATACTATGCTGTACTCTATATCTGACAAACATGTGCAAGAAATTAAAATTAGGTAATTTCTCCTCCTCTCTCTCAAACACGCGTATGCACCGGCTGTTGCTTGTTGCTAGGATTACCGCACCAGCAACTACCTTTAACTCTTATTTTGTGTTTCTACATCATGCTTCTTTATGTTCATCTTACTCTCATTTGTTTACTTTACCTGTAACAGTCCAGGCATCATGCTATTAATTTTCAATAGATCTAGTAGTCATGTTCCTCTCAAGATTCTATCTATAGAAGATGGCACAGTTCTCAAGGTCTTCTACCATCTGCTGCATCGAAATAAGAAGGTGGACTTCATTGAACAATTCAATGAAAAGCTTCTTGTCAAGCAAGAAAATGAGAATCTCCAGATTCTTGATGTAAGTTATTGATGATCTTTTATGGCATTTCACTTGCAGCAATGGTTATTTTATATGCCTGCAAGTGTAACCTGTATTGTGTATAGGTGCGAAACGCTGAGCTGATGGAAGTTAGCAGAACTGAATCCATGACTCCATCAGCATTTATCTTTCTGTATGAGAACCAGCTGTTCCTAACATTCAGAAATCGAACTGTTGCTGTATGGAATTTTCGTGGAGAGCTTGTGACTTCATTTGAGGATCACCTGTTATGGCATCCAGACTGTAACACAAATAACATTTATATAACAAGTGATCAGGATCTTATTATTTCTTACTGCAAGGCTGAACCTGAGGATCAATGGATGGAAGGAAGTGGTAATTCTTTTACTTCCCTTTAGGTAACAGATATGCCTTAATGTGCTAATGGTTTGTGGTACAAACATTGGCGGTATTAGAATTTAATCAGCCTTAGCTTATTTTAAATCAATCTTATAACAATGATTAATAAAAATTGAATAGTTCTAACAGCATAGTGCAAGTCTACTTTTAGACATGCTGTTCATTGCCATCCTTTTTCTGAGTCCGATTTTTCTTTTTCTGGTAATTAGAGCTATTTTTTTATTAAGTTAGAGAAATGGATGGACTAGGATATTAATTGTGATTGAAGAACATGTTCAGTGACTTCTGTTCAACCATTGCCTTATTAATTTAAGATTTTTCATCTATTGAGAAGTTGCCATCACCAGTTTGCTTAGAGATCCGGACCTGTTGATTTGAAGTAAATTGTTGATAAACTTGGTTTTGTGATTAAATGAAGAGATCCTTGCTTTTGGGTGCAGCTGGATCAATCAATGTCAGCAGTATTTTGACTGGGAAATGCCTGGCTAAAATAAATGCTACAAATTGCAGTGCTAAGGTTGACGACGAGTTAGGAAGCAGCAGTACTGGCAAGTCAAAGAAATTGAATCATTCCTCCTATATAAGAAGCACGGTAGGAGAGGCATTGGAAGATATAACTTCTCTTTTCTATGATGAAGAGCGCAATGAGATCTACACCGGGAACAGACATGGGCTTGTTCATGTATGGTCTAATTGAAATCCGATAATTCTGATGAGCTGGCTCTACTGCAGTTTGGTTGACTTAGTGTATCAAATTAATTTGTTTTCAACTTGTATCCTTAGACGAGTAAAAAATTGGAATGTAGCCACTTGTAGATAGCCTTGCAATTGAGATGAAGTCAAATTAGCCTGCCTTCCTATTGGGATGAAGTCAAATCTTGCATTATATCATTGTATTTGTATGTACACTAAATTTAATTCTTGCCTAGCCTCAGAAATGGAAAGCCAAATATTTTCCTTAAAAACTTTATGTTTGCTGCAATAGACGTTTAGCTGGAGACTGTAACTAATTATCGGAATAAAAGTATCATTGCAAGAAAAAATTGTAGTATGAAAATGTTACAAGCAGGTATATGGAACTTATGATGAACGAAGAGAAGAAGAGAAACCCAAGTAATTAATCTTGTGGCCTATTAGCATTCATATTGGCTTATGCTTATTGATTTTTGACAGTTACACCAGGCATTATATACACAGCTTTCTGATGCTTTGCGCAGTTTGATGAATGAAGCTACAACAAAAGAGAAATAGTCTCACATTCAGCACTGAACTTTTACTAAAGGGCAGAGCTAACGGAAATGACCACGATCGCCTTTAATATTTGAGCGCTTTCAACTTAATTCCTTGCTCTTATCTCTTGGAATTTATTACAAAGTTTCTTTTTGTGCCTATCCAAAGGGCCTAAGAATCTGAAATGAGCAGAGCAAACTAGCATCCACACACATCAAGGCGCCTGCATTATTAAACTCTCCACAGTAGTTTGGTGCTGAGAATATTGTAACCAGCCTTCTGTCTGCAAAGAATTCGAAACCATCTTCAACTACCTGCACAAAGATGGCATTCTATTGGAATATTGGCCTAAAAAGAGTGGTCAGCAAAAGCAAGGCTAAAGAGAGAAACAAAACGAAATACCTGGTGAGCCCGGCAAATGAGATCAAGGTCCTGCTTATTCAAGAACTCGGCCACTTTGTCAGCTCCAAAAGTATAGGAAACTCCCCTATCATTCTCACCCCAGCCTCTGATGTCTCTATCGGGATCAGACCAAAGGAGGTCACACAAGAGACCTTGATCGGGCACGTCTATTGGCCTTTGTATGGCTCTGATCTGATCTAAGCTCTCCATTTCTGGTGAAAGTCCACCATGCATACACAAGATTTTATCGTCAATGACTGCAGCCACTGGCAAACAGTTGAAGCACTCTGTAAAATTCTTCCAAAGACGCACGCTGAAACGTCGTTTGCATTCATCATAGAATCCATATATTCTGTTGATGGAAGCACATTCATGGTTTCCGCGGAGGAGGAAAAAGTTGTCTGGGTACTTGATTTTGTACAAGAGTAGGAGGCATATTGTCTCTATACTTTGTTTGCCTCTGTCTACATAGTCTCCAAGAAATAAATAGTTGGAATCTGGAGGAAATCCACCATACTCAAACAGTCGTAGCAGGTCAGGGTATTGCCCGTGTATGTCACCTACTCGACATCATGCACCATCATCATCATCATTACAGGTAATACGATAAATAAAATCCATCTCCAAAAATGGTATTTCATGGTTGTACATAAACTTTTAAATTCACCATATGACAAGAGACTATTTGAACATGGAAAAGCAAGCACAATTTCATTATCTTTGGATGGTGACACAGTTACTATGATTATTAGCCATCCAATTCCAATGAAATTCTTCTGAAAAAAAAAAAAAATATTGGATATGAGACTGATTCGTAATCGGTATCTATCTATCTACATGAAAAAGAACAAAGAAGAAACAAATAGAATGATGCTCACAAACAGGAACAGAAAACACTACAATAATAAATCAGAAGAAAAAGGTTACCACAAATGTTAATGGGAGCTTCTAATTCAAGGAGATTAGGCTGAGCAAGGAAGATTTGCTTAGCAGTGAAACAAAGATGCCGAATTTCGTTTTCATTCATCTGAATTCTTTTGCCTCTGTTATATCTTGCCTCCAAAAGCCTCTCTAACAGCCCTTCTAGTCCTTCCATTGCCCTTATGAAATTTTTTACTTGAAGAAGATTTTCTTCTCTCTCTACATTTGATTCATTTATCTCTTCTTTCTTACCGAAAACATGTCAAAATTTTATGTTTATTCAATCAAAATAATGGCAGAAAGAGAGAATGAAGAAGGAAAGGAATGAGAATCATAATTAAGCTCAGCATATTGGTATTTTGGAGAGAAGAAAGAGGGGAAGAGAGAGCTTTCCAATAGAATAGGTGGAGTTAGAGATTTATTCGGAGAAGGCGACTGATTGTAATTGTTTCTTATTAATTTTTTGACTTTGGTTTTAACGGTTAATCAATCAGCTCAGCTCACATTTGCCAACTAATTAAAGAATGAGCCTTAGCCCTCCGACTTGGATGCGTACCCCAACAAAACAATTCCTGTTTATTTGGATAATACCATTAATAAATTAACACCTGCTACTAACTAAAGTTTGGAGCTATCCACTGATACCTAGTTGGCTCGAAAATGAGATAAAAACTAGAAACAATATGCTTTCTAAAATCTAAATTGATGCTTTCCAAATATCCTCGACATAGTTAAATCTATTGCCGTTTGTGAGAGTAAAATCATTAAAGAAAAATGAAAATTAGAGACCTCCAATCTTATGGAACACTTTGGAATCAGAATAACAACAAATTTGCCATGCAATTGCAACATGTTCAGGGAATGTTTAATTAGCTTACAAGAGAGAGACCTTAATAAATAACAAGCAATGTTTCTCAGTGTTTTTTTTCTTTTTTCCCTTTTCTTTTTTTGGATTCCGCAATTCTTGTTAGTTTGGTTTACTGCAAATGAAACAAAATCCAGCCTGGTATTCCATAGGGACCCGGACTCTTCATGGATAACAACCAAAGCAGAGAATTTTTCTCCATCAACACAATGAGAGGTATACATAACGAATTCAATAAGCATTTTCACAAAACCCGCTAACAACAATAAAAAGGGTTATAAACTTTGAAGTTACTTAAGAATATAAGCACATAAAAAAAAAATTGTATAAAATGGCAAAGATCATATTAATAAGTTCAGAAGGTGAAATCACCAAGATGATGACAGCTAACTTGACATACCACCTTGACAGAATAATGTTTAGAGTTTAAAACAAACAATTGACCCCATACAGTAACTTCAATACAAGAAAATGAATTCCTACAACACATTGTATCGCACCCGAAGAACTGAAGAAAGAAAAATAAAATTTCACATAGGCAGCAGGGTACAGAAGCTTCAGTATTGAGACTTGTCAAGGCTGTCAAAATAGGGATGCTCCATAGCTGCTTTGGCTGAAATTCTGTCTGCTGGATTGTATTTCAGCATTAACTACAATAACGAAATAAAAAAATATATTAACCCCAGAAATTTAAGCAATGAAAGAAGTGGATAAAAGTAATTGCAGTACTGCCAACATGATAGTTTTCATTGCATTAAATCTACAGTATTCCACAGATCATGACTCACTTTTCAAATAAGGGAGGCAATCTAATACTTCATTCATAGTAAATTAGTAACATAATCAAATGACAAAAAAGCTTCCATAGCTGTCATTCCTCATTAAAATGACAGACACAGAATTGTCTTCACCTCTAGAAATTAATCCCCCCGTGCTTGTATTAAGAAAACAATAGCCTATATATAGTTGAATTAGACTCCTAAGCGCGTGAAGCCTGATTCTGTCATACTAACCCGCATCCTATCTAGAGCCATAAACACGAAAATCTAGAGCCCTCACTTTTACTCAAAACGAGTCAAGCTTGACGCATTCTAAGTCTGGATACAAAACAGTAAGGAGATCCCAACTTGGGCAATTGAAAAATTGATTGCCTGATAAGGCATAATAATTAGTACAGTTGGTGGGAATCTCACATTAACAATACAAACAAAATGATCGAACAACCAAAAATGCATTCAATAAAAGACTTACCGACAGAAGATCAACCCCCTCAGGACTCAGAGATGGAACAGCACGTGCCAAGTTCTGCGGCTCCCACTGTGGATACACATGCCAATCCCTCAGAGTAGAAACACCTGGCCACTGTTTCTCAGTAGGTGTTCCCAGCATCCTTCAAGTACATCCAATATAAAAGCCCTCAACGATTAGATTCCTCAGTAAGACAGAAAACAATTTATCAACTATACGAACAAGTACGGAGACCAAAGATCGATTACCTGAAAGTATGAAGCAATTGCTGAAACTCAGAGTCACCGGGGAACAAAGCCTGCCTTCTAACCATCTCAGCGAAAATGCAACCAACTGACCACATGTCGACAGCAGTGGAGTAATGAGTGGAACCAAGAAGCACCTCGGGAGCCCTATACCAGAGAGTAACAATCTCGTGGGTATAGCTTTTCAGAGGAACGGTGAAGGCGCGTCCAAGGCCAAGGTCAGCGATCTTGAGAATCCCCTTGTCCTTATCAAGGAGAAGATTCTGCGGCTTCAGGTCGCGATGGAGGACACCGTGGCTGTGACAGTGGGCGACGCCTTTACAAAGCTGGTACAAGAAGCTCTGAATGAGAGTGGGGGCGAGTGGCCTCGGATTGGGGCCCTTGCGGTGCGAATCGATGAATTTCTTCAGATCGGTGTCGAGGTATTCAAACACGAGATAGAGATTGGACTTGTTGTTGTTGTTGTTGGCGGTGGCGAGGGCGGAAGCGGAGTCGGGGCTGGGATTGTTGGACTTGAGGGAGGAGTCCACGTGCTCGACGCAGAGGAGGCGGACGACGTAAAGGGACTGAGAGAGCATCTGGAGGAGGGACACTTCGCGGAGGGCGGTCGGGGGGATGCCTTCTTCGTCCATCTCGAGTCTTGTTTTCTTCAGAGCAACCAACTGTCCGCTCGCTTTGTCCTTTGCCTTGTACACTTTTCCGTACGTTCCTTCTCCTACCTTCTCTAACTTCTCGTACTTCTCCATCCTCTCTCTCTCTCTGGCTCTGCTCTGCTAACCCTAGAATTTTGAATTTCAATGGCGCCGCCTCTCCTCCATTCATTTATTAATATTAAAGAGAGAAAAAAAAACCGAGTGAGAGCGGAGATGTCCCATTCCCAACGGCCAAATTGGTCGAACACCACGTGCCCTCTTTCCCCCTCTTTTGAATTTTGAAATTATTCCAGCTGTCTCTAATTTGTGAAGGACAAGGGATTTTCCTATTTAATTTAATTTTTTTATTTTAAAAATAATAAATTCATATAATCCTTGTCTATTAAAAAAATAATAAATTCATATAATCCTTGTCTATTAAAAAAATAATTATTATACATTAACCAATCACCGTAATTGCATCTCACATAAGTCACATGAATTCATAAATATTACTAATATCTCCTTTTCATTGGTTGACTTTACCATTCTTTTTGCATTCTTTTCTCTGCTTTGGATTATTTTTTTTATTTCTCCGATTTTTTCCACCTCTTTTTTTTTTCATTCCCTCTCCTCAATGCACAAACTCAAATTGCCAAATTTAATTTATACCTTGACAGAAGAACAAGAAGAACGAGCAAATTAAAATCAACGCCACCTGTCACATTATATATCTGTGTCGTTACTGATGTGCAAGTTCGTTCTTTAGAAACACCAGGTTTTTCTCCCAGCAATCTCGTAAAAACCTGATGACGTCAAAAGGGGCCACATACTCTCTACATGCCTGGATGGCTTGACAGAAAGATGATCATGGACACAACAATCGAAAGAAAAATGACGCGCCAATAGGTCTAACAAAAATAAATTTTAAGCTACATTGTTCTGTCTGCCTCCAACCGACAGCAATCGAACTGTAGGGCTGAAAAACAGCACGAGTATCGAAACGAAAACAAGAATTCCAAAATTCAATTTATTGTTTTACATTTTAATGGAATCACTCCCAAGTTATAAAATCTAGGCAATGATCCGTTGTTTTAATTATCATCACCCCAGTCGTCAGTTACTTCAATAAGACTTGGCTCGTAGTCGCTAGGGGCCTCATATCCGTGGAGATTGATAAAAGTTGCTGCTACATTGGCCAGGCCAGTATTATGCAGATCTGTGCGGAACTTGACATTATCTGGCAGTCCAGGACCTCCGATTGCAATGGGAACCTGTACAAGAATATTCAGAAAAAATTCTTCAGCAAATTTGCTTTTGACACACACAATCTCAGCAAAGACAGAGATTAAGAAACTAGACCAAACTCAAAAACAATCCTATTTTGAGGTTAAATTTCATGAACATCTAATAATTAAATCAGTGCCTCTTAATAGTATCATCCTGAACCTAAAGCCACCTGAAATAAAAATAAGTATTGCTGTAGATATTAATAACCGAGCCACTCCGAAGAATAAAAGCTAAAAATATACAGCTCTGGATCAACAAAACCAACTTTACATTGCTCAGAGACATCCAACTGAGACGTATTAAAACATGGTTGAAGAGTTTGAAACGGGAGTATTTTCTTTTCAGTTATTAAAACATTTCCAGTAGAAAGTTGAGAAATCTTACTGGTTGAAGAGTGTGAGACGTGAGAACTTGAATATTGCCATTCTTGTCAAGAAGAGGCTCCCCAGATTTGTTCCTCTTGACCATGTCCTCAGCATTGCCATGATCTGCAGTAATAAGATATATTCCACCAACTTGCTCTATTGCATCGATGATCATCTGCAATCCAGTAAGTTGCACATTAGAAATATTGAAAAGTGGTACAATAAATCAATATTCTAAATTTCACAATACTCAAATCCTTTATCAAAACAACAATGCTAGGTATCCTAATATATAAATACCAATTTGAGTCCCAACTATTGTGACATTTATCAATTGGATGGTGGTTATGTAATTTCACTAGCCATAAAATCTATCATCTAATAAATGACTGACACAGCATTGGAACTCAAGCTGGGATTCAAATATTGGAATCCCTAACATTATTGTTATAAAAATATGTAAACAGACAAGGACCAGTGGATATCCTGAAGGTAAAGTTGGTGTTATCCATCATACCTTGACAGCTTCATCAGCAGCCTTGCATGCCACCACAGTTGCCTCAATATCTCCTGTGTGCCCCACCATGTCACCATTTGGTAGGTTAACACGTACCTAAACAACAGCCAACGAACAGGTCAACCAGCTCAACTTCAACAGTGCCTTAAATGTCACAGCATAAAACACCATATGTCAATTACCTGGTGGAACCTGCGACTAAGGATGGCCTTCTTTGCCCTTTCAGCAATCTCCAAAGCCTTCATCTTGGGCTGTACATTGAAGGTAATTCCAACATCACTAGGAATTTCCACATATTCCTCCAACTTTGAGTCGAAATACCCAGAGCGATTTCCATTCCAGAAGAAAGTGACATGTCCAAACTTGACAGTCTCACTGCACAATAACATAATTTAGTAACAGAAACCAAAAGCAATATATATTGACCAGGAGAACTATATTTTTAATACAGAATAAGCCCTAGTACAGAAAAACCACTATCTAGACAAATATCTCTCAATCATTTAAAAGTGAAAAAAAAAATCAGAAAACGGTCAATATACAAAATAAAAAAAAAAAATCAAAAATTCATCCTACATCCTTCTTTCAGCCAAAGCTGGCAAATTTACACATTCCCATAAACTGAGGCCTGAAAGTCTTTCCATGGAAAAGGGCTATCATAATATTTTCACCATCCTCCGAGTAACAATCGTTGCTTAGCATGGATTTTTGATTTATGATTAATCCAGTTACAATCCCTAACAGAATTCAAAATAAAATTGTGGAAAAGAGAATGGACATGTTGATAACATCAGAAAAACTAGGTGGTAACTCACCTGCAAGCAAAAGTACGGACACCATTACGCACTAAATATTCACCAGATGTTCTGTCTATCTCTGGAGGAGACACAAGGTAATGACTGGGAAGTTTCAACTCCCCATCATATTGAAGCATTCCAGCATAACGGATTTTAGGGACCCGAACTCGATCAAATTTGTCAAAATCTTCATATTCAAGGGCCTTAGCAAGCATAACCATTCGATCAGCTCGGAAGTTGAAAGTAACAACTGCATCACCATCTACTATTGGACCCACCGCCTTTCCATTTTCATCAGTAATGACAAATGGAGGTAAGTACTGGTCATTGGCGTTGTGCTCTGCCCTTAGTTTTTTGACAGCTTCAACGGCGCTCTTAAACTTGTGTGGAGCTTCTCCAAGAACTTGGGCATCCCATCCTCGTTTGACAACATCCCAATCATTCTGCCCCCAAAAAAAGAAAAAAAATTTAATACAATTAGATTCAATCATAGTTACCTGGGATGTCCTAGGTTAAAAATGAGTATCGAATCCCTATCTTTAAGGGAAAACATGTACCTAGTTTTGTGAAACGTATGAGTACGGTAGCCCAATGAACAAAATTAACTTTGCCAAGGGGAAAATGCTCAGAACAGTTTCTCAAACATTTCCCAAGCATCACACACATAATTTAGCTTGCAAACATATCCAGAATAGGTAGATATTTGACAACTAACAACAACTAAAAAACAGCAGAAAAACAAACTAGCTAAAAAGAAAAAAGGAACAGAGGGATTGTATAAAAGAGCAATAATAATATTAGATTGAAGGCCATGGTCAAGCATGCAAACAGCCTAAGTGAATATTATTCCGTACTTCATAACGGTCCATCGTGACGTACATGCGGCCTCCTCCAGATGCAATCTGCGCGTCAACACCTTTCCCACGCAATTCTGCAAGATCTTTCTCAATAGTTTCTACAAATCCTACACTTGAACCATCCAAAACATCACGTCCATCAGTAAGAAAATGAACACGAATTCTTTTAGCACCATGCTCACTAGCTCCTTTCATCAACAACTGCAGAAAATAAATACAAGAAAATAAATAAATAAATATATCCATGCAGAAGATCAATCACAGAGAAAATGGCAGAAGTCCTCAAGTCGAAGGCTTACCTGAAGTTGATCAAGCCTAGAGTGTACACCACCATCACTCAGTAACCCGATAAGGTGCAATGTGCCGGTTTCAAAAGACTGCTTAATGTAATCAAATCCCTCATCTTTATAGATTTTCCCAGAGGCCAAAGCAAGGTCAACAAGCTTTGCACTGCATTCAAATTTTAATAAACCTTACTACTGAAAGCTAAAAGCATGTAATAAATATCAAATTGGTAAATTTTTTAGTCAAAATTAGATCACCAAGTAGAAAGCAAAAATACATATCTTAACTGAATAGAATTCCACTCTGAAAAGTATTATCAATAATTTTTATCGCCCAAGATTTTTGATAAATTTAAGATAAAAGATTGACACTTAAAATATACAGGCCAAGTCCTGCAAATTGCATTGCTTAAGATCTAATCTCTCTAGGTACTACGCATTAAGTACCATATATCATAGTCAGATATTTGCAGGTGTAAAACCAACATACACGAGACATGAACACATCTCAAGAAGCATAAAAGCAATTACCCTTGAGCGAAAATACGACCAGCACCGAGTGCATTATGACCGACTTCACTGTTACCCATGTCATCTTCGGTTGGAAGCCCCACTGCAGAACCGTGAGCTTTGATCAACCTCCACTTCCTAGGTGCAGACTATCAGAGCAAACAAAGATAAACAAACACTCAGTCAGCAGATCCTCAAATCAACATACGAATCAACCAACCGACACTCCTAAAAACTCAATCAAATCAGAAGTGAATACAGATCTAAAATAATAAACCAAGCCCGAGATTACGTTTTACCTTCTTGAAAGAGTCCATGGTGGGAGTGTCGGCGACATGGATGCAGTTATACTTATCCGGCTTGAACTCACCCCATCCATCCAACACCACAACCGCTACAATGTTGTTCCTTGACAGCTCCGGATGCTCTTTTAATTTCCAGCTATCCATCTTTCACTGTCGATCAAACAATCAATCAAGCAATCAATCAATCAATCAACGATGATGATCAAATAGATTTTTGATATCACAACACAACACAACATAACTAAACTCAATTCAGTTTTCATCCTCGTTATTCACGACAACACAAATAAACGAAGATAATAATAATACATACGTCTCACTTGTAAATAAGAAAAAAATTACTAAAAACTAAAAAACCAATCAAATAAATGCGTACCTGTTAATTAGTGTTGGATTGAAGGCGAATCGGACGTCTGCAGAAAGCGAACAAACAACAGGTGATATTATACACAGAGAACAACAGACTAAACCCTTTGATATTTGTGTGAATATGTGTGTGTGTGTGTATATATATATATCTTTGAATAGCAAAATCAAAGCACGCCTCTCGCCGTTAGATCTAGAAACCAATGGTACACGTAGTCCTGTTTTTTGACCCCAATCCCGTGCGTCGTCACGTGATACTTTTCTAGAAATTTGAAAAAAAAAAATCTTTCTAGCCACGAATATTCTATTTCTATGCCCTTTTTTTTTTTTTCCCCTGAAACTATATTCTATTCTGTGTTTGTGTAAAATTTAGTCTGTTAGGTGCAGCAACGATGAGGCTTTCCTGACCTTTAGAGAATCAGTTCTCGGGCGCCAGCGCAATTAATTAGTACATGGCGGGTTTAGTTACAGTATAAAAATATTATATTATATTTAATTTAAAATAAAATATATATAAGATACTGTATTTATGCGGTAATCACTGCATAAGCTAATTCCTTTCCATTTTTTTTCTTTTGTTTTTGATTTAATAATAATAATAATAAATATAACTTTTTATTTAATATGATATAATATAATATAATATTTTTTTATTTTTACATTATAATTATTAATATAAATTAATAATAATTTTTTTAAATATGAATAATTTGAATAATATTAATTTAAAATTAATAATAATATAAAATATTAATAAAATTTAATTATATTAATATAATATAATACATAATTTATATTAATCATAAAAAATTAATGTAATATATTATAATATTAATTATTATAATATAATATAATATAACATAATATAATATATAATATATAATATGTCACACTTTTAAACTTTAAATTTAAATGGCAATTGGTGAAAGTGGTTTCGCGTGACTTTTTTGGAAGGATTCACGCATGGGCTATGGGCATGCTTTCTTGGTTATTGTTGTTTATTATTTATGCTCGAAGAAATTGAAAAGATGATTAAAATTAATTGACACAGAGCCAACCCTCATGCTGTCATGCGTCATGCTTTTCTTTGTTAGAGATATATTAATATTTTCAGTTTGAGTGATATTTTTGAAGAGTGATGTTATATATTTTAGGTTTTTTATTTTAAATAATCATCTTAAATTATGTGATATTTATTAATTGATTAGTAAAATAATATAATTAATTCATTTTAATTTTATCAACTAATTAATGAATATCACATCGTTTGAAATAATTTATTGAAAAAATATACTCTTTAAAGCATATTTATATATTTATTATAATAAATATATTCCTGATTAATAAAATAAATGAGATATTTTTATATCTTTATTTATATTAATATTTAGAGTAAAGTCCATTTAATTATATTATATGTATTTATGCTATCACCATGTAGATTCATAGAAGACATAAATACAAGTTATCTTATGATTAAATAAATTAAGTTCGCAGTTGATAAATAAAGTTGGACACTTTATTTAGGTATAGATTGTAATAAATTTATTGAATGATTTGTCTTAATCATGTATGAACTTATTGATGTAGTATAACTACATTGAACTGAATCACATATGAGATTTAATTAACCTAATAATAACTGTCAAACTTATTAAATTTCATAGACATTGATTTACTGTAATTTTAATCTTGAGTTAGTTATAATTTATTGATTATAATTGTTATTTCATTTAAGTTATCAATTGGCACGACATACATTTGTAGTCAAGATTACCCGGTATCTTGGTATGAATAATTACAAGTATTGAAATTATAGATTAACAATACAGAATTTGTACGACACATCTCTCGATGGGTTTCAGATTTTATCATGTAATTCTACTGCCAAAGTGTGTCAACATAAATAAGTATGTTGAAATGATCATTGAGAAAACCAAGTAAGTATCAAGGAACAGATGTAATTAAATTGATTGGACGATTGAGATATCAATTTAAATTAACGATGTGGTACAAAGGAGATTGTGCAGTAAAGAAATCAATGTGGCTTGTACGAATTATATTCGAACATACAATTATGGAGGTCAATTCTAATCTTATAGTGGAGTATAATTAAAATTAAATAATTATATTTGTTTAATAACAAATTTAATTATTGTAGCCACTATTATATATTTCCAAATGATCATCTAGGTTAATTTCATTTAATTGACAACACCATCATCTGAATCAAAAGTAGAAAAATTGGTATATTAGGTGAAAATCATAATTATAATATTTATTAAGACCTAATATTTTATATTCAAGTGTAAAAGGAGACTTGCGATATTTTACAAGGTGATCCCTTGATTAGTTACACATTTTCTCCACTTTTAGGGAGATATAATATTATAAAATGATACTTTTCTCTTAAAACTGAGAAAAATAGAATTTCAGAACTTTTAAGAAGTCAGTTGCAATTAAAAGTGGTGAAACATACGTCACATATCCAGTGTTGATCGATTTTAAGTCATGACCTGAAAGATCGTTTTGAGACGAATTTACAACTCTTAATTGTTCATTTTCTTAAAACATTAAGGTATAAATTTCTAAATTACTTAATTCTTTTATATTGTATGAGATCGATCCTAAAAAACTTTAATTAAAAAATTAAAAAATTTGATTTTATTCCTTAATAATTATTTAAAATTTAAAAAAAAATGATATATAATATTATTAACTTTTAAATGTATGCTCAAAAAATTGGTGCGGTGGTGTCCGGTGTGTCATTACCTTTTACTTCACATCTAATGGTTTTGATAATTTACAGATTATGTAACTAACAGCCCCTCACACCACTTGTGGCTCCCACTTGACCCTACAGTGGAAGTACTGTTTATTGTGAGGGCGCACCTTACAGCAAACTGTAAGGTAGCCCCTCCCCACATCTAAATTCAACTTAAAAAAAAAAAGTAATAATGATTCAATTTAAGCTGCCTTCATAAATGTAATTGCAAAACACCGAAAGAATCATTCTGGTAAGCATATAATCATTATCAATATTTTAGGTTAATCAATGATTGTTTTTCCATGTATGTTAGTTTTGAATCCATGTTCAAAATATAACAAAAAGTTTTTCCCTTGCCTAGGCTTCGCGGAATTCGTCGTACATGAAAATGATCATGAACATTTGATTTTTTTTTTTTAATTTTCTGCTATAAGTTTATAATTTATATTAACCATTCACTAAAACATTAACTACCATTCATAATTGATGATATCACATAGATAACTTAGACATTTAACATGTTAAATATTGAAAAATTATCAATTGTACACTTTGAATTTATTATGTTATAAAAAATACTACAAAAATTTTAAATTTATTCAATTTTTTATCATAAGTTTTTGATTTTTCAACCATCCACCAAACCTCCAATTAATCCACAAATTACTCTAAACCTTAATTCGTAAACATCCAACCAATCCGATCTTTAAATTTGATTTCATAAACACCCAGTCAAACCTCTTTTGTAGTGTCATAGCCACCGTTGCCCTTGATCGTCTCTGCTGCTGCCACTTCTACCAACCTCTTGGACAGCGGCTACCACCACAGACTCCTCAATGGCTGTTCTTCATATTCCATGCGTTTTTTTGTCAGCTACTGTAGATCATCGAAGGATTTAGTGATGAAAGATTTCATACGAATTTAATGTTGATCTTGTGAACTCTAAAAATTTATAGAGGTAGATAGCTAAATATATTTTATTTTGTTTTTTGTTATGTGTGGCTGATGAAAGATTTGATACAAATTGCGATTACGAATCAAAATTGTCGGCGGATTTTGTTTTAAAACAAAGAGTTTTATTTTATTTTATTATTTATGGTGCAAAGTCAAAAATTCTCTTGAATTCAATAGTAAAATAGCCACTTTATTTAAATTTTATAAAATATTTTAATAATGTTAGTGTTTTGGTGAAAAGTTGATACAAATTACAAAATTAAGGTGGAAAATTGAATAAATTTAATTTTTTATAGTATTTTTCTTAACAAGGTAAATTTTAGGTGAATAATTGATAATCTTCCTTAAATTCAATATAAAAGGGTCATTTTACCTAGATTTTGTTAATTAAGTATTGGGTGAGATTATTTAAACCCATCAAATTGCTCCCTGCACCCATTTTAGACAAATAATTTCATTATTAAAAAATTAAAATCTTAAAATTACTCTTAACTAATCATTTTTTCTTTCTATCTTACAATTGTATATTTTCCATATACTCTTATCCAACTAAACACGCAATTTTCACTCTCTTTTGAATTTGTTTATTTAGTCTTTATTTGTATATTATGGTCTATATTTCATCCTTTCAATATGTGAGAATTTCCTTGATATTTATTATCTTTTGTGTCTATTAAAAATTAATTTCTTAATATTCATTAATTTTCATGGCTAATAAATTTTTGTTATATTCATTTTAAAATAGTGAGGTTTATTTATTTTAGTTAGTGATATCAATTATTTATAATTAAAATAATATATCTAAATGAATTGATGAGAATTTATGAAATTAAGAATAGAAGGATATTTTTAAAAAATTATTTAGACAATAAAATTATAAGTAAAAAAGATGTGAAGAGAAAATTGGTGGGTTTAAATAACCCCATCTATAAACATTTTGATGGATGATTAATATAAATTATAAATTTAGGATGAAAAATTAAATAAATTTATATTATTATAATATTTTTTATAACATGTCGAATGTATGTGCTGACAATTTTCATTTTATATATAAGCTCTTGGGCAGGCAGTCAATTTCCCAAAAAGAGTTGTGCTATTAGCACCACACTAGCCTTCTTGAAAGCCCTTTTAGGATTTTTTTCCCCAACACTCAAAGCCCATTTTCTATTCAAAACTTCCTTAACAAACAGTGGAAGTCATTGGGCCTAAACTGAACTCAATGCCCGTTGTTTCTTTTCCTTTTATCTATAAAAACAAAGAAGTTAAATCATAAGTTTTCATACAAATGTAAATATAAATATTATAATAATTTATTTGATATAAAAATCTAATAGAGTATAATAGGGTTCCGTTATAAAAATGGTTTATAAAACCTATAAAAAACAAAAAATGCTAAGGTTTCAATGGTTACCAAAACAGGAAGTTAGAAACCGTCTATTAATTAGGGGAATAATAAATTTGGTTCGTTTTGAGCCAAACATAGGCTGCACACAACAAAGTCATCTAACCAAGAATTCCACAAATTTATGATTTCAAATATCAATACATTTGAGTTTATGCTAATAAACTCATCTAAAAGTGCATCCTTTTATTTTTCATGAGCTTTCTTCATAACAATTAAAAGATACTAGAGAATAATTTTTTTTTTTTTTTGGAAAACATAATTTAACCTAGTCAAAAGTAAGAACTATATCATATATAAAAACATGTGTTATGAGGTGAGTCTGGATATTCAACTCAAAAAATTATTTTCTAAATATAGTGAACCATCTTATATAAAGACTTATGTGATCATTCAATTACCCAATAGTTGTTTCTTAGACAAAATTCTAAATAATAGGGAGCAATCTTGACCAATTTGTTGAATCTTGATTTTTTTTTATTAATTATCATTGGGTAAACATAACAAATACACATATCTAACTCAAAAGACTAAATTTTTAGGTGGGTTAACCCATCTTATACATAAGGTTATGTATCATCATTTTCTAACAAAACATGAACGTGAACAACTTAACTAATCAATAAATTAAGTACATACATGAATATACAACTTTAAAACACTTGAGCATAGATATAGGAACCTCCAATTTCCTATAAACCGAGCTCTTTAACCTTCAAAATGTTTCGGGAAATTGACACAATTAACTTTAAAATATTTTCTTTTCTCACAAATAGCTTTTGAAAGTTTTAACTATCATAATTAGGCAAACACAAACGTTTAGGACCAAACTGCCCCTCTTATCATCTTTTACCCAATTCTTTCTCTCCATTCTTAGTCACTGAGTGACTCTTTTCAATCGTGTAATCCACCTATCAACGACGGAAAAAATCACTAATCAACTCTTACGAAATGTAAGTCAGTCAGTTATTTATTGTTTTTAATTATTTTTTTTACATCGTCGGTGCCACGTAATGGGCAGCAGCTGCCCATCTTGCACCACCCATCGACACCATGGGCAGCGCCCACTGCGTTAGTTGGGCTTGGTGGGTTACTGCTTGCCACACTCAACTGGCACGATAGGCAGCGTTGGGCGCAGTGGGAGCTACCCATCCCGCCAGTTTTGTGCGATGGCAGCTGACGCACTAGATTTGGTGCGACATGCATGATCACAGCCTGTCGACTGGCTAGTCACACTAATTTCCAGATTCTAGAATTTAGTACGACAACGGGGTCCCTGTCGCACTAAATTCTTAATAGACGCTGTTGCAGATATTAGCTGTACTTTACAGTTGTGTTGACTATTTTTATGATAGTTGTATTTTACAGCTATGTGTTGAATTTAGGAGATTTAGTTCTTAATTTTCAGGAATACTAATTTGAATATCCTAGCTGCATTTTTTGTTTTTTCTTAGGTCTAATGTATATAAATATGTATTATTTCTTAGTGTAATATAACAAGATTAATATAGAAAAATTTGATTTTGCACATGGTATCAGAGCAGCTCTTTTGATTCAAGCCTCTGATTTTTTTTCCTTCCACTCAAAGACTCAATCATTCTAATGGAAAAGACAACAGACCCTGGACTAGAATCTGAGATTTCCTCCAGTTCTGTCATAGAGTAGGACATCTCCTCGGCCTCTTTAGGTATCGAAAACTCATCTTTACAAATAACTCTGCACAAGTTAAATGACAAAAATTTTTTACAATGGTCTCAATCCGTTACCCTATTTTTTCATGATAAAGGCCGATTAGAATATATTACAAGGGAAATTAAAGCTCCACATGTCTCGGATCCTCATTATCTAAAGTGGGATGCTGAAAATTCAATGGTGCAAGCATGGTTGATCATCTCAATGGACGTGGAGATTGGTAGGACTTATCTCTTCTTACTAACTACTAAGGAGCTTTGGAAAGCTGTAACAGAAACCTTTTCTGACCTTAGGAATGCAGCTCAACTCTTTGAAATCAAGTCACAGTTGCATGACCAAAAGCAAGGGAGTCTATCGTGACTTAATATTTCAGTTTTTTTCACAATATATGGCAAGAACTTGACCTCTACTATGAATCCCAATGGCATTGTTCTGAAGATGTCATCAACTATAAGATGCCATCAACTATAAGAGGATGGTTGATCATCTCAATGGACGTGGAGATTGGTAGGACTTATCTCTTCTTACCAACTACTAAGGAGCTTTGGAAAGCTGTAACAGAAACCTTTCCTGACCTTAGGAATGCAGCTCAACTTTTTGAAATCAAGTCACAGTTGCATGACCAAAAGAAAGGGAGTCTATCGTGACTTAATATTTCAGTTCTTTTCACAATATATGGCAAGAACTTGACCTCTACTATGAATCCCAATGGCATTGTTCTGAAGATGCCATCAACTATAAGAGGATGTTAGATAAAGAACGCCTCTTTGATTTCTTTTATGGACTCAACAAAGAACTTGATGAAGTTCGTGGCAAAATACTAGGAAAGAGTCCTTTGCCATCCATCCGAGAAGCTTTTTCTGAGGTGCGGCGTGAAGAAAATCGAAAGAGAGTCATGATGGGACAAAAACATAGAGAGGTCAGCGCTGAAACAGAGAGATCAGCGTTAGTGACCAGAAAGATAGATCAGCTAAGCGACAAAAAGGATAAAAACATGAAGAACTTCCCTATTATAACTATTGCCATAATAAAGGACATACTTGAGATTCATACTGGAAGCTTCATGGAAAGCCACCAGATTGGAAACCAAAACGCTAGCAAGAAGCAAAGGGAATGGTGACAGAGAAAACTAATCAGTTTTCCCTTACAAAAGATCAATTTGAGATGCTGCAGCAGCTTCTCATACAAAATCAGCAAACAAAAAGGAATGCCATGTCCTCATCTACTTGTAATGTAGCCCAAATAGGTAATCCATCAGCCTTTAACATCCAATCCCTTAAACAGAGTCATTAGATTGTTGATTCAAGGGCTTCGGACCATATGACAAGGTCTTCTCAATTTTTTTCTAGTTATACTATATGTCCAGGTAACTATAAAGTGAAGATTGCTGATGGATCATTATCCACTGTTACTGGAAAGAACAATAAAACTATCAGATTATCTCACTCTTTTTCAGTTTTACATGTCTCAAATCTTAAGTGCATTCTTCTTTCAGTTCGTAAACTTACCAAGGACACAAACTGTGTAGCTAAATTATGTAGTTCTAAATGTTTATTTCAGGATCCAATCTTGGGGAGGATGATTGGGAATGCGAAGGAATGTGAGGGGCTGTACTATCTTGAAAATAAAGGGCCCGTGAAAGGACAAGCTCAAGTCTCTCAATGTGAATTTGTTTCTCCTGAAATAATATTGTGGCATTATAGGTTAGGCCATCATAGCTTTTCATATTTAAAAACCTTATGTCATTCCTTATTCAAAAATAAAGATTTGAGTTTATTACATTGTGATTTTTGTTAAATGGCTAAACAAACACGTGTTCCATTTCTTGCTCGTCCTTATAAACCATTCCAACCTTTCTTTTTGATTCATAATGATATTTGGGGTCCTTCAAAGGTTAACAACCTGTCAAAAACCAAATGGTTCATTACATTTATAGATGATCACTTTAGGACAACTTGACTATATCTTTTAAAGGAAAAATTTGAAGTAGGACAAACCTTTAAACAGTTCTATGCTATGGTAAAAACTCAGTTTCAAACTGACATTCGTGTACTTTGTACGGATAACGGAACCGAATATTTCAATTCTATTTTAGGAAATTACCTGTCACAACAAGGAATTGTCCACCAAAGGTCTTGTACAGGAACACCATAACAAAATGGGATTGCAGAAAGAAAAAACAGACACCTTTTAGAAGTTGCTAGGGCTATTATATTCACAACCAATGTACTAAATATAAATTGGGGGGAAGCCATTCTTATAGCAACTTATCTCATAAACCGTATGCTCTCCCGAGTTCTTAGATTCAAGACACATATTTCTATTTTTCTTAAAATTTACCTACAAAATCACATTTTTACCTTTAATCTTGCACTCAAAACCTTCGGCTGTACAACCTTTGTATATTTTTCGAGTATTCAAAGAACGAAGTTTTCTTCTACAGCCATCAAATGTCTTTTTCTAGGATATTCTCCTACCAAGAAATGATACAAGTGCTATAATCCTAAAACAAAGAAACTATTTGTCGCTATGGATGTTCAATTCTATGAAAATCAACATTTCTACCCGAATAATTCTCTTCAAGGGGGAATTTGAGAGAAGATAACTCTTGAAGTTTTATTGACATCTTAGAACCTAATCTACCCCATAATTCTAGTCTAAAACCCAATCTGCCCAATCTTCTTGACATCTTAGAACCTAATCTACCTCATAATTTCAGTCTAGAACCCAATTTGCCCAGTAATTTTAACTTAAAATCTAATCTGTCCAGTAATTCCAGCCTAAAACCAAATCTGAAAAATGATTCTATATCTGTTTCAGATCTACAAAATACCTCCTCACTCAATCCAGACCTTCATCATAGCCTACCTCAACCAATAGCATCACCAATGAATGAAGAGGGAGAAGCAAATTCACATTTGGAGGATCTAATAGGCGAGTTTGTGTTTATTCACGAAGAAATAATAAAACTCAAGAGGTACAGTCACTTATAGACCAAGCAAAACCAAGATCTGAACCAAGGGAGGATCAAAACTCAGAAGTCCACAGATTTGCCTATTGCGATAAGGAAAGGAGTGAGAAACAGCACCAAACATCCTATCTATAAGTTCCTGTTATATGCAAATCTGTCAAAGGAGTATAAGAGCTTTGTAACCAATATATTTAATACCAATATTCTAAGAAACATCCATGAAGCTCTTAAGTCAAATGAGGGGAAGAAAGTTGTCCAAGAAGAAATGACAGCCTTAATAAAGCATAACACATGGGATCTTGTACCCAGACCTAAAGACAAGAGGACTGTGGGATGCAAATGGGTATTTACAATTAAATGTAAGGCTGATGGAAGTATGGACAGGTATAAAGCAAGACTTGTGGCGAAAGGTTTCACACAAACCTATGGGATGGACTACCTAGAGACTTTTGCCCCCGTGGCAAAGCTTAATACTGTTAGGATTCTTCTCTCTCTTGCTACAAATTCAGATTGGTCTCAACCAATTTGATATCAATAATGCTTTCTTGAATGGAGAATTAGAAGAGGAAGTTTATATGGATATACCGCCTGGTTTCAAAGAAAAAGAAACTGTTGGAAGAGTTTTTCAGTTAAAAAAGTCTCTCTATGGCCTTAAACAGTCTCCTAGGGCCTGATTTGACAGATTTGAGAAAGTTTTGAAGTTCTATGGATACTTTCAAGGGCAAGCCGATCACACTATATTTTACAAACGGTCTATAGAAGGGAAGTTAGCTATTTTGATTGTGTATGTTGATGACATTATACTCACAGGGGATGACAAAGATGAACTGTAAGATTTGAAGACAAAATTGGCTCGTGAATTTGAAATTAAGGATCTTGGACCGCTACGTTATTTTTTGGGAATGTAGGTGGCTAGAACAGTTAAAGGAATTCTAGTTACACAACAGAAATACACCTTAGATTTGCTAAAGGAAACTGGCATGATTGACTGTAAACATGCTGCCATATCAGTTGAATCAAATAGCAAGTTGGGTCTTGAAGAAAATAGTGCACCTGTGGAGAGGGGGAGATATAAAAAACTAATAGGAAGATTAATCTACCTTTCTCATACCAGGCATGATATTGCTTTTGCAGTTAGCTTAGTGAGCCAATTCATACACTCTCTAAGAGAAGCTCACTTAGTGGCAATAAACCGGATACTTCAATACTTGAAGTCAACACCAGGAAAAGGGCTTTATTTTGAGAAGAGAGAAAAAAGGAATGTAGAAGCATTTGTTGATGCGGATTGGGCTAGAAATGCCATGGATAGGAAGTCCATAACAGGTTATTGTACTAAGGTATAGGGAAACCTTGTGACTTGGAGAAGCAAAAAGCAAACTGTAGTGGCATGAAGTAGTGCAGAAACAGAATTTCGAGCACTAGCACATGCAGTATGTGAGCTAATGTGGATAAAACGTGTTCTTAAGGAACTACAACTAATCAAAGACAATCTTATGTAACTTTACTGTGACAACAAGGCAGCAATTGATATCGCTCATAATCATGTCCATCATGACAAAACAAAACATGTGGAGGTAGACCGACATTTCATCAAAGAGAAATTGGAAAATAGAATTATTTGTTTGGTGTATATTCCTACAGGATAACAAACTGCAGATATGTTGACAAAAGTAGTACCTGGACATTAGGAGAATCAGAATTTGTATGCAAGCTGGACATGAAGAACATCTATGCTTTAGCTTGAGGGGGAGTGTTGCAGATATTAGCTGTACTTTACAGTTGTGTTGACTATTTTTATGATCGTTGTATTTTATAGCTATGTGTTAAATTTAGGAGATTTAGTTCCTAATTTTTAGGGATACTAGTTTGAATATCCTAGCTGCATTTTCTGTTTTTTCTTAGGTCTAATGTATATAAATAGGTATTCTTTCTTAGTGTAATATAACAAGATTAATATAGAAGAATATGATTTTGCACACATGTTTTTTAGAATTTAGTGTGACAGGGTACCTGTAGCAATAAATTCATGGTTACACGCTCTCTGGAATTTGTTGTGATATTGTACCTATCGTACATAATTTATACGATAGAGTGTCTGTCGCACTAAACTCTAATGTGACTAATAATTTTTTTTTTAGTTTATCATAGATTTTTTTAAATTTTTTAAATTATATAATTATAATTTAATAATATTATATTTGTAACAAATATATGGCAAAATCTGAGTATGTATGATGCAAATACTTTACATTGATTACTTTCCTACACGTATTACAAGTATGTGTAAATTAAATACAGTTATAAAAGCTATTAAGAAAAAGTTAACAAAAGATAGTTGCAATTATTCAAAAAATATATATTTGAGTATTTCTTAGAGTGTCGAAGCTTTCTACTCAGTGATGTCATTATGAATAATTTATTACTTAGACAAGTGGCCTGCAATGAGAGAGATCAGTTATGTTTTGAAATTGTTGGGCATTTGATATGCTTAACAATTGGAGAGTTGTGTTTATTTATGAGACTTTTCTATGGTGAAAAGACTGTGCCTAAAACGGTAAAAAAGAATCATAGGCTGCTTAATACGTATTTTGATGGATTGTTTCGCAATTTAAATCTTGGCAATTTCGATGAAAGATTTGGTAACTTAGACTTCGACGCTATGGACGACATTGATGCAATAAAGATTGTACTCTTTTATTTTGCAGACAGTATTAAATAAAAGAAAAGTTCATAGTCAGATTAATTTCTCATTGCTTAACAAAGTAGATTACATTAATCACTTTCGAAATCATCCATAGGGTCGTTTGTCATGGGAAACGATATACGACAGTCTTGACAATGCATTGTATGGTAAAATAGAGAAATTTAAGAAGACTCGCTTAGAAAAGCCAAATCATAACATTGAAAAGTACAATGTCTATGGCTTTACACTTGGAGTTCAGGTATGTTCAGATCGTGCTCTATTTAAATTATTTTATTCGATAATTAGTTTGATAATAGGAAATGTTTAACGCTTTTTTAATATTTTCATTTTGCTTATTGTAGGCATGAATGTTCGAAGTGATTGGAGGGCTGCCATTACAGTGAGTTGTGAAAACCAAAAAGAAGATTCTACGCATCATACAATGGAAGCCCAAAATAAACTTCATTGAGGTTTATTCATTGTTCAATGATAATTTTCGTCTTGTAAGTAATGTATATTGATAATTGTATCTTACTACTTTTCATATTACTAAATAATACAAGATGATTATACTAATCTAAAATTTGGGTTGAATTATGGCAGTAAAATATTTTACAAACCATCGAACCAAACTTAAAGGAGAAAGTCCAAAAATATTGAAGACTCTAAAAGATTATGTTTCACATATCTTAAGTTGGGTTTATAATGCGAGTATCCTTTAAAAATGACTCTTTTTTTAGTAAATTATTTACCTATTTTAAATGTTACTTTGTGCAACATCAACTATCCGTCAATGCACATTCCATTACAAAGCAAATAGAAGAGAATTAAAATACCGCGAGTGCCGCTAGCTCACACTAGAGCTGTAAAAATTTATTAAGGATGAGCTTCCTACAGATGATCATCATATGCAAGCATATGAATACAATTACACACATGATTCAGATGTTATAAATCATTTGTTTTCTTTATATATATATATATATATATAAGTCATTTTAATATTCTCCCTTATATATATATATACTTTTTTTTTTTATTCATAATAGTAGAGGACAAAGCATAATAATGATTATATCATTCAACAGATGAACAAGATTGACCATTCTATTTATGAATTGAAGCCAGCTTTTGAGGTAGAGCGCAAAGAACATAAAGAATTTAGAAAAGCGATGATGGGAATATAAATAACAACTGAACACTCACGCGGTCCTTCTCCGACTACACGCTTGTATACGATGAGCAAATTTAACAGTTAATTATTGCGTTCTTTTAGCTTTTAATTCGATATTTATTAAATATATTCATCCTGACAAACAAATAGGCCCCAAATGATTGTGGAGTATATACTCATATGGAGAATCAGAATGTTTCAACTCTTTTATAGGGATGTCAGGGGGAAGAGCGTGCAGATCCTTAGGGAGGCGCCGCCAGATATTAGTAAGTTTGGTAATCCATACAGACGGTCTTATGTCTTTAATAGTCCATATTTGATTCCGTCATTCAAGCGATGGAGGAACATCAATCTTCTACCTATACTCTAATTAATGAATCATCAGATCGACGAATGAACGAGTGTGGATATAAATCCACTTCGAGGATTGCATGATCCAAGTGTATGCAATAAGTTCGATTAGTGATTTGCTGGTAACATCACAGTGGATCATTTAGTCCCATACTTGCACTTGTTTTTAGAAGTACTTTTGGGTTACATTACATCAATCCATTCCGTCATTTGTGTATTATGATAGTGTTCTAAATTGACCAGTGGTGTTCTATTCTATTCATCCACAGTATATCCATGAGTATTTACGCTTGATCAGCGAGAAGTAATGGCAATATTTAAATGCACTGTTTTAGTGGGTCATATATACAGACATATATTTTTGGGTAATTAGTTTGCAAAACATATACTCATCGTTTTACAACTCAAATTTTGTTAATTTCTTATTTTTTAGTTCTTATATATATAATACCTTAAGCAGTTATGGAACAACAGAGATTGTGCAGTCAAATCATTAGAATATAGTAACAATTTTAATAGCTATATTCGTGGGTAGAAGTTCATAATATCAAAGTAGCTGACAAATGTGGATATGGTATGTGAATATTTTTTTTAAATTTTTTTACTGCATTAATTTGATCGTAGGAAACACAGAAATTAACAAATATTTTTATGTGTAGATATTCATCCTTGTTAACCTTGGCTACGATAATTGGGTATTAGTCCGAGTGGACTTTCGTAGCAACAAAGTAGGGATTTATGACTCGTTAGTGACATTTTGCGACGATAAAACATATAAGGATCAATTTAGGTCATTTGAACTTATATTCTCTCAATGGCTAGACTATGTTGGATTCTACAATATTCAACATGACCTACAGCTTGCTGACTACTAGAAAGTCATCACAATTAAAGGTGTCCCACAACAAAAGCCTGATATTGGCAATTGCGGTGTATTTTTATTGATGTTTACTATATATTTAATGTTTGGACGTAAACTTGATTTCAACATAAGTCATAGGGTGTATTTTAGGAAAAAAAAAATTGTTGTAGGCATATTTAATGGCGATATTAGATTATAAACCATTGTATTCATTCGAATGTTGATGTATTAAATATTTTTGTCATTAATGTACTTAATTACATATAATTGTGTGTAAAAATTAAAAAATATGTGTTACACATAATTGCATAATAAATAACACTAAATAAATTGTACCAATATATATTGTGCAATATAAAAAAAAAATAGAATCGGTGGTACATTATTACTTAGAAGAATGTAACTAACTTTGACTCGATACAATAAGATTTTTACATTGTTACAGTTATGTCCCGATTCGGTACACCACCTACATTTCACAGTTCTTCTATTTACATCCTCATTGATAGATGGTATTTTTAGCTCTTTACGACGACTAGACAGTAGTACTTCTACTGGTGGATTAACTTACATCTCTTGGATTTCTTCTGAAACTTCCCAGTCTATTACATCACCAACTGACTCTACTGATTGTGCATAAGCCTTCACTAATGATTCCTTGGTATAAAAACCAAAACAAAGACTTATGTAATCCACTCACACTTATGTAATTTACATGAGCAAGTTTTATTATGTATGTTAATTAATCCCTTTTTAATACCACCACCTAAAATATGAAATCGATGCGGAGACACAGGACGGACGATCATGCTTTTCGCCTGAGATCTCCTCTTAATGACTATTTCATCTACCCAAATTGTTAACCAAGTGCTCATCAATTCAGCTATAAGTTTTCTATCATAAAATCATTGTTGCATTATTTTTCTAAAGTGATCAACAAGATAAGTAATCAAAAATTTTCGTGGTTCCCTCATAAAAGAATTCACGCTTTTCACAATGTTAGTGGTAAGAATATTGTATCTCCTCCCTTCGAACTTATACCTTGCCCAATACATGAACTAACATTATTCTTTAAGTAATCATCTACACTGGAGTGGAGTATCCATAAAGCCTCAAATTGTTTTCTAAATTTTTCGCGTCCATATATTTTTGCGGCTTTTATAAAGATAAGCTCGAAATCATCCCAAACAGCTTTAGACATACTGAATTTTGCTTTGATGTTACCATTTATATAGTAAAACAAATGCCATGAGCAGCATTAAGAACAGCTCTTTTGATGGAAGTACATCGGTTGAAGATAAATATTAAGTCTGGTATATTACCAATCACTCCATGTAACTTCATCATAAACCATTCCTAAGCATCATTATTCTCTGTATCCAAAACTTTAATAGCTAATGGATAAAATTGATTGTTTCCATTTAAATATGTTGCAACAAACATGCTTCCCCGATCTAGTCCCTTTAGATTAGTACCATCTACAGTAATCACCGGTCTAATATACTGTTTAAATTGTTGACAGAAGATTCAAGAGCTACAAAGTAGTATAAGAAATTATCATCTCTATCTCGTTTGAGGTGAGTAACTGTACACTCATTTGCGACCTTCAAAATATGAGAGTATTTGGGTAGTAAGTTATATGACTCTACAAGATTCTCTCGAACAATTTCAAGACCAACTTCTTTGGCTCGATATGCTCGCTGGTACGTTAACTGAACTCCGTATTCATACTATATGTCTACTCTGATATCATTTGGAGTATATGACTAACAACCCGGCTCCTTACTTGGTGACGTTCGTCAAACAACACTTCATTATGACATGTATGTATATTGTCAATTCTTTTAACTACTTAATAAATATTTTGCTCCTTAGATGGTCTCATTGCTCAAATATGCCATTTATATGATTCTGAAGAACAGTGGGCCTCCAAACGTGTAGTTGTGGACCGTGTAATCTTAAAATCAAAATTATCCCAAATGACAATTTTGCGCAATTTCAATATTAACTCATTCTTCTTATAGAACAATTTGCCTCTCCAATATCATATAAATTACAACTTCTAACAAAGTTTAGAGCAAATAAGTTTGATGACATAACTGAAACAAGACTTACAAGGAGGGTCAACTATTGTCCTCATCAAACGGCCCATTAGAGCAATATCATCCTGAAGTTCATTCTCGTTGTTAAAAGGAATATTTGAAGGATCAACACCCTTGTCATCAATTGGACTAATGCGGTGAGTGGCCCTAATATTATTATACACCTTTACACGAACATCATCAGCTTATGTGTTGCTCATGTTATCAATAGGTTCACAATTTTCACGGAAATAATTGTTATGGAATGGAGAGTAATATTTCTCTAAAGATGTCTCTAGTGGTAAGGCCTCTTCTCCAACATCAGGTAACGTAATGTTGTTATCATCAATAATATCATTATTGTTGTGGAGTGGAAAGTAATATTGCTGCAACGATGTTGTCTTTTGTAACACCTCTTTTTCAACATCAATGACAGAAACAGGTTCTACAAGTGCTTCAACATTTTGGCTCGGAACTCGAGGAGATGCGATAACAAATATAAGGATGCATCCACAGTTAGTTATATTAGAGAGACAGATGTAACACAACCTTAACCATTTCATCATTATATATATCAATGAGTAGTGAACATGCATGATGAGTTTTGTTATTAGATTTCAAAGTTGTCTTCATCGTGATATTATATTCATTAATATTTATTTGTAAAATCTCATATACTCTTACTAGAACTTAGGAAATATACAATATTACAAAACAAGAAATGTTATATTCTTAGCATTCATATAATGTATATGGTCATTTGTCGATGTCTTTCACCAACCATCATAGCACAATTCAAATACAACTAAATTCATTAATCCTGAAATTATTTTAAAAAATAAATTAATTATACAGTAAAAAACATAATCACTAAAAAAAAAATAGAGATGCAACATGCACATGTCGCAACAAATTTTGTGCGACTGCAGGACTTGGCAGCTTGGTCTTGGTAGCTCGGTCATCGACGCTATCTTTCGGCCGCGCAAAAACATTACCCATGCTACACTTATGTCTCTTTACACCTTTTAAACACTTCTTTATACAACTACTCAAGAGAAATTTTATTAAATAATCAGTTATATAAAAATTTGTTACCTTACCTAGGTTTTCAACTATTAAATTCAAATTCTGCTGTTAGATTTTTGATAAATTCACGTGTATTTAGACAAAATATTTTTTTTACCGTCGACTTTTTCAATCTCCTGTTTGACACTGTTAATAACGATTAAAATCAAAAAATTGGTTACGGCTTTAATTTGAGAAAAAGAAGATGAATGAATGAAATAATTATGAAATAGGAATGAAATAAGAATGATAATTTAAGATAAAACGTTTTTGTTTGTTTAATATTAATAAAAAATAATTATAAATTAATTATAAAAAAATAAAAAATTTAACCGATTATTTATGTCAATTTCCAAATATTTCAAGTGATGCAATGTAGTTAAGATGGCTAGTTTTAACTTCTTAACTAAATGATTGATATTTATGTTTCGGTATTAAAAGGAGAAAACATAATCTCCATTCATGATTACAAGGTCATGATTCATAATTTCATAAAGATAAATTTTATATTCCTTCCTTTTTAGTTTTTTATAAACTTTTAGTGTGTCGTTTTATTATTAGTCTAAAAACAATAACAGAAAAAATAAATTGCTGGAGGGTAGATGTGTTATTTTCATATCCATATTGGTTATTCGAAATCTCTACAAATAAAAATTAGTTAATTCAGCCTGATGTATTTGTCTTTAATTAGCGTGTGGGATGAAAACAACTTATATATAAAAAAAAAAAAAATTGATTTCAATGTATTGGGTGGATAAAGTCTCAATCATTAGTCAATTGAATAAAACTACTAACTACTCGTTAACACTTTTGAGACTTTTTCCCTTTGACATTTATGAAGCCGTAAATAATACCTTCAATATCATTTTTAACTTTTCTTTGGATAGCCGATAATCATGGCTTAAACATTACATGCATGGATTATAAACGTAAACATTTTTTTTTCCTTTAAGGAGGATATAATTTCTTTCTTATCTTTAAGCAGGGTAATTTGTTTCCTTCAAAGATGAAGCAGAGGATCAGATTTTCACGTTGGGCTTGATTGATAAAATTTCTTTCTTTGAAATATGAAGCGCAGGATAATTTCATGTTGCCCCTGATTGATAAAATTTTCTTCCTCTGTTATTTCAACAAAGGAAAAATGGCTTTTACATAAGGAAATTGGGAATGTTCACACCAAGACACCACGACAAAGGAAAAATAACCCAAAAAAAAAAAAAAAACTATAATTTCTGTACGAGTATATACTACACCCCCACTCGGAGCTTGGTTTTTTTTATTTAAAAGGAAAAAAAACCAAAGCTGAAGGAAAAAAAAGAAAAAAAAAAGATGACGTGGTAAAAGGGGTGAGGAGACGATGGTGGTGCTGACGGTGCTTCTGCCAGTTCCCGCCGGTGGAAAATAAAGAAAGCCGATCAAGAACAATATATGGATATATATATACCTTCCTGTTTATGCAAAAGGAAAAAAAGATCGTAAATTGGATGAAATTAAAATATTAATCTTATGGGGAAAAGCGCCGGGAAGATCCGAACATCTGATCGAGGAGAATGACAAGAGCCATCGCAACAGCCGTCTCGATTTCGGGCTGCACTATCAGCCGAAACACGTCGGAACCCAACGCCACTCCTCCGACGGCCTCTTTTTTCTTGATCTCCGCCACGCACCTCCTCTTCCCGTCGTACACCGCGCATGCTCTCTGCGCGTACGACCCCTCAATCTCGTACAGCACGTTCTTGTTGTTTGGCGATGACGATGACGATCCGTCAGCGCTGTTACAGCTGACGTGTGCCAAACACTTGTTGGTAAGGATGTTGACGTGTTTCTTCACGGAGAATCGCGGATTCACGTTCGTTTTCTCTCCGTCGTACACCAGCCAGTTGTCTCCAAGGCTCAACCTCTGAATGACCACACGTAAATTTAAATTATATTTAATAAAATTATCATCATGATCATCAAATTAAGTCGAACCACAACGGCTGCAAATATCTACCTTACGACGGATGGTGAGGAGGGGTTCGCCGGCGGCGTCCATGAGGACGACTTCACCCTTTACGCCTTGCATGTAATTATCGACTCTAAAAACCAAGTTTCCTTTACTGTCATAGACGGTGAATCCGTTGCAGTTGAAGAGAAGAGACTTCTTCCAGACGGTCAGCACCGTCGCATTCGCGTCGGAAGCCTGGGGCTTGGCGGGGACAGAGGGGACGGTTGCGGTGGCAGCTGCTGCTACGTTGGCGTTTGGATAGACCTTTGTCATTCCTAAATTCCAATGCTTGAATGGTTCCAGTTTATGAAAATTTAGGTGAGCTGCTGTAACCCTGAATTTTTTAAAAGATGCTTTGGAGGAGAGGGAGGAGGGAGGGTCACCCACTCGGCACTCGCTTGCTATTTGGCTTTTGATGACTTGAATAACAAATTAAACGATTCATGCTTTTATATAGAGAGTGTCAAGTGGGGCACGGGTCATGGACTTTACGGGTTAGTGGGTTGTTTGATCAATTATAGTGCAAAAATACACCAAGACCCATATTTTTCTACCTTAATTGTTAAAGTACTCATATAATTTTTTTAATAAGCTTGAGTTTGAATCATGGGAGGTGAGTAACGAAATTAATTTTTATTTTATCCATTCTCTTATCTTAAAAAAAAAAAATCATTGGATATTTAGTAGTTGGTTTATGAAACAATAAAGTTTGATTGTTATTTGGGCAAATATAAGGGTCCAAATGTTAATTCCGATAAAGGTTGCACGATCGAAAAGACAAGCAAAAGTCCAACACGATTGCGCTGCTCCGGTCACGTGACGTCGACACGAAAATTTTGAATTTTAATTGGACGGAACCGGAAGAATTAAAGTAAAAAAAGGATGCACAGCACGGGTGGTGAGTGATGGTCCTCAATGGATCGATGCCGATGATAAGAATAAGAACAAGTATTAATATAATTTAAAAAATTAAAATAAACAATAGTTAGAAAGTCTCACTCACCCATAATGATAAGAAATCATTATTATTAATAATTCTTTTTTTAATATGTTATCGTTATACAGCCTCTATCTTCACTTGGAAGGCAAATATATTAATTGTATAATGTATACAAAAGATGCTAAAATTTGTGTGGCTGAGTACTAATTTGCGGTGCAGGAAGGGACAGGTGTCCAGTTTCCACTGATTAGTCTAAGATATTTTCCTTCATAATATATTTATAATTTAATTAAGCTTAGAATTATCCGATTGGCCAAGCCCGGTTTTGAGTGACTCTCTCCATCTAGCTGTAGCCATTTTGACGTCTGACTTGGATCTATTGTACAAAGGGCAATCAATCCCCAGTACTAAAACTGCCTCCTATTATTTTAATGATTAGTTTATAGCTATTGGTGTAGAGTAATTACAGAGACGATTAGAAAAATTAAATACGATCACGTATTGAAGTTGGCCGAGTGAAATTTCATTGGCGTTTGGTGTTACATATCATGTCAGGGCTGAGCTATTGCTCGTTTTTATATTAATGTAATGTCAAAAGTTCCTAAACCTTAATCTTCAAAGTTAGGCTTCCCCTATCCCTTAATAGTTAGTAGTGGGTACCTCATCTACATAAAAATTGATAAAAAGCGCAGCAACACTCAAACTTCTCGCACCAAGAATGGCATGAAAGACAGCCTGTTAATTGAAAAGCTCTTACAAAAGGGTAGAAAATTACAGGCTGTAGGCCTATAAGATTGATCCAATAGGAGATAGATTTGCGAGTAGGTTCATATAAGATCGGGTCTTACAGGAGATCCATCGTTGAATCAAATGACTGTCCAAGTGGGTGTTTTTATAAGTTCGGTGCTATAGGTGGTCTGGCTTTAATATCAAATGACGATCCAACACTAGAGGTAAAAAATGATTTAAAAGAGCTTAAGAGTTATTCGATAGGATTTCCCGTGGTAAATATCTTATAACACTATTTGTTTGTCTAATTTATTTAAGAGTAATGGATTGAATGTATATTAATCTAAATGTCTATCGAAGAAATTGATGCTCAAATTTCAATTCTTTTGAAAATATCATGCAACGACGAATATCCCCGTGCATACTCAGCATTTTTCTAGAAGCGTATTTAGATAAAAAGTCACCATCCCTCACAAATCACTATTGTCAACGCAATAAGATCAGAATCAGAATCAACAATGCTCCAAAAGGAAACCCGAATCCAATGTGCCTGACAGAAACCAAGAGGATGGCGACAACATAAGATCTGTCAGCAGGAGCAAATCATTTTTTTAACGTTGCAAAATTTTGGAGGCTGCTTTTGGTCGATGACAATAAGCAATATAAGCATTTAATTTCATTATTTATATAATGCTTACCTTTCCTTCCTACCTCGTCAGATGAACCCATCCATTCATCTTCAGATGACTGCGTGAAAACTGGAAAGCTCAAAAGTTCCATATTCCCGAACTTCTCAATATGATATGGTAAATATCTGGCACCCAAAAAAGTTTAAAAAGGAATATGTGAAAAGGCAATTGAAACAAAGGCGACGCATAATGTCAATATGCCCATGGTGACATTGACGGGCACGAGGCACCTACCACTACCAGCACAGCAGAGACACCCAAATTGCAAATTCTAGTATTCCCCACCATTGTATTTGTCACCACATACATACGCTACGTACATTCTTTCTAAGCACCAAAAATGATTCGATTCCCATAAGTTCACTATTCACAATCAAACAAGCTAAGCCTTTATTTTGTCGATCTTTTAGCCACTATTTTTTTTTTCTTTAAATTTAGAATCTTTTCACTTCAGCCTCCTACTACGCCGAATAAAAGTTTCTGCATAAGTTCCTCCGTTACTAATCAAGTTTTAAGTTTTTCATACCAATCTGCCTGGTTTAACACCGCACACATTAATACATTATGCTATGCTATAATATACTTGATGATAACAAATATTATAAACTTCTAAACAAGAAAATCACAATCACACACACAAAAACTTGCAGTGTGTCCCCGATGCTACCTTTATATCACAAAACCTTTAGATTTGCCAATTTATGCCTACTTACAACAAATCCTTTCCTTATGTCATAATATCAACATCCTACCATCAATTATTCATGGTACATATGCCATGTTACTATGTCAACAAGACATTATGCTATAATTTCCTTGATGACAAACAAACATTATAAACTTCCAAACAAGAACATCACTATCATACGGACAAAACTTTGAAGTGTGTCCCCAACACTATCTTTTTATCATAAATCTTTAGTTTTGCCAATACTTACCACACGTCCTTGCTTATTATCAACATCCTACCATCAATAATTATTCATGGTATATGTGACATGTTTCTATGTCAACAAGACAAGCCACAACATTGAACACGGATCAAGATCTTCCACCAGAAAGACCCGTGGCAAGTTTAAAAAGCTTTGACATATATAAGTGGCAACCATGCATTTCATATTTGTCATTTTCATATATTTTTAACTGAAATGAAATTCGTAAGTCCAAGTGTAATCGCAAATACATCGTCATATAATTCTCATCCAATTCATTGACAAAAAGAAGAGAGGAACCAAAAATTCTTCGTAGAGATAAAGATGGAGAACTTCATTTCACCAGTTAGTCATCCCCACTTTCAAACTCATTATAATCTTGAAAACAAGTACGTGGAAGCAAAGACACTAAACATGTGCGAAAAAAAGTATCAACAAACCAGTCTGTCAACTATAACTACTTGACATTGATTCCACACCACCCAAATGGACCACCTAAGACTGTGACTTTTAAGAGTGTGAAACAATCAAGTAACGTAGGCCTCATATTCCAAGCTTTAAAGTTGGACAAGTAACATATGAACATCTAAAATGCTTTAGTTTGCTGTGCGCAAAGAAACTAATTCAGAATCTTCCATGTTCAACATGCATTCAGTCAACTATTGGTGGCCTTTTTATTTTATTTTCTTTGGAGTGCATTCCGTGTAGTAAGGTCCAACCTCTAAATCTAACATAATAATGGAGCAATCCAGATCTCTAAGCCCAAGGTGGGGCTGTGTCTACTCCCAAACTTAGGAGAAATACCCCCACATGCCACAGCTATCTAGTCTTTTGTACTCAAAGTTCAAGGATAATAACAATATTGTTCATTCTACACGTATATCAGTATCTAAATTTTTATATATCCATATCAATATTTAGTTATGTTAGCTAGGCTGAAAAGTATGCAAAAGAAACAACATATGGAATTTACACGGTAACAATCTAACTTAACTTAATATACAGTTGCATGGGAACAAAGATGAAGGTGTAAAACCTAAACAAAATATCAAGCACAAAGGCAAATGGATAACTATTTACCTAAGTGAAATAATTGGATTTAGAAAACTTTTCCTGCCCTTCAAAGTGGCTGCTGCAAATTATAATAAACTAAACTGCTTCCACAGAAAAGAAAGGCAAAACATGGATCAAAAAATGGATAACTAAGTGAAACAAGGGGATTTAGAAAATTTTCCCAACCTTCAAAGTGATTGCTGCAAATTATAATAAACTAAACTGCTTCCACAGAAAAGAAACGCAAAACATGGATCGAATCTAGGGTTGAATGGAAAACAAAGTATTGACAATTAATCTTATGAACATTTGACAAATTTGAAGCCAATAAAAAAAGATCAAGAAATTCCAACTTGGAAAATCATCTGTTAACTAAACAATGCATATATTTATGCTCATATGAAGAAAAAAAATTCTACATGTTTTGTTCCAGCGCATAAGAATTTGAGTAGAACAGCGAAAAGACAGTTGCATGCACACGAAAAAAAAAACAATTACTGGAATAATAGCAAAATTTAGCATCAGGAAAATTATTGTAACCAGTATCTAGTGAGAAAATTAGTAAAAGGAGATGATGAGAATGATCCCAATAAGGATACATTGCGTTTGCTAACAGCTAATGTTACTAAAGGCACACAGAAAATTGTTAAAAATATTTTAACTGAGCCAATTATAAAACACAAAAACAACCAGTCAATAATATGAAAAATGTTGGAGAAATTTATTGTCAAACTTCATTCTACCAACTAAAATCTCTTTAAGCTCAAACTTCCTCTCCATTATGATAATTAAATCCTTATACACCCAAGGAATACCCACTTACAAATAATATAAATAATGACCTCCATAGCCAACCACAGGCCACAGTAGCACATCTCTCTCCAGATTATCAGATCAACAATGCCATACCTAAAACTCCATTAGACTCCGATCTGACAAAATTATAATAACATAATAAGAGTATACAGACAATGCCGGCTTGAAGATGTTAGGAAGCCTGTGAAGGTTCCTACATTAATTAAACATGGTAAAAATCAATCACCCATACACTTTCAACTATTTACCATACAAATCAAGAATTGGAGACAAAGAGCAATACCATTTTTAAGGATGCAGATTTTTAAGATAGCAATCACTCGTGAATTGCTAGGTGTAACTAAATGAAAGAACTTAAGTGTAGCTGTATAGGATTGAAACTAAAGATCCTCTAAGAAAAATTGAGTTTCTAACGCTCCAGGTGAATAACAAATTCCCCTACCAAGAGAAAGATATGAACAAGATTGGGTCCTGTGTAACTGATTGGTGTACGCATGGTTGAGAGATAGAATGATGATGTACATGCAAAAAATTCGTTGGATGCTATGTCCTCTTGATCAAAACAGACAATTAAATATTCATACTGGAGAAAGTGATAACTGATCAAGGGTATGCTTGCTTCTGCTTCAATTTGAAAACGTAGTGGCTAAAGGGTTTGCTAAAGTTCACCATTTTTAGGCACTCCACCCATTTATACTAGATATATAGTGATTCTACTCAACAGCAGCATGGATTAAAAACCACAACACATTAATCCCAAAATAACCAAAGTTGCAATGAAAACTTTAGAAGACAAAAGGGAAGGTTATCTATAGGCATCTGAATGAAATAACACGACCACACCTTGTACAGAGGAAAATGGTAAAATATGATTATCCATCCATCCAATAAATATAATGACTACAGCTTTACATTCCCAATAAACCAATGCGAGGTTAAACTAAACATAAGTTGGCATCAAAACCCATCCATATTACAAGCAAAATACATCACCTTCATCAGCATGTTAACCTCAAAAATGTCAAATTGTTTGTACATTCATACAAAATAAACCACGAATTATTTTGAGAGAAACAAACAAAGTACCTAGACAAGTTCAATGTAGGCCATGGGTGCATTATCCCCTCGCCTAGGAAGTGTTCTGATAATTCTAGTATATCCACCATTCCGCTCACCATATCTTTCTGGAACCTCCGCGAACAAAGCATGTACAATCTGCTTTTCGTAAATGAACCCGAGAGCCTGCCTCCTCTTATGAAGGGAACCATCTTTGGCGAGCGTAATCATCTTTTCAACATACTTCCTCACGGCACTGGCCCTAGCTCTAGTGGTTTTGATTCTACCGTGCTTAAGCAACTGAGTGGTGAGGCCACGGAGAAGCGCCCGCCGTTGGTCAGGAGGCCTGTTGAGCTTCGGAACTCGCCTGCCGTGTCTCATTGCAGAAATTCGACTCCCATTATCCACAAAAGCGAAATCAGGTTCAAAACTTGTAAGGTCTGCAACGTCAACCACAGCAATCGATAGATATTTATAGCAAAATCTTAAAATTTATTAAATCTAATAAAAGTGGGAAGATTACCGGAGAAGCCGAGGGAGAGTAATGGGTTGTTAGCAGCGAGACCCGTGTAAGACGAGAAGAGGTTTGGTGGTTGTTGGGTGCGGCTGAGACTGAGGCTTGGGCGGCAGTGGGACGATGATGAGAATCGAATTGAAGAACAAGTAATGGAGTTAAGTGAAGGGAGAGCTGAGCTTAAGGATTGCATACTCCATCTATTGCTCCTACAATCTGCCGCTGTTGTCGTTGCAACTGCAACTGCCATTGCCTTTGCCGCTTCGGCTGCCGTTACGTAACCAGAATGTAGATAACGAGATGATTGAATTTTGGATAAGAGCACAGAGGCTATATGGGCTATGCATATGCTTACGCAATTGCTATTTGCTAGTACAGCTTTTGTGGGATTATTGGGCTCGATTTTCCTTGAAGCCCATCTCATAAGAAGAAATATATTTCGGATCCAGGGTATTCGTTTCATCCAACATGGGCCTGCGTAGGCCTCTCCTTTGGACCCAAAGATTTTTTTCCCCCTCAATTTTAGTTCATAAAGTAATATAATTTTTTATTTCAATGAAGTCTGAGGATTTATGTTTTCCATTTTCCGAATACACTGAATAATTTTACTTTCCATTTTGTACTTATAAAGACAACTGATACAGCATATAAGATGATATCACTATAAACTATTACGTGTTGAATAATTACTTGTTGTCTCACTCTTACAGGATGAATTGTAAAAAAATCTATAAGTACGGGTTAGTATATACTCATCACATTTGACATACTAATTTATCCCAACTTTATAAGCTCGTTATTATTATTATTATTTTAATGAGGTGCTATAATATATCAACAAATCCAATACCTAGCAAATTCAGTAGGGAAATCATATGAAACTAAAGAAAGTGATAATTATGAAATACAAAAATGTTTATTTTAGTAATAAAATAATAATATAAAAATAGCCTACGCCATGCAAGTAATAGTCCATAGCCTATAACGAAAAGGAGAGTGAAAATCCACAGGTTACTGACTAGTGGTATGTTTGGGATTGAGGTTGGAGAATCAGAACTTTTAAGTCTGCAAGACTAAAGTGTTTAGTAAACACTAGGCTATGTAGCTTTTAAGTCTATATTAATCATGTTAATATGATTTTTATTTGTATGATGTAAAATCTATTATGTTTTTAATAATTTTGTTAAAATTATGATTTAAAAATTATATTTATTACATATTATTAACTTTTATTTTATAATTACGATTTTTTCCACAGCAGTTTATAAACTTAAAAGTTACATAGACCTCAATCCCAAACATACCCTTAGTGCTTACTGCCTGGCTACTGTAGTGTGAGCGGCCTACTTAGTTCTTACTACTTCAATCCTCTCCGGTCCCCCGTCTTCACTGAGGTCTGGAATTTGTTTTTGTCATTCTTATTCAACCGCTGCTAGTGCCAAAGCAAACTACCTTACCTTCCCCTTGTTTGTACTTTGTATACGTACACATAATTAATAAATAATTTTAGTTTTGGCTTTGGCTTTCTCCCAGCAGTAGTTATATATCTGACTTAGGTAATTTTGGATATCTCCCTGAAGTTTGGCCTTACTACACTTGGAGAGAAACTATTGGTATATTCACATATTACCTCCTGAATATATATGACTGTTAGTTTGACTGTAAATTAACTTTGAAAAATATCAAAATATCCCAGATACAAGATTTGACAATATTTTCGCTCTTGCATGTGACAAAGATATATATATATATATTATTCAAATACAACAAGAAATTACTTTTAAAAAAATTATTTTTCTCAATATTCTCAATAACTAATTAAATTATCTCAAAAATTCAATTTTGTCCATCATCATCCTCATCTAATCCCCAATTCAATAATTTGAACCTAAATGCAATATAATTCTCTTCAAATCCAACCTATTTGAATTGAATTTTTATACAACTCTTCAAATCCAATCCTTTTGAACCCAAATTCGACATACTTCTATTTAAATCTAATCAATTGGATCTCGAATTAAACCTCTTTGAATTCAAACCCCAAAAATATGCATCCTTTGGTTTCACAAAGTGAGTTTGAATCTGGCTCAATGCCTTGTCAAGCTCTATGGTAGGAATTAAGTTATTGTTTTGTGAGTTATTATTTCAGTGATTGACAAAGAAATTAGCATTAATATCAACAATACCAGCTCTAACACCAACATCAGCAGCAACGGTAAAGCAAAAAAAAAAAAAACTATAGAAAAATTAAACAATAAAAAAAGAAGTCAACTGGTTTATACTCGTTTATTTTTTACTTTTATTACATGACAGTTAGTGTGGTAGAAACAATTGTAATTGTAGTTTAGTGTGGCGTTGGGTGTTAGTGGGCGGCGGGTAAAAAGGACTTGTATTTTGGAGTTTGCTTGTAGGCAATGATTCAGGTTTGTGCATGTGTGGTGTTGTCTATAAATTATAATATTGTGATGGTTAAGAGTTTAGGGTAGTGATGATTGTTTATGGTTTAAATGATGATAGTGACAGTGATTGATTAATTAAGAGAAAATAAGAAAAAAAATTTGGTGCATTTTGACTTGCTCAATCAATCATTATGCATCAGCTTTCTTAAGATTTAAAAATTATAAATTGCTACAATTATGTAACTACTATCAACTACCAAAGGTTTACTAAGTCCAGGGGTGATTTGTTAATATGTTAAAATTTTTTATCTAATTGTAACAAGGACAAACCACAGGGGAGCTATCGAAAAAAGTAGCCTCTCTGACTAGAATGTGTGTGCTGCATATCAATAATTTTTTACTATTTAAAAGTCATCGTACAGTCAACAGTGGGAAATTTTAGGAAGGAAAAAAAATAGCAAGGCAGCCAGTCTGCTAAGAATGAAATTCAGCGCCATCTGGTCGCCGCCCACTTCAGCACCACTACTCCAACTGCAACAACTACCTCAGCTATCGTTTTCAACAATTAATCAAATTCAAATTCACTTTCAATTTCAACAACAAAATGGGCAACTGTGGCACTAGAGAAGAATCCGCTGTTGTCTCCACTGCTCAAGGTTTTTTTTTTTTTTTTTTTCCCTCTCTGAGCCCCCGCTAGATCTACTCACTTTTTACATTGCCTTCTGAAATGCGGTTCCTCATTTTATTTAATTGTTTTTTTTAGGGTTTATTGATTTATTTAATTTTTATAACAGTTCAACAGCTTCATATGTTATCTTCTGCTTTGCCTGTTAAACCTGAGAGGAAGCATAACCGTTCGATATCAGATCTGAGCGATCCTTCCACTCCGCGTAATTTAGAGGACTCTAGGAAGAATGCTGTGCTTTATACTCATGTAATTGCCTTCACTTTGTTCGAACTCGAGACTATTACAAAGAGCTTTCGCTCTGATTATATTCTCGGAGAAGGCGGTTTTGGCACCGTCTATAAAGGTTACATTGACGAGAATGTGAGGGTCGGCCTCAAATCTTTACCCGTTGCCGTCAAGGTCCTCAATAAGGAAGGCCTTCAGGGACACCGTGAATGGCTTGTATGTCGCTCTCTGTGCTTTCACTTTCTATCTTCTTCTTCTTCTTCTTCTTCTTGTTTTCAATTTGATTTTAACTTGTGATGTTGCTCAATTCAGACGGAGGTCAACTTCCTAGGTCAACTTAGGCATCCGAATCTGGTTAAATTGATTGGGTATTGTTGCGAGGACGATCACAGGTTACTTGTGTATGAGTTCATGTTCAGAGGAAGCCTTGAGAATCACCTGTTTCGAAGTATGAATTTGTGTTATTTACCTTCTTCTTTTACTTCTAAAGCTTTGATTTCGTACTTTTTTTATTGTTACCATTCTTAGATTGAGTAGTTAAATATAGTGCCCACTTCTTGCAGGAGAGCTCTATGTTTAGAAATTATGTGCCTTTTGCCTATAATCCATAATTAGAGTGCAATACTTTGATTATACAACACAGAAAAGATTGCAGTCTCAATAAAGCGGAGTTCTAACTGATTCATCCATTAACTTTAGAATGCTATCTACTTGATTCACACATAAGTTACCAACCAAGGCTTTTACTTTAAATTGGACATCCTTTCGGCATCATGAAAGAATAATCTCGTCAGTTTAGGTAATCCTATGTAAAGTATGTTGCATAGATTGCGAAGGTTTTAGGCTTTACCATCTTTTGTTTGAGACAGAGACTGATAGATTAATTCAAGAGAAAAAAAATGGCAGGTACATCTAATGAAAGACTAATACATCAAAAATCCATGATCAGGTGTTAGTGTCATTTACCTAGAAGAGAACTTTGGTTACCCGCCACGTTAAATAGTTTAAAAGATGTTATACTTTAATGCTTCGTATTTGAAATGGGGGTCATTGTCATACTTGTCATCTGAGAGATATCATTTCAAAATAGTTGCATTGCCCTGTCAGTTAGGTAAAGCATATTACATGGTAGTGTGAGAAATGCTATAGGTGATCTCTTATCTTTTTTTCTAATAGTTTATTGAGGACATCGGTGCTGAAAACAGATTGAAATTACCTTTTTCTGTTATTAGGGATTTAAAAATTTCTACTTAGTTTTCGAATAATATTTTCTAACTCAAGTTGATATGGTGTTTCTTGGGGTATTTAGAGGCAACTGTCCCACTATCATGGGCCACAAGAATGATGATTGCTCTTGGAGCTGCCAAAGGGCTTGCTTTCCTTCACAATGCTGAAAGGCCAGTTATATATCGGGACTTCAAAACCTCTAATATCTTGTTGGACTCAGTGAGTTGAACTTCTTAACCTATTGTTTAATAAAATTTCCTTATGGTTTTCTAGTATATTTTCTGTTCTTGTTCAACAATGCTAGTTGCCTTGTGGTCTGCAGGATTATACAGCCAAGCTTTCTGATTTTGGTCTTGCAAAAGCTGGACCACAAGGTGACGAGACTCATGTATCAACTCGAGTAATGGGTACCTATGGTTATGCTGCGCCTGAATATGTGATGACTGGTATGCCCTCCTTATATATTAGACATGAAAACTTTATTATCTTTTTTTTTTCTTTTTGCTTGGAACATGCAAAAGGTGACCTTTAGAATGAAAAGACAACCATCTGAGAATTCTTTTGGTTTTGTGTTCTGTACATAAAAGGAAAAAAATGACATCTTTTGCAAGGTGATGAAAGATGCGTGATGTCAAGGGGATATTGACTTGTGCGATGGGTATCATGCTATTTCATCACACTTTTACAAATTGTTTGTTATTTTCCATGCATTATTTCATTTAATTTCCACATTTTAGAACATGTAATTTGTTCTCTCACCAAAAATAAAAAGTAAACATTGGTCTGCTAAAGCAGCTCAAAATGGATTTTGAAGCATCTGTTTCTTCTAGTGAACGGACCAAGTGTGAAAACTCTATTGTAATTGCAATTCCCTAATCCTTAACATTTTATTGTGCGTTTGACATGACGAATGACTTGCAAATTCTCTGAATTTGGTAGGGTGATAAGCACACCATTACTGACCACTTTTCATTTTGCTGACTAAAATTTGATTTATTTCTTTTAAGAATCCCTTTCAGATAGTCTGTAAATCGAAAATAACCGAGCATGTCTTGCTTTGTATGTCTTTTATGAATCCCTTTCAGATAGGCTGTAAGTGGAAAACAACTGAGCATGTCTTGCTTTTTATGTTTCTTATACTTGAAGAAGTCTTGTATCTGTCTGAATTGAACAGGCCACCTGACTGCCAGGAGTGATGTATACAGCTTTGGAGTTGTTCTTCTAGAGCTTTTGACAGGAAGGAAGTCCGTTGACAAGACAAGACCAAGCAAAGAGCAAAGCTTGGTAGATTGGGCCCGGCCAAAACTAAATGACAAGAGAAAAATGCTGCAAATAATTGACCCTAGATTGGAAAATCAGTACTCGGTGAGGGCAGCTCAGAAAGCATGTAGCTTGGCATACTATTGTCTAAGCCAGAATCCAAAAGCAAGGCCTTTAATGAGTGATGTTGTTGAAACGTTGGAACCTCTACAATGTACTAATGATGGTGGTAATGAAATCTCATCATCATTGACTGCAAATCTTGCTGTTGCTGCTGGTGGTGCTGCTAATGCTTTTGCAATGGGAGGAATTCCAAGTTACCGAACACGTCCAAGGTTCAGCAACAATGTTGGTCCTGGTTCTAGTTGTCGCTCTCCTAATCCAAATTGTTCCCCGGGTGGCCTTGCAGCATGCAGGGTTAGATGAGAAACGTCACCTAAATATGTAAACTTGTTGGGTGTGTGGTTTTCCTCTACGACCCGTTTCAGAATGACCAAATTTTCTTGTTAAATCATGGGTGCTTTTGCTTTGTTCTTAATGCACACAGTATCATGTTGATCCCAAGCCACTGTTAATTAATTGCTGTCTAGCATGGTGCTTGTATCAAATTTTCTAATTGCGTTCACTTCTCCGAGGAAATTTTCATTGTGCAAAACAGTATGACTGTTCTTCTACATATGTTTATTTGGGGCTTGTAGATTGAAAAATTTTTGTTCTTAATCATACTGATATTGTCAATAATGATACTTGGGGTAAGTGCGATAATGCTAGCTGTTTCCAATAGAAATATTACGAAGGGTGTGCTCATATGTTAGGAATGGTTATTGATTCTGCTGATGATATAGATAGATGATTCTAAGAATTGAGAAAAAAAAATATGGTATAACATTTGTATATTTAGATTTGATTTAGCACTAATATTTTATACTACATTGATTGTTAATTAAAATGATTTCCTTCTGCCTCAATACTCATACAAGGATAAGATGCTTATTCCTGCGTGGTGGGATTAGATACGTGGCCAAAGCTTATCAGGTGAACTTGAATACAATCTAAAATTAATCAGCTTTTAAATGACAAATGAATAGTATTGTCGTGATATAATTAATTGGATTTCACTTTCAAGATTCTACAAGTGGGCATACGAACTGTATCATCTACACGATAATAATTGCAGTTCCTGAGTGACAAAAAAAATATCAAGATTGATCCCCACTTGAATCGTGTTCCTTGAGAATAAATCTCTTCCCCTACAACTCTCAACCACACGTAATTTTTATTCACAAAATACCCACTTCTCTCTCTCTCTCTCTCTCTCTCTCTCCTTGTGCATGTTTCTTGCCAGTGTATGTGCATAATAACACAATGAATAATCTTACGACGAAACTACTGGTACTGCTTTTCTCAATCATCCATTTCACCATTGCTCAAAGACCAGGTGCTGCTTTGTTTAATCTATAATTACTTTTCTTACTATACAAGTTACTGTATTACAATTGATATTGAATTTTACAATTGCTCAATTACCATGCAGTGGATGAGCCATGGTCGTTGACTGGGGATGAACTAAGGCCAATTGGGGAAACAGAGTACAGGGTGATTGAAGTTGAAGAAGATAACAAAGCAGTAGTAAGTCTGGGGAGGAGGAGGCTGGCACCTTATGAGCTGTGCTTGCTGTGCAAGTGCTGTGCAGGCAACACAACCTGCATCACCATGCCTTGTTGTTTTGGTATTGATTGCCACCTTCCTAACAAGCCTTTTGGGGTTTGCGCTTTTGTCCCCAAAACATGTAACTGTATTTCCTGTGCTGCTGCATAATTAAACTATATATACCTATTCATTTGCAGTTCTAATGAGATTGATTAATTCACCTATGTGTTACAAATATGTGTGTGTGTCTGTGTATAGCCTAAGTAAAATATTTGTACTTATTCGCATCTTGTACATACATTTTTGCTAGTTTTTGGTAAAATTACTGACTGAGAAATTGAGACAAAACGATTTATAAGTTTGCCCTACTATTATTACTTGTGATGAAGCAACTGAATTTTGTTGCGAAATCCTTTACCTGGCTTCTTAATTCTTTTGTATGACAGCTAGTTAGTCATACGTGAAATGCCTTCGATTCGTTATTTTCCAAAATAAATATACATATAGAAGAATGCTGTTGACTTGTTTTAGTACTAATATCTTTCTCCATAAAAATTACAAAGAAATCATCGAAGGAAATGGAACACATACTTAGTTAGTCCTTTTGCAAAGAAGCATAAACTCTTACCCATTAAGATTGTGAAAAGGGTATGGAAATTTAGATTACGTTTATTTGACTTCTTGTGTATTAAGTGGGCTATGCTGAGAGCAAATGGAACTAGAAATTTAAGAGGGTCCAACTAATACCATTTAAACTTGTTTAACAAGTCCATCCATGTGCAAAATTCATTCGGCTTTGTTAAGTGGATCCAACACATTTATGTGCCAAATTCATTTGGTTTTGTTAACTGAATCCAACATAGACGGTACATTTCACTTATGTAAATTTAATTAGTATCTGTAGGAATTTAAATACAAAACCTTAGGTTAAACATACGACCTTATACCATGCTGAGAAATCACTATACACATACACCTTTAAGCTTAAGTTTAATTAAAAGGGTCCAAATAATAACATTTAAGCTTTTCTCTTGACCCGATATTGGTTAATAAAAATGTACCAAATCCAAACACGAAATAAGAAAAAGATCTTAATTACACGCAAGTTTTTTTTAACATCATGAAAAAGAGAAACCATCTAAATAGGAAAAAGAAGGAAAAATTTTAATTGGTTGTAATCCAAGAAAGGAACCATACGGCACAAATATATACTGTTTGATCCTCTTTAACCTCAATGGCACTCAATTATCAATTTACGTGTTCTAATTTCTATTAGATTCCATTATCATCATGGTCTTCTCAATTGTCTTATCCTTTCTACAACTTTGGTGCTTCCATTTTGTCACTACTCATTCTGCTGTTTGAAAACATTAATATATATACCTGGTTCGCTGATCAAGATCATATCTGGTTCTGATCTTTCTTATTGGTGTAAATCATGTAGTATTTTACATTTGCAGGGAGCGCATGCATTTTTGTTATCTCAAATAGTCACAACAATTTTTTATGCTTCTGACATGATCTTAATGCATGCATCACCGAATTAGTATATACTAGAAACGTACTCTATGTTAATTAATTTAGCAATAAAGATAGGTTTATTTTATCCATAAACTTGATAAATGCTTTTTACCATCTGTTGATAGAGATATGCATTGTAATGTGGGAATTATGAGAGGAAAAAGGTGACTAATAAATCAACGAATCAAATTATCAAGAGATGATGCTCTTATTATTTATTGATCAATGAACCGAACCCAATGCCTTTTGAATTGAAAAATATTAAGAGGGTTAACTAAGGTTTCATTTGGTATTAAGGATATACGAGAATAGGTCTGGATAATGAAAAGAGGGATGAGTATCCAGAAACTTGTCATCCTTTGTGTTCAGTAAATATCAATAACTATCAAGTAGAAATTATTTATCATCATTTTGTGACCAAATCTTTCAAAATAATAATAATAATCTATCATCAAAGTGTTTCTAGTTAAGCTGCCAAAAAGCTTACAAAACAAACGACGCCTACAACAAACATACGGACGCATGTAAACCTAATAATATCAGCTTAATATAATGAATTATCCATAAACTTTTTGGATCAAATTTTTAAGAAACACTTTGTGCCTCACTTATCATCATTCCCTCTTTTTTTTCCCCGCAAAATCAGCTAACTCATCTGATAACTGCAAGCGCACTACAAGCATCACGAGAACTCACTATCATCTCAAATAGCCCTTTTGGCTTGCCTTTTTATTAGTTTCCCATGAGGTGCTGGTGAAATCCTGTGTTGCCATCGAGCACTGTGAAATTAATATATAAAAAACAAATTAATCTTTTTATTTACAGTTATTGATTTATTTCAAAAGTTCAATCCCAATCAACTACTCATGTCTGCCGATTTGGATGTCACTCAAATTAATTATCCCCATCGCCATCTACACATTTCATGGTGATCAAAATTAAAGGAGAAAAGGAAAGTCATGATGATGGAACTTTTAGATTAATTAATTCTGGCATATGAATGCGCACTTGTCAATGTTCTTACTTCTTAGCCTTCAATATTTTCTAATAACCATCCACCCCTCAAACTAGGAGTTTTTCACAATCCTTTTTACGATATGCAGTTCGTTTTGACTATATGCATTAATTATTATTTGATTTTTATTACTGTTTATTTAATTATTAGAATACAACGATCACTCAACCTAATGATGATGATGCTAGGGCCACTTACATCCATTAACCTTCCCCTTCTAAATAAAATTAATTAATTAACGGACACACATATATAATTATATATGGACCACAAAGTAATATAATTTTCTATTCTACTGACCCCCTAATCCTAATCCTAATCCAAGTTACATTTGATTTTTAGTCATGGTGGATGCTTACCAAATACCACCTGCAATTTAAATACATGCCCTCGTATACTGGATGTGAGTTTCCTTTTAAAATGACATTTTATAACTTTTTTTTCTTATTTTATATAAAAAAATTTCTATGATGCTGTAGTATAATTTTTTTTCTTACTGAATTTAAATGTTTTAGTCTTCACCATTGATTTAATTTAATAAATATAATTAATTACTTAATAAATAATTACCATGTAAAATTAAAGTTGCTAGGTAATATGTAGGTTCATAGATATAATTTTATTTTTAAGTAATTAAAAATTATTTTCTAAATCACCAAAAAAATAAAACACTATATATATATATAATGTTTAATTTAGATTTGTGGATAAAAAATATGAATTAGAAAATCTTCAACAACACTTGCATGTTAATATAATAGTGATCTCTTTTATCATTTATAATTGTAACAGTGTAATTTAAAATGCTTGATTTTGCTCATTGGCTACTAATCTAGCAATTCTTTTGTGAAGAAGTGAGATCAAGATGAAAAATACAAAAGCTTAGATAAACTATATTTGTTTCTTTTTATTATTTAATCTTAAAAAGAAACCCTTTTCATTATCAGCAGCTTGGCTATAGTTTAAATTATTAAAATTAAAATATTATCTTAACTAACTTTTAATTTTATGAACCGCTGATTAAATTCAATTGTATATATTCACACCACTACTAATACTATAATTTTATATACAACTACACTCTAAAATGATATAGAATAATGATAGGTATCATAACATATAAGTCTTAATTTGAACCATAACGGATATAACATTGATTTTTAAATAATTTTATTAATTATGAAATCTAATATATAATAAATGAGTGACACATAATATTAAAACTCAAGTTATAATTCAAATATTAAAACCTTTAATATTATTAATACATAAATATATCCTAGTACGATGGGAATGACCTGTCAGGGTTTGCTCACATTTTAATTTCATGGAGAAAATGATACCACGTAGATTAAAATAAATTAAATTCAACTGGGTGGTTAGAGTAGTTAGTGCTTCGGTGACTCAAGACCGTGGGCACTAAACCAAGTTGCACGATTAATTAACTATTGAATCAATAATTTACAGGCACTAATACTCGTTTTCACATTGTTAATGTTGGTTTGATTGACTATCTGTGATTCAAATCCTTATCTTGCTTGTTTTTATTCATCAAATTTCACGAAGAGGAATCAAACATTACTACTACTGTTATTGCCTTTACACACACGTTTGGAGAGTATAATTGATTTTTTTGAGTCGTGACAAGCGGCTAAAAAACAACAAATTAAGCTTTATGCATTCCGCCTCCAAGTAAAAACCCACATGAAAATATTAGGCATGTAGCCACTAGGTCTCCCGCCGCTCGCTTTGAATTAATTTCTTTTTTATGGGAGCAAGTTGATGGCTAAATTTTCGTTATCACGACAAATTATTGGTCACATGCATGAGAATTCTAAGAAGCTTCTATCATACCCTCTGACCATAAAATCTTCTTCCAATTTATTTATTAATTAAGAGACCAACTTCACTGCTGACGAAGAAATTAACATTTTAAATTCTAAAATAGATTCCCAAACTTATGGTATGTTATGTATAAATATTAATAGGGGCTTCAACATTGTATAAATTGAGTTGTACGGAAAGAGTAAGTTATATGTTTTAAATTTTTTTATATAAAATAATTATCTTAAATGATATAATATTCATCGTAAATAAGATAATATAATTAATTTACTTTAATTTTATCAATTAATCGATGAATACCACATTAAGTAAGATATTTGTTTAGGATAAAAAATTTAAGATATGTAGTATTATTGGTACGGAAAACATGAGGTTTTACAATTTGGATATAAAGATTAATTTACTCTTAAATAAATTTTTTATGAGTAAAACTCACATAAATAATGTGTGGTTAGTGGATATAAAAAAATGATTAAATAAATCTTAACCATTCGGTATCAATATTAATAACCCCAAATCATGAGAAGATAATGATTCTTTAAATTCATCCATAATATATATACATATATATATATATTACCTAAGAGTACTAAGCAAGATTTGGTGGGAAAAGAAAAATAAAAACAATTTGGCAATTTGAAATATATATATAGGCAATAAAAGACATATAGGTGCTGGCCTACTGCCCTACGTACGTAGGTCGTGATTCTTGTGACTTTAGATGTCTCTACTTATGATGTTTTGGTAGTGGCTACACTGTGGGGGATATAATGAAAATGATGATTTCCCTTAATTCCTAGACCGCCAACTTTTCTATAAGATGTAAAGAGAAGGCGCGTCCCATTAATGATCAAAATTAATTATACATTTTATTTTCCCTAATTAAAAATATAGTCATATATATATTACGATAATTATATACAACTCATTTATATCATTATCTTAAATAGAAATTAAAAGATTGTTAGTATCTAGAAGCATGATAATTAAATAAATACCAATTCATAAAATTGGTGATGAATCATTTAATGAAAAAACCAGGTCACTGATAGCTGCATAAAGCTAGCTGGGGGCGCCTGGGGAATTAGTTGTGTAAGCCACTAAGCAAGGCATAACATCCGAGACAGAGGAACTCTCTTTCCACGCACGTCTCTGTCTTCCCTCTTCAACAAACTCTCTCTCTCTCTCTCTCTCTATATATATATATATATATGAGATTTAAGATTATATAAGTACTTGCTATAGCTAGCTTGATTTGCGTTTCAAGTCATTATTGGAGATCAAAATTCATTCAAGATTGACAAACAATACAAGGCAACCATGTCCAAAATTTATCCGAGCGAGAACAAACGAAATGAACTGAAAGAAAAAGGAGATGATGGTTTCTATTTACGTCCGAGTACGCTTACTGTGTGGAAGAGATCAAGCATGAGCTTCCAGGGCACTGATGGGTTCACAGTGTTTGATCAGCAAGGGAGATTAGTTTTCCGTGTCGATAATTACTCGCGGAATCATCGTTGCGTTGCTGCTTCCAGTCTAGTGCTCATGGACGGAGCTGGCAATGCTCTGCTTTCCTTAAAACCCCAGGTATATATACATACATATGTATGCATATAGTGCAAAGGCAGTTTATGAATCTTTGTCGTCAAAGTGTGTTAATTTATAAAAACTTATGTGCATGCATGGTTATTGACAGATACTGAGCATGCAATTCCAGTGGAACGCGTACAGAGAAGAGGATGGCTGTGGAAAGAGTAGTCCAAGGTGTAAAGTCTTTTCGATGAGGAGCTCATCGATGGCTTTTTTCAGCGGTGGCAAGGATAAAGCGGAGGTGCTCATGGGATCATCATCAAGACAACAAGGGAAGACGACGCCGGATTTCAGGATTGAGGGTTCTTTCAGGAATCGGAACTGCAAGATAAGGAATGCGGAAGGAGAAGTTGTGGCCAAGATTGGGAGGAAGAGAGTCATGAACTCTACGGTAATGCTAAGCGACGACGTTTTTAGCTTGGCTATACGACCTGGTTATAGCAGTGATCTTATTATGGCTTTTGTAATTGTACTGGATCGCATTTCCGCCAAGCCTTATACTCCTGCTCTCTGTTCTTGATTCCCTTCTTTTTCTTTTTTCCATTTTTCTTTTGTTGGTACACAACACTTTTGTAAGAGTGAGAAAAAAAAAAAAAAAAAAAGAAACCACGTAAATAATTCATACAACTTTCACATTTTGCTTTGCTTCTTTAAGCCATGGCTGGACAAGAGTCGTCAAATGATTTTGTTCATAAGCAGGCATTATTGTTTATGTTGTCAAATAAATAAATAATGATATATTTAAATTAAATCAGTAGTCGAAAAATCAAGGGAAGAAATCATCTTAATTAAACAATGACAGATTTTCCGTTATTATTTTAATTTTTGCATTGAAATAATTTTCCTAATTTCCAATCTAATTAAGGGAGTCAAAATTCGACTGGCTGAATTTAGGTAAGAGGAAAGATTAGTTTTGTTCAAATTATAACAATAATATGTACATAATTTAAATATTCATTGGAGCTAGGAATAATATCAGAAATTTTAAAATATTAGTCTTTCCAGGGCTTGTGCTTCTTCTATTCATTAGTGTACTAATTGTGGATTTAACAAAAGATTTCTAAGCATTAAGATTGTGGGTCTAAGTCTAACAACTAATATTATTTCTTTAGCAGCTGACTGGTTATAAGCTGAAGTGGTAGTAAAACGGTTACTCCCATACAAGCCTTTCGCACAGTCAATGAGTTAAATGTCCTTTGTCACAAGAGGATGAACAAAAGTGCTCTTCCCAATCTCAGATGACGGGGACATGAGATCAAATCACCAGATAAATACTAAATCTGTCGTGTTGAAAACAGTATGGTGCTGTTACATGTATGCTTTTTGTCAACAATCATATAACTGGCTCAACTCTATCCTAAAATTTTAAGTATCACCTTGGAACAAATTCCAAGAAACCAGCTCTACAAAATACAAGTACAGAATTGCATTGTAAGACTAACCAGCAATGTATCAGATGCCGATACATTTCGTTGTAAAAATGCCAACCCTATTGAGTTATCCATATTTGCCAATACAACAAAAAATCCATTTTACTTGCAAGTGATAACTAGAGAAATGGTCAGTATACATCCGATGACAGGCCATGTCTCTGCACCAGATGATACATCATCAGTCAATCACCAGACACAAAAGTCTTGCCCTCATAGTACCTGTTCTCGCTTGCATTCTTTTTCTCATTACGTTTCTGCAGAAGAAAGAAACATATTTTCATTTCTCCATGGATTAAACAGAAAAACCACCAACACAGCAAACAAACAAACATTGTTCTAATGGCCATAGCACTAAACTGCTCAATAGACATGTTAGAACAAGCCCATAAGTCCGGTACCATCATTTCGAGAAGACAAACCTATTAGACATACAACAGCTTTAAAAAGGCTGATTCTCCCATCTTCATATATATGTTACACCGACTTGGCCAACTACTAGAACAGGCATCACATGCTCCCAAGGTTGGAAGAGCAATGAATAGGTCTTTTTAAAGGCACATATTAAAAGGCAAGTTTTGCAGGGTGAACTCTTTTCTTTCAGCCAATGGCTCTGTTCCTAAAACATGTGGTGAAAAGGTGCAAAGTTGATCAAGAGCATCAAATAACAAGGTTTTGATGGTAGGTGAACCTGATATGCCTCATGATTTGATACAATCCTCCTAATTATTGTGGTAGTCGTGATATCCAGTGGACTTTCCAGAACTTTGAAGATACCCATGCTAATTGGAACAGCATATGGATTGTCATCATCCTATATAACAAAAATAATCTGTCAGTGATCAAACTCAAAATAATCTGTCAGTGATCAAACTCTTCGTAACCCCAACTAGCAACTTCAACAAAATTTACCTCCTGAAAATCATTGTTCTCAGCTACAGTTCCATGGACAACTAATGAGATGTTGAATGTTGTGATCTGCAGCAAAAAAAAAAAAAAAATCCCAGTTATATCAGTAATAAAGACACCACGGCATGACTTTGACCAGTCATCCTTGAACCAAAGAAGAAGGAAAATTCTATGACATCAACTAATTTAAAGAACGAGCTAGGAAAGTCCTAAAGAGTCAAGATCCTAGTATTCAACTAAATCAACAACTCCTTGCTTCTCTCCTTCAAGATATCTAATATTCTTCTCCTCCCAGCCGACAACAAAAGTCATCCTTGAACAAAAGAAGAAGGAAAATTCTATGACATCAACTAATTCCAAAAACGAGCTCGGAAAGTCCTCAAGAGTCAAGATCCTAGAATTCAACTAAATCATCAACTCTTTGCTTCTCACCTTCAAGGTATCTAATATTCTTCACCTTCAAGATATCTAATATTCTTCTCCTCCCTGGAGCCTACAACAAAAGACATGCAATGTGTGTATACACACTCTCTAGGCCATTTCAAGCTCAAGAAAAAATGAGATCAACTAATTTTAACATTTAGAAAAAAAAGAGAGTTACAGGATGGATGTGGGAGTAACTGTCCTACACAAAGAAAAAGTCCCTGGTCGGGATGCCATCTAGCACAACCACATCACCGACCACTAACTAGTGCTTCCTAAAAATTATTAGTAGCATCCACCATTTCTAACTTCCAAACATGCACACTCAGAGAAACTCAGACTCCATCACCAATTCCTTCCTGGCCAATGCATCTTGCACTCTTATGCAAAGCTAATACAAGTATTTTAGATAACCCAGAAATGAGTAAACTCAACTAATAATTTCCAGCCATAACTACATTATTACTATTTATAATATCTTTCTGATTTTTGATCTCTTTGTATCAATCATCCAATTTTAATCAATAGTCAAATCTATGCATGAACATTTGAAAAAACATCTTTTTTGATGATTTAACATCAACATATAGCCTGACAATTTAAATATCAACATAAAGCCTAATAACCAGCTTACAATGAGTAACACAAAATGAAGACATTCAGAAGACACAAGGAATAAAACCAGAGTTAACAGAGAAACTAACCATGTCTTTAGAAACTTCCCAAGGAGCACCAATTATAACCTCATCAACATAGCGACAAGCCAAAACACTTAAACTTCTTTCATGAAGATTCATGATAGGGCGATGAGCTCCTCTTTTGGTACTGCAGAGCCATTGTGATTAAGTTTCCATAACACATGATGAAGGTCAGAAACTTGCTCAATTTTCTTAACATATAAGACAGCTACAGAATCCAGGGCAAAGGCTAACAAAATGAAAGATATAGAAGGATTTTTCAACCTGACAGTTAGATCATTGTGTATCCCAACAAGTAGAAAATCTCCAAGCCCCCGAGCAATCCTCAAAATCTACAATACAAGATAATTGGCAACAAGTACAAAAATAAGTGTAAAATAACATGGATAAATATAAATTTAAACAGAAAAAGACATTATAGAACTCAACCCATAATAAAACATGCAGTGATGAGACCAAAAATCTAAAAATGTGAGGGTGGGAAACGAGAATCTGAAATAGGTAGACTCTAGTAATCCAAAATGGAGTCATAAAATGGATTACCAAAAGGTCACACAATGTAAGAATACAACTATCACTAGTTTTGCAGAAAACAATAATCAGGTCACTCCCTCTGAGTAAAAACATATTGCCTAGCATATTTTTTATTCAGAACAAGAAAACTTGCAAAACTCAAGAGTCACCCACCCATTAAAAGCACAAACATCTTTAGTATATAAAGGTTATTAATAGTTGATAACAACAATAGCAGAACAAAAATATACCTCAACATGTCCAGCATGAAATAGATCAAATGCACCATCAATGTAAATTATTCGAGCATCAGGACCAGGCCCCTGCAGCCACAGGATAGAATAATCATCAAGAGAGTACGAGGTAAGCCTCACAGAATAATTTCACAAGGAACAATGACTCTAGAAAGGATGAAGGGGAGGGAGAAAAAGAAATGATAAATTTTGTAGGGGGAAAAAATGGATCTGAGACAAGTTTATTAATAACAACTAGAAGGAACAGAAAAGACCAAGGGAAAAGTTAGTCGGAGGGGAGATAAAAAAAGAGGGGAAATTTTTGCCTACCCCAAAATGAATTGACATTTTGCACCGCACAAAAAAAAAAAAAATGACATGTTGCACTGCACCCCCAATTCCATTATTTTCTTAGTTAAGTTTAACGGTGCAGGGGTAAAATCAGAAATTCATACCTTAAATCAATTTTATTGGTGACAATGTACATGTACCAAGAATTTTTTTTTAATTGTAATTAAAATAAAATCATTAACTTTAAAAAAAAAAATTGATAGCCAAACTAATTAGAAACATAGTCAATTTTATTAGCTGCAGAGTGCAAAATGTCAATTCATTGGGGGGTTAGCTAAAAATTACCCAAAAAAAAAAAAAAACACACATTGGTCACAGCTGAAATAGCATACAATCCCAGATTAAAATTTCAACAAAGAGGCCCTTGGGAAATCTGCCAGCAGTCACTGGTGCAAGACCACTTTGGTATACCTTTTTTTTTTTTTTCTAAAAGGGCTGTCATGCAAAAGTATGGTGCATAGTGTGATATTAGGAACTGATATAATTGTGGTTTTGAGTGTAGAATTAGAAATGCAGAAGTACCTTCCAAAAGATATAGCAGTCTAATATAGAATTGAAAGATACAGAAAGATCTAAGTTAATCATTAACAGTAATACCAAAGAAAAGTAAAGTAGCCTAAGTCACATAGCATAAATTGCATTGGCACCAGATATGATAAAACTGTAACAATTACTTTTTCAAAATTGGACATGCAATAAGCAATTACACTAACAATGTTTGAAGTTCAAAATTTCCAATATAACCAAAAGGGTCAATTCTGCATACCCTGCCATTGGAGAATTGAACAATTCTTCGCGAAGTAGGTAGAAAATGAGAGACACGAGTTCCACCAGATCCGCGCTCTTCCAGTTTCTGATTATGGCCGTGGCTGAACTGCCTCTGCAAGGATGAGTGATTGTGGCTGTCGTTAATCGATCTCTCTCTGACGCAGAGAAGCATACGACCTGTTCATTCATTTATTAAAAAAAAATAATCAAATACAAACACTAAAAATCAAGAATCAAAATCCAAGATCCATGGAGATCAGAACATACCAACAATATCAGTGCTGGAGACACCTTCGGTACGCTTAATCTGTTTGTAGCGACCAGCCTTCTTGGCAAGTTCATAAGCATCAGTCCCATCAGGAAGAACACAAGGATCGTCCCCGTGAATGATGTAATCGATGTTGTACTCATCAAACAGTTTCTTCATAAAATCTTCGGTTATGGCATAAGGCGCATCGGAGATGACCTCATCGACCCATTTGACAGCATTCACCATAATCATCCTCTCGTGAAGAGGGGTCACAGGTGGGCCCTTGTTGGCGATGATTTCGGCATCGCTAACAACACCCACAACCAACTGATCCCCAAGGGCACGCGCCTGACGAAGCGCGTTGCAATGGCCGTAGTGCATCATGTCGAAGCAACCGTCCATGTAAACCCGTACCGGCTTCTTCTTCTTTCTAGTCCATTGTAACCGCCTGTCATTTGGAGCTGCTAAGTAGAAAGTCAATAGCGAGACTCCGGCAACCATCACGGCTCCGGCAATCAAGCACGTCGCCAATAGCCGTGCTGACTGCTCCTTTCCCTCCGATACCATTTTTTGTTAGCTTTATGAAATCCAACGGCTAAAAATCAATCACTTTTATTATATTCCAATTCCCATTCTGCGCTTTCTTTGCATTCCCCTAAGATCGGGCGCTCTTCTTTTGTCTTCTCTCTTTGCCCCTTTTTGGATTCCGATGCCTGACTATTCTACGATTTTCACCAAGCAGGATTCCGCCCCCGATAATTGACTGTTAACCGCCTACTCTTTTACTAAATTGCCCTGTGCTTTTGCTTTTTTTTTTATTTATTGCTTTTAAATATCTTTAAAAAATGTTTTTAATAATTTCATATGTTAAAATTTAAATAAGACAGACAATCACAACTGAAAAAAAAATTATAGCATGGACGTGGCAGTCTTGGTTCAGACACTAATATATTCAGTTAAAATCTAAATAAGTGGGTTTAAATGTAAATGTATAAATAATATGTTTTTTATATTCATGGCAATGGACATAATTCATCTCTTGCAGCCTTTGTGACACCTGTTTATTTGTTTCATATTTTGATTTAGTTAATATTATCATGTAAAAAAAATAAAATAATTAAATAATTAAAACAAAAATAACTTCAACAATAATTAAAAAATGTTAGGTTTATACATAATATAATAAATATATGAATTATTAAGAGTATCTTAAAAATTTGAATAAAGAATTTTATTTAAATTTTTTATTTATGATAAAAATAAATTTTTTCTACTCTTTCTAATTAGATAAAAATATTTGACAAAATAGTGGTTTTTATTTTATCAGGACTAGATAACCTTTGTTGGGATGTTGCTAAGTAAACCTTTACGCTTCTCAATAGCTAAGCCAAGAGATTCACAAAATACTAAAGAGAATGAAGAGCTAGCGAGCAATGTAACCAAATGCGGAAATTGTATTACTCGAAAGAAAGCTTACAAGAGAGCTTACAAGAGTGTTTGATGCTTTGCTTGAGTTGTGGATGTGTGGATGTGGATGTTTCAAATGCCTAGAGCTCACCCATATTTATAGGGAAGCTTGGCTAGCTCTAGAGCATTCTAAGGGCTAAAGAGTTCTATACACATGTGCAACAATCTATAAAAATCTAGTCATATGTACAAGAGTATGCTAGTTGCTGGAATTTTGCGGTTCCAGCCCAAAAATAGCCCAAAGAATGAGCCAAGATGTGCTAACTTGGCCCGATTCTAGAACTTTCCGTAAAATTCCAGCAACTAGCACACTCTTGTACATATGGCTAGAATTCTCTAGATTGTTGCACATGTACATAGAATTCTCTAGGCCTTATAATGCTCTAGAACTAGTCAAGCTTCCTTATAAATATGGATGAGCTCTAGGCATTTGAATCATCCACAACACAACTTAAGCAAAGCATCAAGCACTCTTGTAAGCTTTCTTTCGATTAATACAATTTCCACATTTGGCTACATTACTCGCTAGTTCTTCATTCTCTTTAGCATTTCGAGAGCCTCTTAGCTTAGCTATTGAGATGCGTAAAGACTTACTTAATACCTCATGAAATGCTTGAAATTCTCCTCAAAGGGTGTTGGCTTGGTCTTGGATGATGGTCTTTGTTGCCATTGCGAAGTCAGCGTATTCGCCCTCGAGACCGTCAACCATTTCCTCCAAAGTTTCGAGTGAGTATTGAGCGGCGGACATTGTGATTTCAAGCGTAGCCATGCGAAGCAGCCTTAGACTTGCCATGTGCTGGTATAAACCTTTATCAGGACACTCAATCTCAACCGTTAGTTTTTTCAACGGTGGATTATTTTATTTTAGCAGTAAACGAAAAACACAAGAGTCCCAGACAAGCTAAACCTAGCCACCATCACATGATTGTGCTGCCTCCAATCAATGACCTCCTCTGTCAATCAAGACCGCCATCGGGATCAAGAAAGCTGCCATCAAACGTAAATAAGATTGTCATCGATTGGCCGCTAAAACCATTGGAAAACACCTAAACCTATGCGCGCCATTGCGGTTGTCTATTGCGCGCTGTCCAGCACCAGCACCACCACCACCATTTAACTCATGTCCACTGGCACAATCTTTTATTTTCTAGATAATGAGATGAGGTTGTAGATAAATTTGAGAAGAAAGATAAATTTTTAATTAAATTTCTACCGTTGGCCAAATCCAAATCCAACTATTGAGATTGGGAGCCCTGGCAAAAAAATTATATATCAAAACGCTTTGATAGAAATATTATCTGGTAAATAAGTGATAAATTAAGAAAATACATAATTTAAAATAAGTAAATATCTAAAAAATTAAATTCAATCTTCAGACAAAAATATAAACTGCATTTATATTTTTAAGAATAACAATATATTTACAAAGTTGAGATACAAAAGTTTTTAAAAAATAATTATCAATCAACAACTGCTATTTATTTAGTTATAGTTAGTTTTTCTATATCATCAATCATGTGATATTTCAATGCACTAATGAACCTATTACAAATCATAAGTCACGTAATTTGAGATATAAACTTTCCATCCAAACTTTATAAACATATTTTATAACTCATTTTTTATATTTAAGTCACAACAACGTGTCTCACCAAATGCACCCAAAGTACTACTCAATTTGTTAAATTTTAAAATTTGGCTTGTTTTTGTTAATTAATTTGTGATCCACGCAATCATTCATACTAGTAAGAGAGACTTGGGTTAATGTTTTTTTCTTTATTATTATTATTTAAAATATTTTTTTAATAATTTATCTTATTTTATTAATAAAAATACTAATGTTAATTGACAATTGCCATCGACAGACTCCTGCTGTCATCAGCACAATAGACTGTCAACTGCAATTGTCATAATGGACTATCTATTCCTAATCACATTTTTGTCATAGATTGTTAAATCTATTAATGTCAAATTTGTTTCTCATTGTTACATGCAATGATATAATATCAATAGTTATTGAACTTCCGTTACAATCTTATTGCTAAAATTTTGACAACTTACACGAGACACCACGTAGATTGAGTGTATACTTGAGATTGAGATATTATATTTTTTAAGTTATAATTGTTGTAAAAAAAATTATAATTATAAAATAAAAATTAATAATATATAGTAAATATAATTTTTTTAATAATAATTTTAATAAAATTATTAAAAATATAATATATAATTTATCATACAAGTGAAAAATCATATTAATATAATTTATAAGCTACAGCATCTAGTGTTTACTAAATACTTTAACATTGTAACTTAAAAGTTACAGCCATCCAATTCCAATTTAAAATATACATTAACAGGTGGTGTGCAGGGTGATGACTTGTAATTCATTGTTGTTTAAGTTGTGAAGATGGAAACTTTAACCATAAATTTACATAAGAAAAAAAAAGTCGTAATCATAGACAATATCAACAATATTGCATAGATCTAACAAATAGAATTACAACGGTATTAAATTTGATCTTAATGGATATAATGATGGATGGTGCCATAAGAATCTATATATTTATATAAAGTTAAGGTTAGAAAAGTTGACGTGGCATCACTATTTATCTTCTTTTTATATTTTCTTATTTATTAATTAACAATAGAAAATAATAGATTGATAAGGAAATTAAATAATTTATTTATTATTCTTCATCTTTTTATATTATTTGTTTTATGAGCAAGAGAATTGATGAGGAGATTAAATAATTAATTTACTATTCTTTATCTTTTTATATTCTTTGTTTTATGAACAAAAGAGAATTATGAATTGATGAAAAAATTAAATAATTAAGTCACTACTCCTCATCTTTTTATATTCTTAATATTATTAATTGATAAGTGAAAATTATGGATTGATGATAAAATTAAATAATTAATTTATTATTTCTCAACTTTTTATATTCTCTATACATTTTAATAAAAAGAAAAATCTATATATTTATACAAAGATAAGGTTAGAATAGTTGATGTGATATCACTATTTCTCTTCCTTTTATATTTTATTAATTGTGAATTAACAATAGAAAATAATAGATTGATGATGAAATTAAATAATTAATTTATTATTCTTCATAATTTTTTATTATTTATTTTATAAACAAGAGAATTGATGAGTAAATTAAATTACTATTCTTTATCTTTTTATATTATTTGTTTTATGAATAAGAGAGAATTATGAATTGATGGGAAAATTAAATAATTAATTAACTACTCCTCGTATTTTTATATTCTTAGTATTATTAATTAATAAGAGAAAATTATGGATTGGCGGTGAAATTAAATAATTAATTTATTATTTCTCAACTTTTTTGTATTATCTATATATTTTAATAGAAAGAAGAAATTAAAGAGTTTCATTGTGCCTAATGACTTATATTTAGGAATTTATAAAACGGGAAAATAGATTGAATATATATTATCTCTTGAAACTTTGCTTAATAAGCTTGTGTTAAAAATAAATTTGATTGACCTCTCCTCTACTCATGTTTATCTAACTTTCAAAGGTGATGTCAGCAAAATTTTAAAAAAATTTATGAAAAATAAAAAATTTATTTATGTCGAATTAAGAAGATTGCATTTGATAAAATAATGATTAATTTAGTTAGTAAAATTTAGTGGCGTTGTACAAGAGGTTTGAGATTTGAATTTTTTATACAAAAATATATAAATATTATTAATCAACTTATAATTCAACACATTATATTTAAGACTGATAAAAATAAATATATTTAATTAATTTAAGTATTAATTAATTGGGATTTTAATATAGATTGAGAGATGATTTAATTTATAGTTATTTATAAATAAATAATCATAACATAAATGGTTGGGCTACTTTACTTTAAAATTTTGAGTCTTGAAGTTTAATTGTAGATATTTAAATTTAAATAACATTTAACGAAGCAAATTCACTCAATATTGGATGACATAACATTAACTACAAAATTTGTGTAAAAAGTTTTAACTTAAAATAGCTTCGTTTTAACCGAAACTAAACAACAGTATAATTCATATCAAGACAAATATAACGTCCATTTATTATTAATAATTGACTCAATTTAAGTAGATTAGCAATGAAAATTATAATAAATTTGCAATATGCCGTACAATCAATGGCCTTTTTCGGAATGATCATTTTTACGAGGAATGCACCAATCGTGTTAGTGAAGAGAAGTCATTTTCAACCACTGAGTATAAACACTAGTGGGCGTGATCATGTTAATCACTAATTATGAGATCGGGTGAGACTAACGGTCGATCCCAGTGATTACGTGGTGGAGAAAAAACAATAAAAATACATGAATATTTGATATAAAAAAATTAATATCAACATTTTATCTAAAGTTGAAAAAATGAAGAAAAAAAGTACAAGAAGATAATTGCCCGTTAGAACGAAACAAATAAGGCAATTATGCAAATGAAACAGGCAAAAAGTGCAAAGATACTTGGAGACGGGACCCACCCAAAGAGAGAAGGAATTTCCAAATAAATGTACACATGTTAAAATATCATTTGCCAGTTGTATAATTAACATAACACCTCATGAATATTCTACAATTCCTCGGGGGCAGAGGGGAAGGAGAGGAATGCACCATTTCACAAAAAAAAAAAAAAAAAAAACGAAAATTAAAAATAAATGCAGCGTGCCTCAGCTGGTAGGCGTGGACAGTGGACTGGCTTTGCTAATTTGCAAATTACTAATTGTTTGCCTTCAAATTGAAACAATCTTTCAATCCGTCTCTCTGTCTCTTTCTCCCAGCTTCTCGTGTTTGAAAAATTTCCGTGAAAGATCAGTGGTTGATTCGAGGGACGACGTGAACAAATTGGTTAACAACGCCATCAATTGAATTGAAATCCCCGGTAACTAACTCTGCACTGCACACGCACAGAAAGAAATTAAAAAAGGAAATGGCATCAACTGAGGGTCTGGTGCCGATTACCAGGAATTTTTTGGCATCTTATTACGACAATTACCCCGCTCCTCCTCTCTCCGATGACGTGCCTCGCCTTTCCTCTCAGATTCGCTCTCTTGCCAATGATTTTCTCCTGGATTCTCCCCCCTCCCAAGGTTTTCTTTCAATGTTCCGTTTCATACCTGCTGAGTGTCGCTATATTTCTCACTTTGATCTGCGATGATTTAAATATTTTCTCGAATTTCCCCTCTTTTTATCGATCTTTCTTACTCTGTATAAAGTGGCGTATTAGCTTGTTTACAAACATTTTTGAAGAAAATTGCTTTTCACGTGTGTATTCTAGAGGAGAGCTTATTGATAGAGGAAGCTGATCGTCAACCTCCCCATAAAATTGATGAGAACATGTGGAAGAATCGGGAGCATATGGAAGAGATTATTTTTCTACTCGAAAGATCACATTGGCCTGCTACGGTAAGATATGTTACATGCTTACACTTTCACGCTGCTATTGCCTTGCACGTCTTTTTGTTGCATTGTTAGAAATTAGCTGTTTGTTTTGCTCTGCAGCTTCAACAGTCGTCCACTCCTGATGATGTTGAATTAGCTAATGTTTTAGTGAAGCTAAGTGAGAAACTTGAAAAGACTTTAAACACATTGAAGGTTTTCCAAGCTGCAAATTCTGAACGCGTATTCAACACAGGTTTGTTCTATGCAGTATCTAGTCCTGTTATTAATCAAAACTTAACCTAGATAACAAAAGCTATTAAAATTTGAGGCACTTATGAATTGATCTCAAATATGAAACCCGTTGTCTTTATTGAAATCACTAAAACTTACAAATAGAGTAAGCTGAACTTTAGAGATTAAAGGTTGACAAATTTTATTTGTCAGTTATGTAAAATTGATTTGGGTTATGTGACTATATTTGCAGTTATGACCTACATGCCTCAAGATTTTCGAGGTACATTGATCAGGCAACAAAGAGAGCGATCGGAGAGGAATAAGCAAGCTGAGGTTGATGCTTTGGTCAATTCCAGTGGAAGCATACGTGATCGATATGCTCTACTGTGGAAACAGCAAATGGATAGGTTAGGTTCCTTGGTTTTCTTTGTGCCGGTTGAGGCATGGACTGTGGATGATCTGACAGCATAACGGGTGATTGCCTTTTCAGGAGGAGGCAGTTAGCTCAACTTGGGTCTGCCACAGGTGTCTACAAAACACTTGTAAAGTACTTGGTAGGAGTACCACAGGTAGAAATTTTAGGTCTTATCTTTATTTATTTATTTATTTTTAGGTTTGAGCTCTTCTTTGGCTTCATTAGACCTATTTATTCATCTTTCGAATCCTTGGAAAGTGGTTGCTCTCGGTAAGGTTAGGATGCTCGGATTAGTTACTCAAAGTTAGAACTGTAGTGTTATTAGGGCCTGGAATGTAGGTTGGAGGCGAAAACATAGCTGGTAGAAAGTAAGGCATCAGAAAAAGAGGAGCCCGAAGGAGCTTAGAGATTCTCGAGGGTCTATAATACAGTATCTGGGGTTCTTAGACATCATAAATAAAAGAAGTGACATTTTTAAGTAGCATGTCATAGCAATGCATCTGTGCTACTAGGAGCTAAAATTTGGTTGAAAATATGCAACTACGTCATATGTACAGACCACTACCTAACTTAGCTTCAAAAATAACTCGGGGACCAGGTGTACCTGCTGGATGAGCTAAGTTGAGAATTGGATCAGTTGAGATCTATTAAAATTAAACAACAAGACTATGTCCTTTGAGGGAAATCTTAACCATTTAAAGTTTCCTTTGTCTGATTTATTAGATGTTGTGCATTCTTAGGGTGGAGGTCACCAAAAATTTGATTGTGCTTGGTTTTGCAAGCTCAAGCATGGATAAACATGTGTAAATGATTTGCTGTTTTTTCTTTTCCTCCTTGGTGTAGGTCTTACTGGATTTTGTTCGTCAAATAAATGATGATGATGGGTATGTCTTTTCTGGTTTGGGAAGCATGTTTTTGTCAATCAGTTTTTAAAAGAGTTATGCTTACTAAACTTCTAGATAGTAAGTAGGAAGCATTTATATTAGAACCTCCAGTCTATTATGTTGAATGACAAGAAATTATATCTTCTTCTTCAAGGCCCATGGAAGAGCAGCGACACCGTTATGGACCCCCTTTATATAGCTTAACAGCAATGGTGATCTTTATCAGACTCTTTCTTTTTTTGTCTTGGGGGAGGTTTGATGCTAATAAATTGTGAGATATCTTACAACCTTTGTTTATCAATTTGTTAAATTTTAGGTGTTGTAAGTTTGTGTAACAATTTTCACTCGATTGTGGTACTGACACTTTCTTTTGGTTGCTTTCCTGCCTCTAATGCTTTCTTGATAATGCTTAAATTGAGAAGAAAGAGGCATCAGGTTGCTATCCTGGAACAAGCAGTTGATGTCTACACCTCTGAATTTGAAAGTTTCATCAAATTTATTAGGTATTAGCATGTTTCCTGCATTTATAGGGGTAATGACATCAATATGATGTTTTGGGTGGAATAGTTGTTGCCAAATTGTTATCATTACAGCGGTTAAAGCCAAATAATCTGTCATGAACTCGAATTTACTGCAAAGTGTTAACTTTTTGATATAATTATTGAGCTACTAAATCAATCAGTGAATCAGTGCTTGTCTTTTCATTGTTTTTTTTAATTTTTTTTGGTGGTTTGAAGAAAAAGAAAAAGAAAAAGAGAGACAGAAGCATTAGAAATTTCAATTTTTTTTAATTCTTATGAGATGGCAATAATGACTCAATTTGTATTGTTAAAACTTTTTTTTTTTTTTGTTTGGTTATAATTATTGAGTTCATAATATGCTAGCTAGTAAGAGTGATAGGTCATTATGATTTCAAAGGTTGTCAATTATATCTTTTGTTCATCACAAAGCTTGAGTACCACCAACTAGCAGTGGCACTACATATTGTAGCCTAGGCTACTTAATTTATTCAGTACATGAACTTAACTATATGTAATATGGCCAAAAGGTCTTTTGTGCTGCTGTTGCGTGATGATTAGTTTTGGTGTGCTAATTGGCATATTTGTTTGTACCAGTGAGGTCTTTGCGAATTCCCCCTTCTTCATCTCAGCTGAGGTTGCAGGTGCACTAGAAACAAGGTAAGTTTTAAAATCTTGCTTAATATCAGCATTCGTAATTTCAGCTTAAATACTGCTGGTTGTTTGCCATCCAGGAAAAATGATGAGTACAAAGAAATAACCATACCAGCAGGGAAAAATTTTGAGGTTTGTCATCAAAATCTGCTTGCCATATTTATCTTTTATCTTTGATGGTGTAAATAGATATTATTATGTACTTATTTTAGTTGCTGATCAAAGTTGTTCATGTGAGCCTTTTAGCCCTCTATCATACAAATGCTGTAAATGAAACAGCAGTGTATCATTTGTAATTTGTAAATTCTGGATCTTCACACCCAAAGATAGTCAATGTTAGAATTCCCTGAATTTGTGGAGACTAATTACGGCTGTGCATCTGTAAGGGAATATGTAATTTGTACAAATTGTATTAATTAAAATCGTACGTGAGAGATACATCAAAAGCTATGGATATGAAACATAAATACTTGCATTTCTTGGATAACATTCTTTCCCCTTCTATTGTGTGCAGTAGTGTGTGAATACGAATGAATGAGAAGGTAAAGGGAAGCATCTGATGATTTTAGGAAAAATAATGTTATATGTTGTATTGGATTGAGTACACAGTATCAAAATTTAAGATGAGTTGGCCTAGTGTGTGCAGACATTTTTTGCCTTTGCTTTTACATGTGATTTTGGTATCTCTTGACAATCTTCAGAGGTCCATATATATATTTCTAAATCTGATCTGTGACTTTCTAATTTCATTCCATTTTAGGTTTCATTTTCAGTGGATTCAGTAAACTCATACATTGCTTGGGATTTCTCATTGGTCCAAGGCAAGATCAGCACGGTATATTTATTTATCTATAATTCTTTCCGTCTGAGTTTGCAAACATGGGTTGTGGTGTTTAGTTAGTGATTATATCACCTTTTTGTCATTTTTACCATGACACATGGTATGTGATTGAGATCTATTGTGATGGAGATCTTGCTTAGTTTATTTGTTATTTTATGGGTTTTATTTTTAGGGGTTTGGCTATTATTGTTTAAAGAAGCTTGAGCAGTTGAGATACACTTTATTATGTAGGTTGGTTTATTTGTAGCGGCAGGTCTTGCCTGGCTTTTGTACTATTTTAAGTGTCACTCATAGACTTTCCCATTAAAACTAATGTTTTTGTTTTTGCTCCTATGTAAATATCCCCATAGAATTCTTCGTATTTAAAATGAGCTTATTGCATTTATTGTTTTTTCCTTCCCAATGCTTCGTAAGTCATGAAGGAAATTACCTCGTAGCTCTTCTGTAGTTAAATCTCTAAGAAGAACATTCTCCTTTTTCTTGTAAATCTCACAGTTTACAAAATAAAGTGTGGTTAGTTATTTTATCATATGGATCTTATTTGCTGCATTTAAATTGAGAAGTATGATTTTGTAGATCATGAATTGATATTTCTGTCAATGCTATCAGGATATTGGATTTAGCTTGGAGTACACAAATGAATCTGGAGAGAAAACTGTAAGTTGAACTATGTTAGTCTTTACCAAGCATTCTAAGTTTTGTTCTCTTTATGCTTCAACACCTGCTGAAGCTTCCTCGTTTGCTTCCTTTTTATACCCCTCTTTTCACTTTTCTACTCTTTGGGCTTGATTCTTTTGATTCACACTGGACATGGATGATGATAGCTGATATTACCTTATCGTCGTCACGAATCTGATCAAGTGAGTTGCTGCATCTACTGCAAAACATTCTTGTATCGTGCTTTTGAATTTAAATGTAATTTCTCACCCAATGCCATTGCTTTTCTCAGGGAAACTTCTGCACTGTCCTGGTGGGGAATTACAAACTTCTTTGGGATAATACGTATTCAACATTTTTCAAAAAGGTATTAAGATATGTACAAGTGATTCCTTAAGTTTTCGTCTTTTTCTTTGACTTTTGAACTCTAACGAGGCATGGCTGTCTGTTTTTCTGGAGAGGTGAAGTATCACATTTAGAAAATGGGGAACTTATTTTATTTTATTTTTGTTTTTTTATTCTTTCGCTATGATAGTTCAGCAGGAACTTTTAGCATACTAGCCTGCACATGCTTCCAGCAACATTTTTCTTAATCTTAGACTTGATCATCTGACATTAGAGTTCCTGATGTTCATTGAATGACCTGTTTTCACTTGATAGAGAACTTGTGAATTAGAAGCAACAGAAGTTAATAATTAATTTGCCACCAAATTTGAGACCAACCTTTGGCTAACTTCTCTCAGTAGTGTTTATCAACAGCCCATTCTTGGTTTTAGAATGTTATCAACCTTATGATTTCTTGACTGTTTATGTCATTTTATTTTCTGGAATAGGTCCTGCGCTACAAAGTGGACTGCATTCCTCCTGTGGTTGAGCCAGTGCAGCCTACGAATGAAGTGGAATGATGAGAGAGGAGCCTCTTTGGGGGGCAGCATAAAATCGATGTTCTTAAGAGTGATTATTCTTCATTAATATCATTTTCTTGGCATCTCCTAAGGTTGATTTGCCCTCTTTGTTTCCTTCTTTATCAGGATTTGCTCCAATGATTGATGAAGAACGTCATAACCTGAATTTATGTCTGTATATTTACCTGAAAAATTAGTAGAATCAGTACTACTTTATTCATATGGGATGAGAATTTCAGATGTTTAAATACCTGAGAATTAAGTTAATTTCTGTTCAAGGCATATAAGCATATTAGGTGTAGCATTTGCAACTGAGGAACACGGATAAATTGCTCATTGCATAATCACCTGTTTCAGCCTTTTTGTTAGCTTATGCTATATTGCTATTGCCATGTACTCGAGCTTCATGTCTTGAAAATTGAATCATAAGATTGAGTGAGTATGAACGTAAATTTTGGAGACCACATTGGCGACATAAAAATAAAAATAAAAAGGTGTGTTGCTTTTGAATTGGAAGCGGCTAAATATAGATTGTTAACTGGCTGTTATCTTTCATTATAACATATCGTGTTTGAATTTGAATGACTAATTTTAACATAAGGAATTTTCTCTACGCATACAACGTCTATTTCACATTTTTATTTTATCAGTTAATTTTAGCAACGTCTATTTAACATTCGTTTGCCCGTTGCAAATGATATTTTTACGATTCTATAGAGGATTCATCATTCTTCGTAAATATTTCGCTTCTGTTTTAGCGTAATTTCTTTTTTTTGGGAAAGGTTTAATTGGAAACTAAGACTTTCTAATTAAAAAAGTCCAAATTTCCCAAAATATTGAAAATTGAACAGCTAGAGTGCAAGTTAACTGATAGTAAACCTAAAAAACCATGTGCAAGTTAATTGATATTAGACTTGAAAACTATGTTATTTCGATCATTGTGGAAGCAAGAAATAGTACAATTGAATACAATCTTTTGAAAAGGATAATGCACTGGCAGTCAAGTGAAGCCGTACGCTCGTTTGGCAGAGTCGAGAGTGTTGGAGAGAAGCATAGCAACAGTCATGGGCCCAACTCCTCCAGGCACAGGGGTAATGGCCGACACTAACCTCATTGCTTCCTCATAGCAAACATCTCCCATCAGACGATAACCATATTCACAGCTTGGATCCTGACCATCCACAAATTTAAGTGAGAACATAAAAATAAAACATTTTAGAGAGTGCCAAAAAAATTTCTGCTTCCACGTCAATGAGTCATTTCTATGGATGGAAATGTTGCTATGTTCTTTTCATAAATCAACTCTTGACATTCATTTATTAGTGATTGTTATGTTGAAAATGTCATAACCTATGACAATAAGCAAAAACGATGTAAAAATTTACCATGCTTACATCAACAGGACAAGTTCCAACATCAAGAACAACAGCACCGGGCTTTAGCCAACTCCCACGAACCAGATTAGCTACCCCTGCAGCAGCGATCACAATATCAGCCTCACAGGTGATTTGCTCGCAGTTTTTTGTTAAGGCGTGTACAATACTGACGGTTGCATGGTGTCTCTGACAGAAAATATTGAAAAGATTATGTTTATGTAGCCGATAAATACTGCTGAGAAAATGTTATTTACCTGCAACAATAAAGATGTGGGCAGCCCAACAATATTGCTTCTACCAATCACCACAGCGTTCTTGCCCATTATCTCCACCCCTGATCTGATCAACAACTCAATGCAACCTTTTGGCGTACATGGAATAAACAGTGGTTCCCTTCCTCTCATGGCGAGATTCCCTATATTTAGTGGATGGAAACCATCCACATCTTTTTCCAAACTCACAGCATCCAAGATCTTTCCCTCATCCAAATGCTGCACGCACAAGTCAATAGGCTTGCATCAAAACACTAAGCTTATTTCTGAACATCAAAGAGATATCTCTTCTGCTTTTTTTCTTTCGGATAAATATAAACAGCTAAGGCATAAACAAAATGACCACTGTCTAGTAGATCTTTTGGATTGAAATTAAAAAAAAAAAAAAAATCTAGATCAGGAAATTGTAGATAAAATTTTACTAACAGATACCCCTGAATCACCAGGAAACAGTGCTATAGAGCAATTATCTCGGCCGATTAAGATTTGATTTTCCATTTGGCAAGGATACTTGGCAACAATCACATGCCATGACCGTCTAAAATTTTGCAAGATGGGATCTGTCTACGGGCAAATTGATATTACTTCAAAGATGGGTCTGGCCAGTATTTCTCTCAATTATAGGACTAATTTGAATTGAAAATGCTTCAAGATCAAGACACGTGCTCTTTTCTTTCACATCAGTAAAAGCAAAAATAGGGTTAAGTTATGGTTGTAGAAATTACTTGTGGTAGAGGAAGCTGGACAAGAACACCATGAATTGATAAATCCTGATTATAATTAGACAAGGCATTGAGAACTTCGTCTTCTGTACAACCACCAACAAATTCAGTTACAATGGACTTCATTCCAACTTCTTCACAAGCTTTTATCTTGTTGTGAACATAAGTTTGTGAGTCCCTTCTTTTGCCCACCAAAATAACAGCCAAGCCAGGAACTTTTCCGATAGATTCCTTCATTCTCCTTACCTCCTTAGCTATACTTGACCTGATCTCCTCCGCGATGGACTTTCCATCTATTATGGTAGCGGTCTGTAAATTGGCTGTGGTGAACGTCAAATATCAACCACATAGGATCTTAAGAGGCATAAAAGAAAAAAAAATGATTAAAATGAAAAGACAACTCCGGATGATGATGAAAACAGTTGAGAATGTAATGTAACAGTATTTTCAGCAAGAAGAAGATAATTTCTTCTTGATATAACTAGTGAATCATCGATTCAACATAAATACAAAGTAAAATAGGATAATCAAACTCGAGCCTCTTTCGACTGTTAAGAATCAAAATTATTGAAGTTTAAATGTTAAATTGGAAAAAGCCAAGTTTTTTATTGCAACTGAAAACTTATAAATGGTTAAGCCGGCCAGACAGCCACCATGTGGGTATCAAATACCTACTACCTCTATTCAACAACAAAAGTTAAGTCTTTCATTCATAGTCAACAAACGAACAGTTCCATTAAACTAAGAGCCAGGCCAGGTGTTGCTCCATGCATCAAAATCAAATGGATGAGGAAGGGGAGATGCTTACAGCAATTTCGATGTTGGAGAAGATTACAGTCATGGGAATTAGGAGGAGTCCAAATTTCGGGGAGGTCTAGAGTGACAAGCGGCGGTGACATTATAACTTTGTTGTCAATTATTGTACTAAGGCTTAGACTCCTCGTTGCCCATGCCCATGGCCACGCTGTTGCCACCACCACCCTTCGCATTTTTCTTCTTGCCATCATCATCGTCCGCTATTAATATTACGAACCCCGCTTGTTGAATTTTACAGCAACCAAGCAAGCAAGTTCCGAATGCATTAAAATGAGTTACCATTTACTGAAAAAAAAAAAAAATTCTACGGTCGATAAAAAGTTGGGAGTTTACTCAGCTACCTATGCTGAATCACCGACCATTCAAGAAAAGTAAAAGTAAAATAGATGTTGAAATTGGAAACCCATATCTAAACTAAGCACAAAATATATTACCTAATAACTTTGGGAGCTGGGAGGGAGCCCGGAGCCGTTATCTCTAATCAGAGAACAGAAGCCGGCGATGACTGCGGACCGTCTGACTTTGAATTCTCCATCTCGAGGAAACAACACTGAGGCTGGGGGGTGATGAGGCCCAGCGAGCCACCACAGTAATGGCCAAAACATTTACAGTTGTGAGCCCACTGAAATTTGGGCTAGCCCACATCACGAGAATTAGTGGGTTGGTTCAACTGGTAAAACCTGTGATGATAGGACAAAAGAATCCGGGTTTTGTTCTGAAAAGGTTTGTTGACGAAGCTACATGCAAATTTGTTGGTCAAATAATGAAGCTATAATGCTAGTTTTAAAAGTTTGGATAATCCACTGGTGTCATAATGGGCTAATCATTTTCTTAGGAAATAACAACTAGAGTTATCATGCATCAGTAATGCGATCATGGGTTAATCAATAGATGACAGCCCGCATTTCATTTTCTTTGTAATACAAATTTTACATGCCAATAGTGGTACCTTATTATTATTGATAATAATTCTTTTGCGCATTGGAAATGATATGCCAAAAACGTTGTCTACTTATAATTCTCTTGCGTGCCAAATTATATATATATATATTTTTTTTAATATTATGAAATCGAATCACAACAAATTCATACTGGATTTTCAATTAACAATTGATGGATATAATGTTGAATTGTTCTGGTAGCTAACAATAATATAGTAGAACATCTAAATAAGAATACCCTATATAAGAATAATTTTTTATAATAATAAAAAATTGTCGTCTTAACTTTAGACCAGTTATAATTAGAATTAAACTTCATATTATAATAAATTATATTTTTTATAAGTCTTGTCTTAATAAACTTACCTCTACATAGTAATAATATTTTTAAAATATATGTCATGTTACATTAAATAATTAAGATGGAACAAAATATCCTTGTAAAGTTGCTTATGACAATAATTTATTCTTTAAAGTTACAACCACATCTTTTAACTTAATGGTTTATACTAATTGGTCAACATGGACACATTCGTGTTAAGGCCAACATATTTTTAACTTTTCAAGTATGCTTGTAGCTTCTTGGCATGTAACTATTTGTATTTTTGTGCTGTCATCCTCAGGATTATCTTCTTTCTCTTCTTGTCTAATTGGATCGATAGTTTCGTCTTCAATTGAAGTATACCCATCTTGTGGTTCACTTAAATGATTTACAAAGACATTAATATCCATTTGATTAATGTATTAAAGTTGTTGACTATGATTCGGTTTTGAAAGTCCAATTCTAAACTGACGCTTTGATTTTTCTCATCCACTTCAATTATAACTTTCATTTCATCAACATCAAGGGTTTTTATTTTGCAATGCTTAAAAAAATTAGCAATTGTTTGTGGCTTCACATCAATTAACCATGCAAACATTGCATTTATAATTCCATCAAGGAGACTTATCTTTACTAGTTCCAAGACACATTCTTCTATTCATTTCTTCAAAAGTAGGTGAGTAAAGCATTATCGATAATAATCTTTGAAATTTCTAATGATGCTTGCATCACATGGTTGGATTTTAGAAGTGTTATTTGGTGGTAGAAACATAACAATTGTGTGATTGAGTGGCGGAAGATGATTTTTTTATGGAGCACCATAACGAGGCAGAATTAATAGGATGAGAAAACTAGATATCGTTATAGAATTAGACTAAGCCAACGCGATCTAATCAAAGCATTATTAGAATCGTTTTAATCCAAAAGACTTAATAAAATTTTTAATAACGTATAAAGCAAAATTAAATAACACAATAATCCAAACGACTGTGCAAAAGAGATTTTTGATAAATAATTTTAGAGAAATTATAAAAAAATATATTTTATTGAATAATTGAATTGAAGTAATGAAAATAATTATAAGATCTCTTTATTTATAATAGAGTAAACATATTTTCCTAAGTTAAATTAAAAGAGAAAGTAAATCACAATTAGAAGAAAAATAAAAGATTAAGATATCGTTCCATAATTAAAATAGAAAATAAAATTCTAAAATAATTAAAATAACATCCTACATTACTTTTTTTTTTTGTCATGTGCAGTACAATTATCAATGATAAGCAAGACATTTCTATCCAAATGACTATCAAACCACTTAAGCCATTTTATAAACAACAAATATGTCATTCATACATTTGAATTCGCTTAATATTTGCAGTTGAGATTATCACAATTAATATTCTTAGAATATCTTGGATTAAGAAACTTACCGATGATCCACAGTAGAAGTTTGTCAAAGTTATCACCATTATAACAAATAACAATTGTAACCTTTCAACCCCCTAACTGCTTTGTTGCAAGAGAATTATTAGCTTGTATTAAATAAAATAAGCCAGTTTCATCCATATTATAGACGTCTTTGCAAGTTTATTTGTCTAATTTCTCTCTTATTGGTGGCAAACTAGCCTCAATTTTCTCTATATCAACTGAACCACTCTCCTTAAAACAATGGAAGGAATTAATTGCATGTTGTTGATTGAACTTTTCCAACCATCCGTTTGAAAATTTAAATGGGTAGCTTTATGATAGATTTGCCTTAGGAAAATATTTTCTTCTCTTTTAACAACTCATCACTTATATTTATATGCTCTTGATGGCCTATAAATCATTCATAAAGGGCAAACTCTATTGCTAGGTATTTTACACTCTTTGAACGTTTTGCATTTGGGTTCAATGATACTTCTTTAAGAAAATCGTAAGACCATGAGTTTCTTCTAACCACTTCAGAAGATCTTTATGCTTCCAATTTGGGTTTGATTTTTTTATTTTGCATAATTCAACACAAATATTTTTGGTTAAATGGGTTTGTTTATTATCTTTTGGTGGCACGGTTGATTTGCTATAGGAAGAAGGAAATGTATGGCTTTTGATGGCATGTGTTTTATCATATATATATATAATATATAATATAATATAATATAATATAAATTGTGATGATGAATAAATTTAAAAAGAATTTAAAATTTAAGACTTTAAGATGAGTTTATACATTCCAACAATACATTGATATGTGTATTAATTTTTTGAAACTATATATATATTTTTTATTAATATCTATCCATTGAATTTCACTTGCTTATTAAATTATTAATACATGACATAATTTACCTCTATATCACTTGCGTTAGGTATAATTAAGAAAAGACAATAATTTTTGTACTATACCTCTCTTAAGTTATAACATCTTTATAAGAATAAATTTTTTCATTCTAATATATATATATATATATAAGAGAGAGATAGAGAGTCTTGATCTGGTCCAAAATTCTTGACTTCATTAAAATTTACGAAAGTTATTAAGTCATGCGGTTTAATAGTATTATGCCAGGATATTATTAAACCGCACAATTTAATAATTTTTTGAAATTTAACAAAATTCTATATCTTGAACTAAAACATATGTATGCATGTGTGTATATATGTGTGTGTAGTTCTCTAATGAGTACATTATCATTTTGTTAAAGTGAGGATGTCAATAAAATATAAAAAAAATATATAAATTTTAATATATTAGATAATATATTTTTTTATTTATTAATGTATTAAAATATATATTTTTTAATTTTTTATTAATATTATTATTTTAACAAATAAAGATATTTTCACTAAAGAATATATATATATATATATACACACACCCCGAAAACTTAAACTTATCAAGAATATGATATAATACACATGACATTATTGCATATGTATAAAATAGTTGTGAATTGTGATGAACTGTTAAGGCAAAGCAAGCTGGTGCTCGTCATGTTATATGGGGAAATTTAGCAGAAAATTTTGACTTTATGCAGTGAGCCGCATTCGCTTTTCTCTATTTCCAAATTTATATGGACACGGTTGTTGTATTGTAAAACTCGAATGTTTTTTTGGTAAGACCTCCCCCGTCTTTTTCCTATCAATTATCGATTATCAAATATATTTTTATACAAAATTTATCGCTGCTTCTACATAAATGTATTTTAACCTAATGCGAATTTTCAATTTCTATGCTTTTACATTACATGTGACCTGCATTTTATATAATTATATGGTATTTTCAGTCACTCTTTCACGTGGCCATGCTTGTCTCTCCCTCTCCTTCACCTCCATTCCAATTTGTATCTTAATTAGCTAGCTAGCTAGCTAGCTGTATCGATCAATTATTATGAGTACTCATGGAGTAAATAGCTGCTAATTGTCAAATACCAAATGACAAATCCAGAGCTTCATTGATTTAAACGTCTGATTTACTAAAAAATATATATATATATCTTGAATTTACAAAACTATATGGATGGAAGGCAAACAACGTGTTGCCATACATTTCATTCATTTACAACATCTGTTCTTTACTTACCGTAAGGTTAAATCTCACTTCACCCCACCCTCGTTAATATTGACATTCCTCGATACACTTTCAATATTTTTTATAATTGGGGTTGTTTGGAGTTGGATCTAAGAAATTTATATATAAAATCTAAAAGATTAGTTTAATGGATAAGAGACATATTCTACTAATAAAATCAATTCACTTTCTTTATTTAGGTGACATATCTAAGTTGTTCTAACATTATATTTTGATTATTAGGGTTTGATTTTAATATCAATTATTAAAAAGTTAGGTTTAAAATATATAAGTATGAAGGTATTTAACTTTAAAAACTAATTTATTGGGTATGAGAACTTATCATATTTATAAATTTAATTCATTTCATTTAACTAGTCAATGTAAAACATAACTCAGTAAAATTAAACACAGATCAAGAATTACTTAGAATCATATTGGGTTAAGCTTATCCTTTAATTCCGCAGTCAACACTACCTTAGTTGAGCATCCAATTTCGGATTCATTCAAAATTGAAAATTCTAAACTTTAAACTTTAGTTATATTCTAATGGGTGAAAATTTCTCTTTCAATCATATGAGTAGAGTTGAAAGTACAATTTTTTTTTTTTTTTGGTATAGATGTTATAAATAAATTATAATCTTCATAATATAATAGTGGATTCCACTCTTATGTTATAAATTTTTATATGTTTTTAAAAAATTATAATTTAATAAATTAAACCCGTCTCTTATTTAGATTCAAAACTAAATATTTGGTTTAACAATTTATTTTAAAAGACATGAACAGGGTGGGGGTGAAATCGGTTGTTAACAAAACCCCCGATGGATGGGTAAACGACAGGACATCATTTCCAAGCAGCGAAGAAATAGAAGAAAACAGCCAAAAAGAAGAAAAAGAGAGCAAAAAGGTAAAGAAGAGAAAGATAAAATCTTTGAACAGGAGAAGAAGAAGGAGAAGGAGAAGCAGAACAAGAGCATATATAATAATAAGTGGTTGGTTTTAACCAAAGAAGTGAAAGAACATAGGGACCACACCACACACCCACAGTAGCAGTACAAATGGGGCCCATTCGACTTCATGCAAGACACTGTAAAACATCAAATCACAGAAATCAAAGAGCTTGAAAAAGACTGATGCGGTTCAGAGATCTTTCCAAAGCTCTGAAATCCCACTTCAATATTTGTGCCCCCCTCACGTGTTGCATGTAGTTTTTGTTAAATTTTCATGTTTTGGCCCTTTTCCCCTTGAGAGACAGCCTGCCTGAGCCTGAGCCTGAGCCTGACTGAACTCGTCGGCAATTCACCTCAGAAAAGGACGACGCCCTAAAAGCCGTTTCACTTTTACACGCCTTATTTTATAATAATAGGGATACGAGCTGAAATTAATTAAATTGAAAAAAAAACTGGAAAATATTTTATCCTCGTTGAGTGTGAATATTATTTTTTGTTCATCAGTCGCTTGTCTTATCTCGCTATCGTTGTAGCTTTAGCTTAAAAGTCGCTGGCTACTGGGTAGGCTCTCGAGTCAAACGAGCCACGAGAATTATTAATTAATTAATTAAATGGAGCCACAGATTAATTTGGATTAGATTAGAAGGGAGTAGCGAAAAAAAGGCTATATTCGTACATTAAAAAGAAAGAAACGCAAACAGCAAAAAGTGGATTGGGGGTGATGCAGTGTCATGCAAAATGTCAAACACTACGTTGCAATTTTTGGGGAACTGAGGTTTGACAGTTCCCTCTCGACCACAACCCTGCTAGCCTTCCTCTTTCTGTCCTTTACTTGCTAACCTCGACCTGTCTGTCATCCTTTTCTCTTTTTTACCCTTCCACGACCAATTTACTTTTACTCCCAATTTTACTTGTGTGTAATGTAAATGTTTGTCTCTTTTTCTTTTTTACTCGCCCATTTGGCACTACTGAAGTAATTAAGAAAGAATCATATATATATCATTGGTTTGGACCATTGTTAAGTAGTTTTAATTTTAAAGTTATTTTTGTAATTTCCTTTCCCTTTCGGTAATGCATTAAGTCTACATTCATTGATTTACCTACCAGGTTGCACTGGTTTTGAGCCATAATCAATCAAGGGAAATTAATCTGTATTCTTTTTACTTTTGCATCCTTCAAAAATATATAAAAAAACAAAATCGCATGAACTCAGCCCTGTCGCTGTTAATAGCAAGACTGGGATTTTTTTAGTGTATGATGTATATCTTATATATTCTCGCCGTTAACGAAGCAAAGCAACACATCTCGGAATTGGAATGAAATGTTTGCAGTCATAATTGATTAATTAATTATTTATTTAATTAATAATTCTGAATGTGACATTATGAGTCAAACATATATTACTGCGCTTAATTTACGCTTGTTAGTTGTTATTTCCTAGGGAGCCCAAAAAAAAAAAAACAAAGAAAAAAAAAAGTTCCGTCTTCCCAAATTTCTCGTTTTTAATCATTACGTATATAATTTTTTCTAACAAAAAATAAAATAAGTTCATATGCCATTATGGTTTGTTTACGTTTACCCCTAATTAACTACTACAATTGGAAAATTATTGCCAATCTCGAGTCTTGTTTTTTCCACGATGCATGACAACTTCGAATTGTATATATAAATATGAATGGGCTACCCTATGTTATACTTAATTACTTCACATACTATAATTTTTTTATTTTGAATAGTAAGTTAAGAGTTGTTGTGTGTTACATTTTTTTTTTTTTGAAACATGAGACTATTACTCATGATTACAACTCATATACTATGATACTATAACTGATATTTACAAATCAGATTATATCTGTGACTAGTTTACATTAATTCGTATGAAGCACTGCTCAGTATTTTAAGTCCTCACTAATATTCGATGGATGTCTACTCCTCATACTTGGGTAAAAAAGTAAATTGACCTTCACTCAAAGGCTAAGGAAGGATTTTACCCCCACAATATAGTTGTCGTGTATTACATTTGATATAGCATAACATGATCCAATCTAAACTGATCGGTATTTAAATAATATTCTATAAGTAATTATTTTTATATCATGTTGAATTTATACATGTACAAAGAGTTTGTTTTCTTTGCATTTTTGTGTGACTAAGTAATTATTGGATAACAAATATGGTTCTTAGTATTTTAGTTAGGTAATTATAACTTAAAAATTATAATACTAAATGTATGATAAACACTTTCTATTGTGGCTTATAATAGATTTCATCATACAATCGTACGATGAAGAATATGTAATATTTTCATTATTTTTGTAAAATTTATCATTTAAAAATCATATTTACAATATTTTATTGATTTTTTTTTACAAATATAATTTTCTTTTCATCGTGATTGTGGTTTAAAAATTACAGTTAGAAGTCGCAAAATAAGTTATGACACAATTACGCAACATAGATACGACACAATTTATTCGTATTTGTGTTAATAAATATTGATATGATTAATAAATAGATTGACACGACACAAAATGATAAATGAACGTGCAATATTCGTGTTAGACCACCCCAACCTGATTGCACATATATAACACAAATATAAATTAATATATGATAATATTATTGAAAATTAACTAATATATATCCTAAACAATAAATTAATTACTTGTCTTATATTCATATAATGTTATAAACATATTTGTGTCGTATTTTTGTCATATTAACCTATTTATAACTTGTTTTTAAAAATAATATGGACATATTTGTTATTTTAAAATTAATTTTATATTTTATATTAAATATGTTAACTAGATCAACACGATTAATTAACAAGTCATATTCGTGTTTTAATCTTTCGACACGATACAATTACATGAGTTGATAACCTAATTACTGGATCTCAATGCAAAGCTGGGCATAAGAGTTAGTTTCTTAGAAGTTAAGCCATTTTTCGTTAAGAAAAAATAGTAGATTATATGATTACAATATAATAATAATAATATTCAACAGTCTGTAAGTAAGAGGTAGGGGGGAAAAAAAAAGAAAGAAAAGGAAATGAAAATTTGCGTTTGCAGTCAGCCATTTCTAAAATATCATCAGCATCATTATTATTTTTTTTTCCCGGTTCTGTTTTTAGGCAATGGTCGATAAGTTACATCATCTCCGTCATTCTAGGTTGTAGCCATTATAAGTACGAGACATCTTACTGATAATTTCATTTCATTGGAAGCTGCTCTGTCCCACATTTGTTTTGTTTCGTTTTTTTTTTTTTAATAATTAGAATTATACATAAAGTATTAAGTTGTTTTAACATAAAATTTTGCTTAAAAATTGGACACAAATATTAAGTAATTCAATGGTAGATACTAAAATTTGTAATTACATTTAATAATGATTGGTTATTTATTATTAAATTACTTAAAATGAATGACTTAAAATTTATATTAAAATTTTAAGTTAAGAGTTTAAGTAAAATAACACTATTTATACATAAATATGTCAGATAAAAACTTGAATCCGTAAATTTAAAATAAGTCGAATCTATCTATAACTATTTAAAATAAAATCAACATTCTCAAATAGACAAGAATTTTTGCACCAAGAATAATGTGCTATTCAATTATTGAGTGATTTTAAGATCTCATCCAATGCTACATTCAAGACTTATGAAAATTTATTAACTTTTCATAAATTTTTATTATGACAAGAATAATCTCTTGTTACGTGAGCAACTCTTACGAAAATTTTTCACGTGAGTGATTTTAAAATTTGAATTTTGAAATGCATATTTTTAACACAAAAGATTTTACATGTCTTAACTCGATAATATTGACAATAAAAAAGAATAATAATACAACATATTATAAATTTTTTTATCTTAAAAAATATGACATTTATTAATTAATTGAATGAATTAAAATAAATTAATTATATAATCTTATCAACTAATTGATGAATACTAAATTTTTTAAAATAAAAAAAATTAAAATATGTAGTATTATTAATAAAAGAATTTAAAATAAAATAAAAAAATTTGAATTTTCCTCGCTCAGTAATATTTTAACATTTGCAACAAATAAATAAAGTGGAAAGAAAAAAGTAAATTAAATGAAGTATAATGCGGTGATAGAATTTAAAGGGGAAAAAGAAAAAAGAAAATTGAAGAAGAAATGGGTGGGGGTGGCTGCGTAGCAAACGCAGGAGACGAGGATCGTATTAACGGTCGTTTCCCCAGTCATCATTGCGAAGAAGTCAAATAGGCAACGACGAACTTCTCCACAATAACTACAGGGCTTGGCAATTGGCAATTGGCAATTGGCAATTTGGCATGCATTCTCTCTCCCCTCCAAGACACTCACCCTATTATCTCTGTCTATCATATCACTTCTTCACCTGCTCCGTTTCTCTTTTCTCTTTCTTTATTTCAATGCCCTCTGTTCAATTATCAATCCTCATTCTGCAATTTGCATGCTGTCATTTCATTTCCAAAATCCCAAAAAATGGCTATATCCACGCACACAAGGACGCTCAGCTAAAATCCACCCACCCACCACCACACCATTAATCGCCATTCTTTCTCGGATATGAAACTCAGAAGCATCCAAAACGCAAAGTTTTCGGCCAATTTTTAATTGTGTTCGCTTTAAATAAATAAACAAAAGCAAAAAGGGGGTTTGGTTTGCATAGAATATCGCGGATGGGTTGAGGATTGGAGAGGCGCGCTTTGAAGTGAGAGAAGGATTAAGAATCCCGAAGCCCCCGCTGTCTCAATCCTTGCACCGTTATCTGCTTGGAAGCCCCTCTCTATCCCAGCTGGTCTCTCTTTCCACCTATGAAACCGGTTAAGTATCTGCACGATCTCTCCTGCTTCCTCTTAATTCTTCTTCCAGGGCTCAACTCTCTTCATGATCATGGCTGCTGCTTGTGGTTTGCGAGTTAATAACAACAACAACAACATCAATGGCTGTAATAACAACAACAACAACAACAACAGTGTTATTGGCGGCGGTGGTGATCATCAAAGTCCGACGACAATGACAAGCGCCTCAAATAGCACCAGCGGCAGCAACAACGAGGGCAAGATGGTGAGAAAGAGGACGGCTTCGGAGATGGAAGTGCAGCAGCAGCTGAATAGTGGTGGTGGTGATTATTATCGCAGCAGGTTGCCCAGAAGAAATAACCCAATCAATCAAGCCCCCACCGCCACCCCATCACCACTTTTCAACTACTCCACTATGTCGTCTTTCAATAATAATGTCAACATGAATACGCTAACGCTACCACCTCCTTCTCTAATCAACAACATGACGTCAAGTGCTTCTGGATTCCTGTCTACTGCTACATCAGCAGCAACGAGAACCACTGCAAACTTCAGTTGCATTGACAATCTTTCCCCTAATAATAATCACCAACAGCCGCAGCCTCCTCCTCCTGCTGTTTGTGGCTTCTCGGGTCTGCCTTTGTTCCCACCGGCTGATCATCAGCAGAGAAATCGAAACGCGGCGTCCATCGGCTTGATTCCGGCCGCCCCCACCACCAGCAGTTGTACTAGTGCCAATAATCTTGCTCCTTCTATGGAGGATAGCTCGGCCACCGCTTGGATCGACGGCATCATAAAGGACCTTATCCATAACTCAGCCAACGTGTCGATTCCTCAACTCATCCACAACGTCAGGGAGATCATCTTCCCTTGTAACCCTAATCTTGCTGCCCTCCTCGAGTACCGCCTCCGCTCTCTTAATCCTGACCCACTACTGGAGAGATCAAGGAACAAAGACGCGGCGTTTGCGCACTACCATAATAATAATAATAATAATACTCCGCAGCAGCAGCAGCAGCAGCAGCAAGGCTCTTCTGGGCTTACTCTCAATCTTGACAACGTCTCTAATTACTGGCTACAAGATTCATCATTCTTGAACTGGCCGGGATTAACACCACTGCCGCCCCATATTCACGAGCATCATCCATCTGCTGTCACGGCACCTCTTGCACTAACTCAACTGCAATCCCAACCCCAGCCCCAGCCTCAGCCTCAGTCACAGGAACTACATCAGCAGCAACAAGAAGATCAAAACGAGAACTCATCGCCTGTGGAGACAATTACAGCGGCAACTACAGCTCCTTCCCCACCATCTCTGGCGGTTGTTAGCGCTAGCATTAGAGAGAAGAAAGAAGAGATAAGGCAGCAGAAGCGAGACGAAGAGGGCTTGCACTTACTGACGTTGCTCTTGCAATGCGCCGAGGCAGTCTCGGCCGAAAACTTGGAGGAAGCAAACAAGATGCTGCTCGAAATTTCTCAACTCTCGACTCCATACGGAACTTCAGCTCAGCGTGTGGCTGCTTACTTCTCGGAAGCAATGTCAGCGAGGCTGGTGAGTTCCTGCCTCGGAATATACGCGGTGCTGCCTTCTCTGCCCCAGACTCACACCCAGAAGATGGTATCAGCCTTCCAGGTTTTTAATGGCATCAGTCCCTTTGTAAAGTTCTCTCATTTCACAGCCAATCAGGCCATTCAGGAAGCATTTGAAAGAGAGGACAGGGTGCACATCATTGATCTAGACATCATGCAAGGCCTTCAATGGCCTGGCCTCTTTCACATCCTAGCTTCTAGACCAGGTGGCCCTCCGTACGTGCGGCTTACGGGACTGGGTACCTCCATGGAGGCTCTAGAGGCCACGGGCAAGCGGCTGTCTGATTTTGCTGAGAAGCTTCTACTTCCCTTCGAGTTCTGTCCGGTTGCTGAAAAAGTTGGGAATTTAGATCCGGAGAGGCTCAATATCAGCAAGAGGGAAGCCGTTGCCGTTCATTGGTTGCAGCATTCTCTCTACGATGTCACTGGTTCTGATACCAATACTCTTTTGCTTTTGCAAAGGTAATTTGATTCTTTTAGGCGCTGCATCTTTGTGTCTTTCATTTCATATATATATATATATATATATATATATATATAGAGAGAGAGAGAGAGAGAGAGAGAGAGAGAGATTGATGTGGTACTGCGATTCTATCATAATGCTTTCCTGTATTCAAAATTAGTGAACTAGTATCCTCTCCTGAGTAGAGTTATTGAGATTTTAATGATATTGTGACACGATACTTAACAAACACCAATGCTGGAGGTGCAAGTAAGGAATGCTTGCCTCCATAGTGAAGGGTTTCTTATGTTGTGATCATGTGTGTAATTAATTGCTAATATGCATGCATTACAAGTGACAAAATTGAGATATTTGTTGATCAGACTGGCACCGAAAGTAGTGACGGTAGTGGAACAGGACCTGAGTCCAGCAGGATCATTTTTGGGGAGGTTTGTGGAGGCGATACACTACTACTCAGCACTATTCGACTCGTTGGGAGCAAGCTACGGGGAGGAGAGTGAAGAGAGGCACGTGGTGGAGCAGCAGTTGCTGTCGAGGGAGATACGAAACGTGCTGGCAGTGGGAGGACCTTCAAGGAGTGGAGAGGTTAAGTTTCATAACTGGAGGGAAAAGCTGCAGCAGTCGGGGTTCAAGGGTATATCGCTGGCTGGGAATGCAGCCACTCAGGCAACCTTGCTGCTTGGGATGTTCCCTTGTGATGGTTACACATTGGTGGAGGATAATGGCACTTTGAAGCTCGGTTGGAAGGATCTTTGCTTGCTCACTGCTTCTGCTTGGAGGCCCTTAATTAATCATCCTTGTAATAATATTAGTGCTATTGCTACTCGCTACTCCCACTAGTAGTTGCAAATCGTATCATTGTCGGTTGGTTTTACTTGTTAGGGCTTTTTATCTCCAAGGACTTCGAGTGTATCATTGTCGGTTGTTGGTTTTACTTGTTAGGGCTTTTTATCTCCAAGGACTTCGAGTGTATCATTGTCGGTTGGTTTACTTGTTAGGGCTTTTTATCTCAAAGGACTTCCGAGTGTATCCATAGTGTCTATGATTCACCTTCTTTATTTACTGATTGGGGGTTTTGTGAGGTCTCTCTACGTTTTGCATTTTATTCGACCAGATGGTGCTTTACGAATTGCCGGCCTTTTCCCCGAAATTGGACCCCCCTTATTTCAGGTTTAAATGTACGTTGGTTATCAAGAATGAATAAGATATTTCCATCAATTCTGTTTTATAGTGGCTCGAAGCTATTGATCAGGATTGGTCAAAACGACTGCGAGATCTTTGATCCATTATCCCAGCTGATTAAATTATGGAAGCCTGCTTGTGTTACTAATAAATTGATATGCGACTCTTGTTTGCTCTTCTTGCTGCATTCAGCTTCATGGGAGCATATATTGGTATTGAAAAATGATTTTTTTTTTTTTGGAGATTTTGAAAAATGATACTTAACTTCTAACAAAATATCACTATGACAGAAACGATGGTATTGTAGTATAAACAATATTATCATTTTATGCGCTATAATGCTACTGTAGTATTAAGCAATACATACTATTTTCTTTCTTGCTAATATCTTGATAGTGTTGCTCTTTGATATTTTTTACTAGCCCAATCGTACGTACGCGTGTAAATGTATCTCAAATCATGAAAACAATTAATGCAAAGGAAGTTTAAAATACAACTGATAAAAAATTAAATGAAAATGAATTGGCTAAACCGCAAGTTAGGCATTCGACCCACTTGTTCGATAATTAACTTCACACAATTATAAAAATCAGTCCATCACTCCATCTATCGGTCTTTGATTGATCTGACAAAAATGAAATTTAAATCAAACAAATGGCTATCCCAACATAAAAGTACACACTCCTCCGTAGGACACAAAGGAATATTCAGCATCTTGATTATGCAATCATTTACATTATGAATGGCTAAGGGAACTCCTTTAACGAACAAATAAACAAATAATCACCTTCTTTAGTACAAAAATATTTTTCAAGGTCTTCCACTTCACTCTAAATCTCTATCTAATTCAATTACCAAAACAAGCAAAGAATGAAGCTCTTCCTATCACTCCTTGCATTGTCAAAGAAGTACCATTATAAAACTTGAAATCTTCATGCCTATGCCTATCATCGGTAGTTAACTCAGGGAACTCAATCCCCCTCTTTCTGGAAACCAGGTAAACATTTCTATTCCTTCCATATATCAAAGAATAAAAAATATCAATTCACCAAATTCATCGTGGCTGTTGCGCTTCTGTAACCCAATAAGCTTGGTGATCTAGCTGAAAGCAAAATTATCAGCAACCAGAAAAGAGATCCATACATTCATGCTTCTTGAACCAAAATTTTCTGCCAACTTTTAGCTGTAAAACCTGAAGTACCAGCATTTCAAGGATGTACATTGCACTCACTCAATAGCTGATTTTCTTGGTTCAGAAACTTCTTCCAGAATTTTTTATATCTTGGAATTCCCAGCTCCAGCCAAGGTTTCATGTTCCCATTATAGTGCAAAACTGCAGCTTTCTTAATGGCTTGGATTTCAAGCTCGTAATCATGACCAAGTCCTGACAATGCCCATGCCCCATCAAGAGCATAAACTAGGTCCTGAAAGGTGAGCAAATTTCCTCGCAAAGCAACAGCTTCCATTGATTCCTCTCCCATGCTCACCTGCTATCATAATACAAATGCAGATGAAACAGATCAGAACTTTATGGTTAATAACATAATAGTCTGAGCAACAGTTTACATCAGAAGAATGAAATCATTTCTCAGAAGTTTCAGCCAGCAGCCAAAGCAGTAGGCATGGCATCTAAATTAAAAGAGAAGGTCAAATGATGGGGCCAGAGGTTCAATGAGCATCATGAACCATTTACAAAGAGCAATGGGCATTTATTGTCATAAATAGAAGTAACAAAATTTTAAAAGCATCATTGAACCATGACTATATTTTAGCATAACAGCTCAGAAAAAGGTATTGCAAAATAAACATCACTCACCTCTCTTACCAACCTCTGGTAAGTTTTAGTAAGATCTAGCTCTCTCCATCTGGCCAGATCAATTATATTCAATCCAGACATCCAAGCACAAGAACTTTTATTATAACTGTTTTCACCCAAATAACTCTTCAGCTGACCCAAACTTACCATGCAGGATTGCACCGCGCCATTTACTTTACCTCCCATGTTGATGTCCCATAGTGCTGACAAGTCTTTCCGAACAACAACATCATCATCCAAAACTACAACCTTCGGTAAACTCTGAAATATCTCAGGAAGAAGATAGTGCGAATGAGAGAAAACTGATATATACTGCATTTTACTATGGATAGATGGACTATCAACACTGGGTAAGGAAACTCGATACTCCACAGGCAAGAACATATGAATAATAGTTCCTTTATCATGAGACTCTAAGTTAAGTTGTTCAATATTCAACACTTGCACTGTGGCTTCCTTAAAAGAGTTTCTGAAGAACCACAGTTTCATTGCAAAGTAATTCTGTCCATCAGTCAGCACATGAAATACCTGATTCTTACTTTCCTGTAAAAAAGCAGGAAAGAAAGTCAGCATCCTTACTGAAATGCATGCATATTGACAATCAAAAGTGCATGGAGGAACACTTGACATACTCTTGCATATAAGACAGTTGAGTTGATTACAACTGACGATGCAAGTACATTAGTGGAGAATATAACATAGTGATGCAAGGAGGGATCTGAAAATCTATCAGCCTGAGAAAGCTCCATGTCCACTGAAGGAGATTTGAAATATTCCACAGTTAATCTCATAGACAAGCAGTGAAGACTTTTTGGCATGGTCTGGACTGCAAGTTGGTAGAGGAATGCACTCTGCTTCATGTGGAAGTTAGCTTCATCATTGGTCATGTCAAGAATTTGCCTCAGTTTCTTGTCGACATTGCTACAATCCACATGGATTGATTTAGCTTTGGTTATTGCAGCTTCCATCCTCTGGATCTTCTTTTCAATCCTATTACAACGGCAATATTCATCTTAGTGTCTATAGAATTGACTATCATTCCAACAGAAGCAAACAACAAAATGTCAACAGCACAGATGTACCCTTGAAAACATTAAGCATGTATACAAAGCAGTAAATGCCATTGTGTAAAATGATTACACTAGAAATGGGCATAAAGAGCCATGAACCAAGCCTATCTTGGAATTGGACATTCCACATCTTAAATTCGGAATAAACCAACACATGCAGATGCAGTACAGCTAATAATGATAAAATCAAGCCCAAGCATAAACGAGACGGGTTTGAAGCATTTAGTTGATAGTCCGTGTAATGTTTGGGATGCAAAATCCAAGGACTCCTCAGGTACACAAACAAATTTATATCATGAAGCAAGCAAATACACGATGTGCAAAAGGATGCCCAAAAATCTACACAAAGCTTTATATTTAAGAAGATGCATCATGTAAATGTGACCAATGTACTCATCAAGAGGAAGATAGGAAAACCATGCTAACTTACACAACCTACCCTGGCGGAAGATCCACATCTGTGGCACTTTCACTAAGAACACGCTCCACTTCTTGAATATTTTGTCTCAGTGCATGAGTTAACTTATCCTGTGATCGAAGTTTTGCAATACTAGGGTAGTAAGCTCGAGCCTCAAAAAGCTGGTCTTTCAATTTTTTTACCATAGAATCCTTCATTTCTTCCCTATGTTCTTTACACCAAAGGCAGTAGCTCCCAAATTTCAATTCACAGTTTTCATTTTCATCAACAACAGCACCTTGTCCAGCATCGTCGACAGTACCAGCAATTTTAGTATTCTGCACAGAATATTTAGTTAATCTCAGAGGCTTTGCAAGCTTTAAAAATTTACATAGAATTAAAAAAAATATGCATGTATACTCTTGTATTTGGAAGTGGTTGCAGCACAGCAGCAGGTGAAACCAGTGTACCTGTTGATTGTTTTAGAGAAGAGAAAAAAAAAAAAAAATTCAATTAGTATCATCAAGAGGGCAGGAAGAAGAGCTAACACTTTGGGAAAAATAAGTTATCTTGGACCTTTTTTGTGCTGACTAGTGTCTGTGGCACTCATATCAGATGTTTCTGTTTTAGCTCCATCGGGGAAATTGCTATGAATATCCTGACAGGCAAAGTTAATGATGAAAAACAACAGAACATCCTTTTGAATTCCTATGCTACATTAAAAAAAATACTTAAGGCTTTTATACGGTCTTTGGAATAAACGTGAATGTGTATACACTCTATATCAAATATTGACTAAGTTCAAAGACATTTGATCACAAACATCTAAATGACATTTCCAGAACATAGTTCTTAAAAAAAGGGAAAAAGAACTATTAATAATAAAAGAAATCGACGTTCAATAAGTAATCTAGGTCCTATAAGAATAAGATTAATGGTCTTAGGAAACCAAATCTAACTCTAATAAATTAATTAGAGGGAAAATTATCCTAGAGCAGCCAAGAGAAAAATTCATCAAAATGAAATTTGGGACACCCTCATCCATGTATTTCAAAACCTTCTAAACTATTAAACTGCCGATACGAATTCGAAATTAATTTCCCAGCATCATTGTCTTCCACTTAAGGAGCCAATTTTGTTTCTTATAGCATCTTATATGTGGGTAGAGTCAATTCTTAAAGCAGCTTACTTTTTTATTGTATCAACTCTTATTGTATCTAACTTGAAAACCCAAATGTTATAACATTTTCTGCAATCAATGAACTTGAGAGCTTTCAAATGAATCTTTACTTTTGGTAGAAGTGTAAGAAGTTCATCCTACGAATGAAACAATGAAGCGGAATCACAAAAAACAACAATTGCAGATGATGTGATTTGTTAAGAGTTGAAAACGATTAATGAGCCATTTCCTATAAGCTTAAGCTTTTGAAGTTAATGATTCTCAACATGTTCAAACTTAGATATTATTGTTCAACCCTTGCCATTTAATTTATGCTTTTAGCCATGCTACCAAATCTAGTTTCAATGGTGTTTATTGTAACCTGATCTAAGGGGGTATATTACAACTTAAACACTCCCAAGCTTAATCTTTTAGGTACGAGCATAAACTTTTTCATGGTATTAGCCAATTTGATATGATGATCTTATATCCAAATCCGCTCAGGTCAATTGGTTGCTTTATGATTATTCATGTACAAGAAATCACTTCGCAATTAGCTAAAAATTGCAACACTTATTATAAGAATTTAATGCAAATAACAAGTCTCATTGATTTAATAGTGAAGCAAGCACTATAATATGCACCTTTGAAATATTTGGAGCTAATTTTTTGACAAGTTCATTTATATGAGTGGATCGATCATTCTGCAAAACAATAAAAAGAACATCCATCAAAGGATCACTATCTATTCCATAAAAAACATATATATCAAAATAAACTAAGAACTTTTTATTTCCACTAAATGTATAAGCAATGTATGTGGTCATAAGAAAATAAGTACAGCACTGACAGTCAATGCATTACCTCAGAATGATTGAAGGTATTGCTGTTCTCGTATTTATCATAAGTTTTAAGATCGCTCTGATTTTTAGCAGCACCAAAAAGAAAATTAAAAAAAATTAAGAAAACATTAACAAAAGGAAATTGCAAGAAACGAAGTTGAATGGATAGCTTACTGCAACTGAAGTTTTATGCACAGGTACATATCCTGCAGAAGAATTAGAATATGCTGATGAGATTCGCTAGAGATAGAAATCTGGAACTAAGATCAGCTATATCTGGTGTGAAGTAAAGGACAATTACGTCATTTAAAGAATTTTTTCTACAGTTGCGGCACCAGAGAGAAGTGACAATTGAGGAAACCTAAGTGATAAAGTTAAGTACTATTACTAGTCTACTACTCAATACTCATGTAATAAATGCTAACACAGAGATCTAATTAGTGCAAATGTAGATTGAAGAATGAAGCATGATTGGATCTGAAGAAAGAGCATTGTAATTGTTGGCATGAGGTAACAACAGATCTGAAGCAAACTTAAAGTTACTGAGTACTGACCATTGGGATTGGGATTGGGAGAATGAAAGCCATTGTGAAGGCCGAGCAAGAAAGCAAGAGGGACAAGCATGGAAAGGATAACGAGAAAGAGTACTCCAATCACGAGACTTCTCCATCGTCTCTTTCCCGTACTAATCGAAACTCCGCCTCCGCCGCCGCCACCTTTCATTGCCGGTTAAATGTTGATTATCTATCACCACCTGAGTTTCGTTATTGTTGTGTTAGTTCAGGCTGTTGGAACAAATTTAATCTCTTATAAGATGACGGACGGCGGTGATGTCCGTCGCCAGGCCGGCCCACCGTAGTAGCGTAATCTCAATCTCACTCGGAGTCACACACTCTCATTTCTACTACTACTTGAGCACTCACCGAAAGGAAATCTTAGAAGAACCACTGCTTTTGCACATGATGGGAGTGGGCAGATCACCCTTACCAGTCACCACCGGCTTTGTGCTGGCGCGTGAAGTCCACTTCCGCTGGCTAACACGTGTGGACAATTCACTAGACAAATCTAACCCCTCGGTTTCATTTCATTTCCCTGAAATTATAAAATATATTTACATATTTTTTACCCTAAGCACGAAAGTAGATTATTGCAGAAATGGGTCTGATATAATCTAAGTTTAAAAAATATTTAAAAATAGATTTGTAATTATTTAAAAAGTTTAAATTTTTTTTAAGATTTTGTTATTGTAAATATCGTAGTTATTGTTTCAACTAACGTTCGTGCAATACATGTTCATGCAACATGAAACCAACTCCAATTAAAAATTAGAAGAGAAAAACGGATGGATCGTCTCAATTGAGACCAAATTCGACGTAACCAAATTCTATCATATACATATATTTTTAACCAATAAATGAACGCCTATGATTTGCTCATTTAGAATTTTAGGCATTTTATACTACGTTTAAATATTAGATAAAAGATGAGACTAGCCTAATTTGAAGAATAAAAGAATTGTTTAATTCAAAATCATGTTTGCTGTTAGGAATTTTATTTAGTTTAAATTTTAGTCTAATACAGCATTCATAAAATTATTAATCCTCATTTCTATGTAAATTTAGATAAGACTACATATCTTATAATCTAAATTTACTATTAATATCCAAATTTTATTCGACAATTTATTTTTAACTCATTTTAAATTTAAGATTAAATATTTGACATATAATTCAAACGATTTATTTTAGCTAGAATTAATATTAAACATAAAAAATTATTCAATTAAGTATTTAAAAATAATATTAAATTTAATAATTAAGAATATATTTAAAAAATAATTATTTTTACTTCATTAAATTAAATTTAACATAATCATATACAACATTATACTTAAAAAAAACAGTATTACATAATTTAATATATTCCAATTTAATTTAATTATATTTTTAATAATTATTTTTACTTCATTAAATTAAATTTAACATAATCATATGCAGCATTATACTTAAAAAAAAAAAAAACAGTACTACATAATTTAATTCTAAAAGTTAATCTCCCCGATTACATCCAACATAGCCTTAGGCCCTTACCTCCTCCGCGTGACGAGAAGGAATTTCTCTCCGATTCGAGTACAAAGATAAGCCAAATCGGGGATCACATATCTAATTATAGAGAAGATACTAATACATAACTTGCTATTAATATCAATGAATGAATAAAAAATTGTTTAAACCATCGTGGCACCCACGCAGTACGTGCAGGTGCCCAAAGCTGCGTAAAACGTTGACCATCCTCTGTCATAGAATGTACATACGGTTATAATACAATCACGAATTCAAGCCCAGCAAGTTCATATGGTGGTATTGAACTCACTTTGATCAAACGTCCTCTTTCCGGAATCTTCACATATTGGTCAACATCCATGCTTTCGTTCGCAAGAGGCATACAAGTGTAAGCACAATTCATTATGGTATCATGTTTGATCCAAGTACAGTCTATGATAAAAGGTTATGTAATCGCAAAGCAAACAATATTTTCCCTATGAAAAATATCGATAATTCCCTGCTTCTGAAACGAAAATAAGCAAACCCATAAATCGAACAATCAACACCCAAACCAGAAATACTGAAAGCCCCTACCTGTGTCGTAAAGAAAAACTAATCCCAGTAAGTAGTTCAACACCAGTCTACCTTTCAATTAACCACATCAAGTGGAGCAACTTTTTCAGCTTCCTCAGTTCCCAAACCCTCTTTGACAGGGCTATTACTTGGACGTATGCTACCACTCAAAGGACTAGTAGTAGCATTGTTGACAGAATCTGTTGTCAAGGTGCTCATATTAGATGAACTAGAACTACAACCAGCAACAAGCTCTTCTGATGCTTTTGGAGGCGGATTAGAAATAGAACCAGAAACAAGCTCTTCTAACTCTTTTGGTGGCACACAAGAAATAGAACCAGAAATATGCCCTTCTGATTCTTTAGCCCCATTCAGGGCATGGCAGTGTGGACAGTAATAAGTAATATATGGGAAATCCTCCTTCCTAGCAAGACCTGCACAGATACAACAAAAGAAAAAAGAGTTTTATTCAATCCCGAACATTTCATGAAGAACACAATTGATTTTGTTGTCGTTAATGTGATTGCATTGTTGAGGAGGAAGTAGGTAGGAATATCCTTTCTAATAGACTCACCATTATGCATATGGCAGTTGCCACATATAAGAGCATAAGATTGTGAAGGATCATCTCCCACAAGTATTGCTGCAATTCGAGCAATCCATCCTCCCTCATGCATGGTAGCCCCTTGATAGTGATGATTGACAACAAGTTGATTATGCTCAGGACCCTCGCTCCCAAAGGAACCAGAGGTTTCTTCATCAGAATGATGCAATGGCGTGCTCCCTGCACTACCAGATCTGGGGTGCAGTTGCTTTCGATTTCGAAGACTGCTGGATGGCACAACCTCGACATCATTGCTATTCCCCAGTGGTACATTGACATTAGATTCATCCCCCACAAACACTTTCAGACCAGAATCTGCACCCAGCTTGGATGCCAGGACTGTTGCAGCAGCAGCCTTTGCTGCTGGGTCGGGATCATATCTCTGTATAATAAAGCTTATGCTAAGTACAATTCAAAACTTTTTTTCAAAAACAGTTGTGCATTTGTAAAAAAAAAAAAAAAAAGTCCATTCATTTCTTTTTGACGAGGCAATAACCATTTCCACCAGTACCTAATTTCCTTTATTCGTTACAGAAACCATATCATGGTAAGAACTCTTAAACTTGGCTTATGTGAAAAAAAAAAAAAATTCTACAAAATTGCTCAATATTGTCTAAGAATCTAAGCTACCAATGTAAAACAACACAAAGGGGTAAAACAAAATCTTAAGAATTGAGGCTTACATCTCAAGTTTTATATTACACTTAAAAACTTAAACAGACCAATAGAACCTGAAAGAGGATTCTATTGAACACCTACAAGAACTTCGCTAATGTTTACCTGAATGAGCTGTTGAGTGGTATAATAATTTGTCCTCTCTTTAAGTTCATCAATTTTGGCTTTCCTCTCAACCTGAAGCCTTTCTAGAGTTTTCTGGTCCTTGCGATCACCTAGAAGAATCAGATAAAAGACAAGTTGATAAATACATCTATCCTCTTAGAGCGACCATATTTGTTTGGTGTTTGGGTGGGATGGGGGTGTGCCGGGAGTTTGGGGTGGCACAGGTTCAATTTTTTTATAGCATGCAGTCATAACAGTAACTATCCAAATTTAATCAAGGAAGATGTCTGGCAACTAGTGAGATAAATAAAAAAATTGCAATAAATAACAAAGTTAAAAGTTAAAAGCACACACACATCCTGGTGAAGCTCACAAATGCTGAATAAGCAAGCGCTGATAAACCAGGCAAAAGAAACATCGGTAGAACTCGAAGTGCCCTCATCTTCCAATCTAACTCCATTGATCTTGTTGTCATGATAGCATAACCAACTGCAATAACCTAAAAATTGATACAGTTTAAGGGAATTTATTAAAATTTAGATGACAATAGTAACAAGCATCCAGCTAAAGAATTGGGGACACATGTTGAAAAGGATAAAATGATGAAGCCACTATACTCAAACCTTCATACCAAATATTCCAGTACCAAATATGTCGAATATAAAAGAGAGAAATCTAAGCAGGATGCCATGAGCAAAAACAAGCAGAAATTTGAGAAGGGTAATGAAAAATATCTAAGCAGTGGTCAGAAGGAAAGAAAATCAAGATAGTCAAACTTAAAGGAGTCTTGAATGCAGAACGGATTGACTTTTCTCTGTCAAAAGACATATTGTAAAATAGAAAGAACGTTCAAATCATTGGTTTGCTCCAATTCTTGTATCCTAAATTCATCTGCCAACCGAAAATTTGTTAAAAAAGCAACGAAAACTTGGTACACTTTTTTACCCAGCATGAGAATAAAATTCTCAAGCCAAACCTGGCAAAATCCAACTGTAATGGGCATTCAAGTATGTGAAGACATCTAAAATGTTAGAAAATACGAGCAGACGTCATATGATTATAAGCTCCACTACAGTCATTTATTTCTAAGGAAATTTACTTATTTATGATCAGAAACAATTTGATGCATGCAAAAGACGATATTTTGATGGTCATGACCAAGTCACTCTCACTGTCTCAGTGGCTTGCTAACAAAATTGTTATAAGTCATTGGAGACTCACTATACTCATAAAGGAATGCATCATTTGGAATTACACAAATATTTTAACAACTTGTGCTATGAAAATGAAACCAATGATTTGATCAAACCACCTCCTAAAATAAAGGACAATGAATATAGATACTGCACCACCTGAAATGCCAAGACTAAGTGATAAAACGAGAACACCTAAAGTTACGGTGACAAGAAACGATGTATGTACTCCATCCAAAATACAAAGACTTTGTGATAAAAGAGTAAGCACCTCAAAAATAACAGTGAATAGGATAAGATGCCTACACATCCTCCTCCAAGTCTGGGATCTCCTTTTCATTCGAGCAAGAATAGCAGCTTCTTCCTTAGAAATGTATTGCAATCTCTTCTCAAAATCATCACCCTTTAGTCTAAAGATACCGTTCCAAATACGAGAAATGATACCCTTGCGCTTCTTTTCAACTGCAAGAGAGGCAGTGGAATCTTTTTTCTCACTTTCAGTAATGCACTTGTCTTCTGCCATTTCCCTGTTTTTGCTTTACTTCCTTCTGCAAAAGTGAAAAAAAAAAAAAAAAAGAACTAAGCAACTATATGTTGGTCATGCGACTATAGAAAATTCAAATTACAGTCAATATCAGAACCAAAAAGGAAAATCCTTCAAACATGATCATTAAACAAATGGCAACCAGTGACATAAGCACTGTTAATTCCAACCTATTTATAGGTGAGAAATGACCAATAAGAAATAAAAATCACTCACTTAATTGAGAAAGTTTTATTATGAGATGTCTATGTAAGAAGATAGAAATAACTTCGTAGATTTACCTTCTCCTCTGTTCATGTAAACTAGCTAAATTTAAATCCAATGTTAATAGTTTGACTTCACAGGTCATACTTTTATGTATTTAAAGCTAAATTATCTGTTCAATGGCTCTTTAGAAAAACAAAAACACAGCAGTAAAAAATGGTGCTTTTTCAAAACAATTTATGAGATCAATAAAACCACACATCATAGAGCAATATAACTGCTGCTCGGCTGCTTCTATGCAAGTCCAAATTATCACCAGCTAATATTTATTATTTATTCATTTATCATAGAGTAAAGGCAAAAGGCACTGCATCACAAATAATAATTTCCAGGTATTGGTAATAGTTCAGTGTTCAACAAATCAGACATGAAATTTTTTGTATTAAGTAGCTAGAGATAGATTAAAAAAAGACAAAAAAAAAAAAATACCTTAACAGCCTTCTCTTTCTCTTAATCAGGACCCACGTAGTAAGCCAAACTTACAGATGATCCTATTGGTAGATGCCCAAGCTCAAAAATCTTCTGTGAGCCTACATTTTATCAATCAAATCAGACTACTTTTTCAAATAAAAACGAAAGTGAGATTTCTCATTACGGATTACAGAACATAGGATAATTACCATATAACAATGAACAAGAGATACATCAAAATATTTGCACAATCCTCAAGAATCTAATACTAGAGCCAATATGTTGTAAAACATGAAACATTTCATAGCCAGAAGCAACTAAAATATCTGAATCCATAAATGGAAGCTGTTAAGTAAACGCAACCCAATTTGAAAAAATGCCGGAATTCAATTAGTTGTGGGTGTTTAAAGGTGCACAATCTGTCTGAGCTACTTTTTAGGAAACACAAGTGATGCAAGCTCTATTTTATTTAAATAAAAGAAAAAAAATAGATGGATAAAAAAAGCAACAGACATATAAGAAGCAAACTTGATCGGATCCTACACTAATTGCCTATTCAATTGGATTATGAAAAAAAATGATTAAGTTTCACGCTAGAAATCTCATAACTAACCTGAATTAAAGATAGTCTAATTGGGAGAAGAGACGATCAGAGGTCGAAAGGTACCAGCTCGAAGAGCAAAACGATCATTGAAGATTTTGTGTGGAAAGGTATATTTGAGAGAACAGAAAAGTCACCATTTGAATCGCACGTGCGAAGTGAGATCTCACACGAGGGAAAATGTATAACAGTGTAGTTACAGTTACAGTTACAGAGGAAAGGAGAGTCGATTAACTGTGGACTGTGGAGAGATTGGTTTTTTGGAGGTTGGGCTTCGTGTGGATTCAGCAACTGTAAAATCATGAGTTTTCAACTATAAAAGGTAATCAATGACACGACAGTGCCTAATGGTTTTCGAATTATTTATTTTACCGATGAATTTTGAAAGATATGGGTGAAAAAAAAGTTAATTTAGAATTTATCATTTCTCTGTATATTTGAAAAAATAAATTAGCGTAAATAATTTTTTTTTATTAAGATGAAAACCAAGAATTTAACTTTAGGAGTAAAACAAATTTACCAGATTTTCTCATAAACCGAACGACCATATGATGAAAGCAATGAAATGGAGAATTGCAAGTAATATGATATTATGATTCAAAACACCTAAATTTTACAAATATGACGACAATAAAAAAATAGTTGGACTAGTATGACTGATTTATAAAGAAAATACAAAATTCTCCTACATTGTTGAACTACTCAAGTTTGGTTGGTTGACGAATTGAGAAAATTGTTATCGAAAATAGCAACATAAATTTTGCTCAAAACGGTATCTATAATACATAACTAATGGAAAAAAAAAACATACTAAATCATAAATTCCCAACATTTTAACCAATCTTTAAATTGTTGTGATACTTTAGGCTAATTGTGATTTCAATGCAAAAAGAAGGGTAGTTTACTCGAGTCGTCTGATTGCCATAGTCATATGAAATCAATGCAAACAAAAAAGAAAAGGTTATTATTATTATTATTATTATTTTGTTTACCTTTACTTATCAAATTGTCATGGTAAACTTTTCGGTGTCCTAGTAATTATTATAGTATTGAGTTAAAATGAGTCGTGAATAATGAAAATAAGAATAAAATTGGTTCGTTAATCACTTTTACCACTAAGGTCGTTAATTGTTTCCAACCCAAGAGACGAGATCGACCGAGAGTTTTTTTAAAGCAAGGGAGGAAAAAGGTGATTTCAGCAGCTTTGAGATGTGGAGAGCGAAAGTTGTTACTTGCTGAGTGCTGCTAAAGTGCTAATCTTCCCTAACATTAGCTTTTAGATTAATTTTGCCGAAACACCCTCATTTCTATTCCAAACAGACTCAACTCCCCATGGTTTCAAATTTCATAAATAGAACCCCAATTGCAATCGAGATGGCCACTCATTTGAATAGAAAGAAAGAATAAACTCAGAAAAGTTACATTAAATTTAAAAATTATTACAATAAAAGTTATAATTGACATGACTACTAACAAAATATTCATTAAATTTAAAAATTATTATGACAAAAGTTATAATTGATATTACTACTAAGAAAATATTAGGCGGAAGAAATTGAAAAATAATAAAGAAACACAATTATTTATAAGAGTTTATTAAAAAATATGAATAATTGTACGAGATATAAAAATATTATTAAGAATATATATAAATATATCGGTTTCCTTCCTTCTCTTTCTTATTGTCATTAGTATCAATTATGAACTTGATGTTATTATTGGAATTGAGAGGAGATTATTGAGAAACAATGTAATTTGTAAAAGAGTAGGAGTATTTAAAGAGAATAATAATAAAATTAATTATAAACTCATCTTAATTATATCTATTGTTATTTTGTTAGTCTTATTTATTGCTAGTAATGATAAAAATATTAATTTATATCATAAAATTTGATTTTAAAGGATATGATGTTCATGATTGATAATTTTTCAAAGTTATAAATGAATTAATTTTATTACTATATTATCTACTTAATAAATGTTATAAAATTTAAGATGAAGTTTTGTGATGTTTAGCACTATTTAACTCTTATTGTTATAGTTTTATTTTGAATATTTTTAAAAAATCATTATAAAGGCCCCAAGAATATTTCTTAGTGATTTTTAAGTAATTTGATTTAATTAATTATCCAAATTAGAAATTTAAGAAAGTAAGAGATTAAAAAATTAATTTAAAATTTATCTACATTTAAAAAAAAAAAGTCACTGCAGGGCTATTATTTACAAAATTCTAAAGCACAAGGAGTTAAGTCAGTATACACTAGACATAAGGTGTATCCGTGAAATTTCTCCTCCAAACAAAACCCTGGTGAGGGATCATCATCGCCGGTAATCGTATCCATTTGCATTACGGCGATTAATCATTTAATCGTATTGGCAAATTGGAATTGGAATCCATTCTCACCAGTCACCAAAAAGCGCTGAAATCATTCTTCCTCCCGCTTTAAAACTTTCTGTTGACCATTCCCCGCCAACCGTGAATCGTCGTTTGTTTTCTGATAATTTTTGTTTCACTTCCGGAGTCTTTTGTAGAAATAAGTGCGTGGGCTGATGTTAACTTTAACCTTGGTTTAAAACTCGCTCGATTCCAAATCAACATCTCCGGTAACGTTAATTACCATTTATCGGTATTTTTTTTCTTTATTTGCGGAGTAAATTCATTTTTCCTGAATTCGTGTGTCGTTGTTACTTTCTGTGAAAGTATGCTTGAAACGAGAGTGAGTCAGATTTGTAAAGGATTAACAAATACATATAATAATAATGTGTATAATCAATTCTTTTGAGTCACAATACGAATTTAGTTCATGAAAATATGAGTCGACTCGAAACCCAACCTCCAAGAAACCAATGCATTGTCTCCAGAGAATTCGACTTTCTCTCGTGTCAGATCTCACCTCGCACGTGCCATTCGTCAATTCAAAGTTCAAATTTCAAACGGTGACTTTACCCGTTTCTTTCCTCTTTAACACCTCTCTTGTACCAATCGATCTCCGATCGCTGCTTCTCCCAATTTCAGGTCGTTGGTTTTTTGTTTGGTTTAACTTCAATAAATATTTGTTTTGAAATTGTTCAAATAACTGCATAATTGGTGTACGGAGGGTGCAGTTGCTGCGGCATTATTGTTGTAGTTTATTTATATTTATAATTTTTTTTCATGTGTAGTACTGTCCTATGCATTGGTATGAATTATAACTTTTTTTGTGCTTCCATTTTTTCCCTCTCTTTTTTTTTTTTGCCTTTTATTATAATAGTATAATACTTTGAATTGAATTTGGCTAAAAATACAGCCAAATTATCTATATTCGGGATTTGGAACTTAATTGTTTCAATGATTCGATTATTTCTATCTGAAAGCAACATTTTTGCTTTCAGAATCTGTGTTTTGTTGATGTAAAGCGTCTTTGAATATCGATAATGCGGTATATTATGTTGTGTGAATTGTGGAAAGCAACTGATTCTTTCTCTAACTCGTGGGAACTATTTTTTCTGCGAAGCTGTGGGAGGCAACTGAATATATTGTTGTTGTAGTTAGGTTACTGGTTGCTGTTAATTTCATATTTTTGCGATGGAATTTCCTGAGTGCTTTCCATATTCATTGTAATCAATTGATATATTTGCTTAGCTTATTTTTATTTTTTCCACAAGGCAGTGGAGCAAAAGAAGAAATGGCAGAGGACAAAAGTGTTACTGAAAGTGAAAACAAAGATTCTGCTGCTTCTTCAGCAGTAGTAGAAAAGAAGCGAAAGGGTATCATTTCCCGAATTTGGAATGGTATCTTTAGATTAAAGAGGGATGATTTTGAGAAGAGATTGCAATACATTTCTAAGGAAGAAGCTGCTGTTCTTGCTAGGATTAAAAGGAGATCCCAGACTTGGAGGAGGCTGACCAGGCATCTTATTTTATTCTCTGTTATTTTTGAGGTGCTCTTTGTTTTATCACTTAAGCGCTGACATTTTGGATGCAGAACTTTTTTCAGTCAAATCATATGGCTTCATTTTCATAGCTAGGAATTTATAAATTTGCTGTAATGCAAACTGATAATACATTTCTTTATGAGTAATATGAGCCTCTATTGACCAATAATAGTTTCTTTAGCTAGCCATTTAGAGAACTCAGACACGATCATTACATATTTTTGTCCTTTGCATGCTTAGTATTTTAGAAATTAAGTTATTTGTTGTTTAGAAGGAAAAAAAAAATTCTTAGAAATAAATTACAGGGGCATAACTGATACTTGTATAATATCTGCCTGTGTTCTTTCAACATTTGAGTTGTCTGCACAAGCATGAATGCTCACTACAGTTTATTATTGCAAGTTTTGGCCAGACAACTTTACTTCCATGCTGAATAAAAATTTTACCTATTTTTCATTGCTGTTATAACAATTTTCCATTGGAAAATAATATTAATGTGATGAGTGGAGGCGAGCAACGTTTTGGATGTTTTTTGTATTATACAATATGCCTTTTGACAGAGAAGTGGCACTCTGTTATGTTTTCTTAACTATCATGATTATATTTCGTTCTGGCTCCTGCTTCGATATTTTTCACTACACTTTCCTCCTGGGTTCTGCTTGGATTTTTTTTTTTTTTTAATATCTGACAAAATAAGAAGTGGATATGTGGCTTTATCATTTCATCCTTTTGAAAATGCATGGGTTGACCATAATCCTTTAACTTGATCCTTTCTAATATTTTCAACTTAATTTAGAATAATTTACCTTAAATTGTAACAATTTTCAGGTTATTGCAGTTGGTTATGCTATCATGACAACAAGATCAGCGGATTTAGATTGGAAGATGAGGGCACTTCGAGTCTTGCCTATGTTTCTTTTGCCTGCTTTATCTTCTCTTGCTTATTCGGCATATGTGGGCTTCACAAGAATTTGTATGTGGTTTTTAACTTTACAAATGTCTTTATTAGAATTATGTTGAAATCTTATTTCTCATTTCTCTCTCTTTTTAATTTATTGGTGCCCGTTAAAACTTGTATGCTACCATAATGGCCGCAGATGCATTTTCCTATGGATTAAATTTGGCTGGCATCTGTCATGGCTCTAAGATGTCATGATTTCTTAATATGGTGGCTATATGAGGACAGGTGTACTAATTAAGCTATATTTTATCTGATTTTTATAGGCGATCGCAAGGACCAGAAAACTCTGGAAAGGCTTCGAGCTGAGAGGCAAGCCAAAATTGACGAACTTAAAGAGAGGACAAATTATTACACCACTCAACAGCTCATTCAGGTAATTGTTCATGAAGTTTCTCCTAGGTGTTCAAAAGAATCCTCTTTCAAGTTCTGGTTGTCTCGAGTTTCATAGAAAATTTCTGGTTGTCTGTTAATGTTTTCAAGTCTATACAAAAGCTTGAGATGTAAGCCTTGATGGGGTTTTCTTATACACCTCTTATGTTGTTTTGTGTTGGTATCTTAGTCAATGTCTAATAAGTTTGAAATTTTATGGTAAGAGTCTATGAGAGATTAAGGACATTGTTTCCACCCCTTATGCTGTTTTAAAATTCACATTCTTTGAAATGCTTGTTGCCTCATCAAAAGAATGAATGAACTGTAAGCTTTCATTTGTTCTGAAGCAGTTTTTTTTTTTTTTTTTTTAAAAAAAAAAAAACCTTTGAAAGCATATTTTGAGGTTAAACAAAGAAGTGGATTTTCTTTGCAAATGCAAGACATTTTGTTTCAATGAATTTGAATTTTACAAGCATAAACTCTATTATGCAGAGGTATGATCCTGACCCAGCTGCGAAAGCTGCTGCTGCAACTGTCCTAGCATCCAAGCTGGGTGCAGATTCTGGCTTGAAAGTTTATGTGGGAGATGAATCCAAACTCAATTTTCCAGTTGGGAAGAGCAATGATGTCGAAGTTGTGCCATCAAGCGGCCTTCGAAATCGAAAGCAGTTGCATACCAGATCCAGTAGTGCAGGAAGCACTCTGGTGCATCATTCCAATGAAGAAGAAACCACTCCCCATTCAGCCGGGAGTGAGGGTACTCAAAATTCTGAGCATAATCAACTGGTTGTCAATCATCACAATCCTCAGGGGTCAAACATGCACGACGGAGGATGGATTTCTAGAATTGCAGCACTACTTGTGGGTGAAGACCCTACACAATCTTATGCTCTTATATGCGGCAACTGCCATATGCATAATGGTGAGTCAACTTCTACTCTTCTATAATGTAGTGACATGTGAAACCCACAATCAATTATTTTCTTTGTAATGTGGCGTAATCATAGAAAACATTTTTTAAGTTATTTTATTGTTTCATTTTTTGTTCAGGACTCGCTAGGAAGGAGGATTTTGCCTACATTACTTATTACTGTCCACACTGCCATGCCCTGAATCAACCAAAAAAATTGGTAGAGCGTGTTTCTGGTTCTCCTATTATGAGCTCCTTGACAACTGATTTAATCAACAATGTCTGCAGTCCTTTGAGTGAAAGCGTTCGCCCAAGTAATAGCCCTGTAACAGAAGGTTCGGGAATTGAGGAAGCTGAAAAAGTTGATTAACTTGATATGTTTAGTTTTAAGGTAGATACTAGCTTGGAGATGATACTTGGGTCGAGATTATTTTCTTCTGCATGGATGTGTGGTCAGTTTGCTTCTTGCTTTGCTTAAAAGCAAGGAATTATTGACATTTCATAGGTTTTTTTTTTTTTCATATATATATATAACCTCATCGGAAACTACCTGTATCTTTCTCCTTCAATCTGTCAACCATACATGATGTCATAATTTGATTATGCTTACTAATTATACGCCTTCTTTAGCTGTTGTGTGATTTAACTAACAACAGATAACTCCCGGTAATCGGAGATTTGGAGGTACTTAAATAAGTTGTAAAATATATTGCAATCCATGTTAATCTAAAGTTCTAAGCACACGTGTTTGTAATAATTTATTTTGAGTGAGGCTATGCTTATTTATTTCGAATACTTAATTGAGATATTCACTTATATGATTATTTTATGTGTAAACATAATAATTTAATAATTAATAATAAAATTAATTAATACCGCTTATAATTTATTCATAGAAAATTTAACATAAGAGGTGATTAATTTAAGGGTAAACCAGGCAATTTTTTGGATTACGATTAGGAGTGATTCTGTTATTTATTGAAACTTTAGGACATCTATCGACTTATAATTAGAGATGACTAATAGGTCAAACAGCATGTGACACAACATGTTTCTATATAACACGATACAACATAAACACGTTTTGGTGGACACACTCGGCATGGCGCGGCACGATATGAGACGCATGTGAGCTAAGCTATGCTTAACAATTTAGGTATGTAGGCCTTAAAAGCATAATAAGTGAAAAGACCAGCAATAAATACGTTTCACTTTTTAATAAAAATAAATTTAAATTTTTATAATTTTATAAATAACTTGAAATTTAATATTTTAATAGATTTTATCAGTGTAAGTTTTTTTAAATTCATTTAATTCTTAGATTCAAAAAAATATTCTTAATTTTTTTTGTGTTTATAATTGATTAAATAAATAGTTGAAATCAAGATTTTAATAAATAAAATTATAAATATCATGATTTTATAAAATATATGTAATAGTGTTATTATAAATATAATCTATGACTCTATATAAGTATAAGTTAACAATTAAGTTAATTGTTAATAAAAATTTATTATTAATGTTGTTAAGTATTAAAAAATAATTCTAATATCTTAGGCTCTAACTTAATAGTTAGTATTATATTCTCTTACTATTATTAATTTATTATTATTGAATATAAATTTGAACTTTGAACTTTTGATTATATTAAGCTTAACTAAAGGCATATGAGTTATAAAAAAATTGTACATATGATTAAAAACAAATACGCTAATAACTTAGTATTTAAAAAAAAAAGAAAAAATTATCAAATCTTTTTTCTTAGTCATGACACGTGTGTCAGGCTGAGTCTCGATTAAAAAAAAAAAAACACAGCACTGCATGATACGAGCATGAGCATACACAGCCCTTCCTTTGTCGGCCGGTCCGGTCTGTTGTCCATCTCTACTTACTATTACGAAAGTTTCTGGACTAAAGTGGATTATTTCAAAACGTCCGCGGGTACAAAATGGATTTAACTAATAATAACAGTAGGGAGTTCATTATAAAACTGTGAGGGTGCACCCACCGGATCTTTAGTATAATTTTATTGAACATCCTGGCCTGACCTGGTCATCTGAACGGAAAAGTCTCTTTCGTCTGTCTCATTAGGTATGAATTTATATAATTTACCAAATTTTGTCATGTAATAATTCTAGGTTTCATCCAAAGCAAGTCTGATTCGATAATTTTTCTTTATCTTTTATACATTTACTTATCTGCGGAATCTAAAACGAATTATTATTATAATTCTTTTTTTTTCACATTATTCAACTTTCTTATTGATTGATATGCATGTAATGTAACTGGCTGTTTAGGGTTTTCTTGTTTTCGCTTAAATTGTTAATCTAAAGGAAGAGATGGGCCTGAAGCAAGCTTTAAAGGGCCTTGATGCATTTCCTCGAGCAGAGGAGCACTTGTTGCAGAAAACTCAATCTGGGGCACTTGGTGAATCAATCTTTTAATAATTTTATTGTGAGTTATTGAATTTGATTCCAGTTAATAGGCTGATTTTTCTTTTTTCCTTTCAAAATCTTGTAGTCTCCATTATTGGTCTCGTCATTATGGCCTCATTGTTCATGCATGAGCTCAGATATTATATTACCACATATACAGTTCATCAGGTATGCACATTCTCCTCAGCCGCGTACATGAAAAGGATACATTTATATGAAATTTCTTAAAAAATAAATATGTAACTACGGGGCATTAGCATCTAGTTAGATTCTGAATTCCTGATAAATTCTGTGGAAGCAAATCAAGTTTCTCGGATTGATGAACTCCTTGAAATCATATTAAGTTTATAAATTTTGTAATGATAAACTGTTAATGAGAATTTTGGAATCTTGTTTTCTTACCGAGCAATGGAAAGCTGGGATCAAACTGAAAGCTAAATTATTAGGATTTTGCTGGCAACCAATCAATCTTAAGGGAGAGAACTTAATGACACTAATCTGGCTGTTGGCTTCTCCATTTCAAGCTACATTTCTCTGCCTTGTTCTTTGCCGTACTTAATGTATTAGATACTTATTGGGAAAAAAGAAAAAAGAGAATTTGCCGTCCTTCATTGAGGTGAACTACTTTTTTTGAGATTTAAGTATCAACATACTTCTAGCTATTGTGGGTACATGATGGCTTTTAGAGTTTCTTGCTCCATGAATATATTTATATATATTATATGTGACAAGCTGATTGTCTATTGAAACATATCATACATGAGCCTGAAATTCCTAGAATTTTCAGGGAAGAATGAAAAATATCAGTTGAGCTGCACGGGGTTTTACTGAAAATAGAAGATGTGATTCCATTGTTTTGGAACTTGGATAAGCAATAATGATAGAGCCACAAGCTGTTTTGTACAAACTAGTGTGTTCGAATTAATGTGGCATGAATAGATTGGTTAAAAAGTGATAATAATTATTTTTTAAAATTATGTGGACCCATCATAGTTTTATACGAACAAATCTTCTCATGTCATATCAGTTTGTATACACTTGTATTTTTTGTGGCTTTATCATTACTCCTTGGATAAGATGTGCAGGCTGCAACATGACACAACTATAATCTTTTGTATTTTTATCCCAATCACGTATTGAACAAGTGAATATCTCTCTTAAGAGTTGCTTTTTTCAACAAAATTCCTTACCAAAAAAAAAAAAAAATCTTGGAGGGATAATTCTAAATAGCTTGCCTTTAGTCCAAAGCCTTGTCATCACATCTAAAAGTTGACAATTGACAGGCTTGGTTTTGGGGGATGGGAGGGAGGGATCTGCTGTGAGTAGTAGTGATTGATTTTACAAGACTTCTAAACAGTAGGGTTTCCTTGAGTGAATTAGAGTGCAAAGATTTAGATTAAGTTAGCAATTTATCGGAAAGATTTGAAATGAGCTCATTAGTGGGGTGGCATATGACCAGAAAATATTCTTGAGTCTAGTGGCCATTACCTCATATTAGCCCCCACGTCTTAAGTTTTGTTTGTGAGATAATTCCGTATCAATAATCTCAATAATAGAGGTTGAAAATAGGGGTGGGTAATTGAGTCGTAAGCAACTGTTTTGCCTGACTTATGAGTTTATAACTGAAATGAATTGAGAGTCACTGATAAAAGTTTGTTTTGGTTCTTTGGAGAAAAGAATTGACAAAGCATGTTTTTGGCAGATGTCTGTAGACTTGAAGCGTGGAGAAACTCTTCCAATTCACATAAACATGACATTTCCTGCCTTACCTTGTGATGGTTAGCATCTATGCTTTCTTCTTCATTAGTCCCTTGTTTACTTGCAGATCATTCGTTTTACAAATCTTTAATTATTTTCCATAATGAACTACAAAATGACTTTCTTCATCCTTTTTTTTTTCCCAGTGTTAAGTGTTGATGCTATTGATATGTCAGGCAAGCATGAAGTGGATCTTGATACGAACATATGGAAAGTAAGACAACACCTATCTTACAAGAAATTTATCAGCTAATATTTACTAGTTTTAATTCGTCTTATGCATATTAGATAATTTACTGGGTGTCCCTCTTCAACAAACATAGGAATAATCCTAACTTTTGGAGAGAACTAGCCCTTTCTATTCTTATAAAAGGATTTCTTTTTTCTCATACCTCTTTGAGTGAGTAGAATACCTCCCATATTCCTTTCGTATATATTTAAGATTGTTGATGGATTTGCCGTCATCCTTTTTTTTTCCTGTGCAAAACCTTGCCAATGAGGTAAGAGAGTATTTTGAAGATATGGATAAATTTCATTGAGTACAATATTGCAGGATAATTGGTATTTGTTAGGGCTACCCCAACGGTGTGTTGAATGATAAGATTTTTACCTAAAAGGTCCAAAGTTCAGATTCCTCTTAGTACCATCTACTATGTTGGTTTTCCTGACCGTTGAAGGTTACATGATCTACCAGCAATCCTTGGTTTCAGATTTATTGTCCATACACAAGTGGGGCCTAAGGTTTTCAGGGCAATGAGAAATAAGTATTTGGGGATGGTGTAGAGGCATGACCATTTGTAATTCATCTTCTTATTCTTTAACTACATTTCTGGGTGTTTATTTTCAGAAAGAACTTTAATTATGTTCTTGTCTGATTGGGTAGGTGGTCTCACTCTTCCTCTCTCACACACCGTGAGAGAGTTTGGTAGATTATTTATTCATTTTTATTTATTTTTTGTTGTCCTACTAACCAGATTGGACTTTCTGCAGCTTCGCCTGAACAGTTATGGCCATATCATTGGCACTGAATATTTAACTGACCTTGTGGAAAAGGAACATGAAGGACACAAGCATGGTATATTCCCTGAGGAATTTACATTTACATTTTTTGCTTTAATATGCACAATCCAATATGTTAATTTTTTTTTTCTTTTTCCATTTTCTATCACATTGTATGAGTCTCTGCTGATGCATAAACTCTAAATTGTCCAAATTTAGAAAAGGCTAAATGTTTTTCTACCAAAGTAGTGGGTGCTATGCTGAGCTTTGACAATAGGTATAGTTACATCTATTGGGCACAAATGATTACTTGGAGCTTTGTCTTTCCTTTTGCATTATGATTCCTTCATTAACAAAGACAATGATCAAGTTGATATTTTTTTTATAGTGTTGTTTTAGGCTTTGCATGTTTTTTAGGGGTAGCTTGTATATTAAAATGATTAATATCTTATTAGTACTTTGACCAGATGATAATAAAGATCATAAAGATGATATCGATGAGAAACTTCATGCATTTGGCTTTGATGAAGCTGCTGAAAATATGATTAAGAAGGTGAAACATGCGTTGGAAAGTGGAGAAGGATGTCGGGTATTATCAATTATACATTTTCAATCATTTTTAAGATTAAAAACTAATCCTAGGCTTTTAATTGTTCTTGAGGGAACAAAATCCAAATACATAAGTTTTATACTTTATGCAGGTTTATGGAGTTTTGGATGTGCAACGCGTTGCTGGAAACTTTCATATATCAGTCCATGGATTGAACATCTATGTTGCACAAATGGTAAGTAGCCTTCATTCTCTGTTTTATTCTCATGCCATTTAGTATAGAGCAAAATGCCAAGGATTGACGTAGTTTATGCAGATTTTGCACCTTGTATTAATTTATTAGGATTACTTCCTATTGGGATTTGGAATTAGCAATAAATTGTTTGGTTGGAGTTCCAGAACTGCATACATTTAATTGGTAAATTCAAAATTTGGGGATGCTGGAAATTTCAACTGTTCCGGTTATATTAAGCATGTTTAAGAACTTAGATGTTGAATTTGAGGATCAATAATTTGGAGATGTTGAGACCCAACTCAACTGAAATAAGATTGGTTTGTATGTATTGGAGGTTAGCAATACGGATGTTCTATGCTGTTTTTCCCCTTTTGGAGTAGTGTCCTCAAGTTTGGACCATGGCGATGTTGATGTTAATGTCCAAAAGTTTAGCAGACTGCAAAATTGGTGTAAAATCATATAAAACATATAGAATTGATGTTGCATGCAAAGCTAATTTTTCTTATATCTCACTTGCAAGCCTCTATAGTCATTGGTTCTACATCTATCCAGAGTCTAAAAGATTTTTATTACAGTGAGTCTAACACCTCTAACTTGTCTTAGGAGTCGTTACCTCTGACTGGTGGACTCGTCCAATCTCAAGCAAGGTTTTTAAAGATTAGAAAGTGTTTTGAGTAATTTATCTTATAATTTATTTGACTTTGGGAATGTCATAGCTTATGATCTGGGTCTTATTTTGAGTTTTACATGAATCGATGGATCTTCATGCGGAGAGTTTTTTCATTTGTAGTTGTGTAAGTGTTTTTCAAAATTTTTTCCTGGCAGAATTAATGTCCATGCATATTTCTGTACCTTTAACAGAATTTTGTAGAGTTGATTTTATAAGAAACTGAGTTTGTTTTAAGTCTTTTCGCATTGCTTTGTTCTTATTTTTCCTCTCCTTCATAATCCATTCAGTACTTGTCAGTCGTCATCATATAATAAACACCAAAATTCCATTTCCTCCTTTCTGAAACCTAAAGTAGAAGATGTTCAAATCCTATGCTGATCTCCACTGATCTGTCACTGGTCAAAATGTTACTACGTGCCCTTTGTAATTTTTTTAATTTCTGCTAGTTAGGTACATTACCAATTCTTCTATATTCTTAACTTCAGAAGTACAAGCACAAAAATTGCATGAAATGGTGAGCAAGAAATTTGTTTGTGGCTTCACAGCCATAGCATATCTTTGAATCCAAAGGTTTCATTGATATGGGTGACATGTGTCATGAATACTTTTTGATACTCTTAAGTTCTTGGTTTAAAATCTCTTGATGAAATCTATGGTGAGACATATAGTTATAAGATAGACTTTTATATCAAGAAAGTATAGTTTAGGGACTAGCATGGTCATTTGCATTTTCTAGATCTTTGGACTTAGGTAAAACATGAGAAAATGACCTTCTTAGTATCTTAGACCATTTGCCTTTCTACTATGACTGGAAATTTGGCAAAGAGTTTGAACCTCTGTGAAGTAAAACAGAGAGAAGGAAAAACTCTTTTTTTTTTTTTTTCGTTTATACTTCTTATTGATAATATGAATTACATAAGCTTTTATAGAAAAGAGTATAAGGCTTGATTCTTAGAATGCAGGAGCAGAAACAGTAACAAAAAACTAAAGAGGAAATATCTTAAACTAAAGAGGAAATATCCTAAAATTTTAATTCTAATTCTAATTTTCTGATTCTATGGGATCAGATTTCTTTAGTTCAAATTCTAATTTTCTGATTCTATAGGATCAAATTTCCTAACTCCTACACTCCCCCTCAAGTTGGTGTATAGATATCAATCATGCCCAACTTGCATATTAAGTCAGGTCTAGCAAGCCCCTTAGTTAAGATGTCAGCTGTTTGTTGACTAGAAGGCACAAACTGTAAGCAAATAGTCCCAACTTCAAGTTTCTCTTTAATGAAGTGTCGATCAATCTCAATGTGCTTCGTCCTGTTATGTTGGACAGGATTGTGAGCAATACTTATTGCAGCCTTATTGTCGCAATACAACTTCAAAGGAAGTTCCATAGTTTTCTTGAGTTCTTTAAGGATTCTGTATATCCACAATATCTCACAGATTCCTTGAGCTATTGCTCTTAACTCAGCCTCTGCGCTACTTCTGGCAACAACACTTTCCTTCTTACTTCGCAAAGTAACCAAGTTTCCCCACACAAAGGTGCAATACCCAGAAGTAGATCTCTTGTCAGTTATAGAACCTACCCAATCTGCATCAGTAAATACTTCAATACTCCTTTGATTAGTTTTTTTGAAAAACAGACTTTTTCCAAGAGTAGACTTCAAATATCTCAAAATTTGATAGATCGCCTCAAGGTGTTCGTCATAAGGTGCGTGCATGAATTGACTAACAACACTTACTGAGAAAGCAATATCCGGTCGAGTATGGGATAAATAAATTAGTTTCCTAACCAATCTATGGTATTTACCAGTATCAATAGGAACACTTTCCTCTTCCCAAAGCTTCACATTGAGATTTATGGGAGTTTCAGTCGGTCTGCAACCACTCATCCCTGTTTCCTTCAAAAGATCAAGAATATATGTTCTTTGACAGATTACAATTCCTTTTCTTGAACGAACAACTTCTATGCCAAGGAAATATCTTAGCGCTCCCAAATCCTTGATCTTGAATTCTAATGCAAGGCTCTTCTTTAGTCTATTTATCTTAATCACATCATCACCTGTGAGAATAATATTGTCAACATAAACTATTAGTACAACAACCTTTCCTTCAGAAGAAAACTTGAAAAATAAGGTATAGTTAGCTTGTCCTTGGGAATATCCTTGATTTCTGACAGATTGTGTGAACTTCTCAAACCAAACTCTTGGAGACTGTTTGAGACCGTACAAGGATTTTTTTAGTTTGCACACTTTTGAGCCAAATTTCTCCTCAAAACCTGGTGGACTATCCATGTACACCTCTTCCTCCAAGTCACCGTTGAGAAATGCATTCTTCACATCTAGTTGCTGCAAGGGCCAATCTAAATTAGTAGCAATAGATAAAAGTACTCTTACAGTGTTCAACTTTGCAACAGGAGCAAATGTCTGATAGTAATCAATACCATATGTTTGGGTGAATCCTTTAGCTACCAACCTAGCCTTGTATCTTTCTAATGAACCATCAGAGTTATACTTAACAGTGGAAACCCATTTACAGCCCACAGTAGTCTTCCCAGTTGGTAATGCCTTAACACTCCAAGTATGGTTCTTTTCAAGAGCTCTCATCTCTTCAAGCATTGCTTCCTTCCACTTTGGAACTTTTAGAGCCTTTTGTACACCGTTAGGAATTTCTATACTAGACAATTGAGAGGTAAAAGCAACAAGAGATGAAGATAATTTTGAGTATGACACAAATTTAGATAATGGATGACTAGTACAGGATCTAACCCCTTTACGAAGAGCTATAGGAATGTCAAAATCAGAAGACTTATACTGATTATTAGGAAAAGAAAGGGAATTACCTGTACTATACTCAGATTGTTGATTTGTCCTTGGTTCAGAATCATGGCTGTGCTGTAGAATCAATTCGTCCTTTTTCTTATGATCCTTCTTCAAGTAAACAATCCCTTTCCAAGTTCTGTTACCTTCCTTGAATCTATTACCTGTTGCTTTAGCAAAATTATCATGTTGTGGCATTATAGTAGGCTGTCCTTTATTTTTGGTTTCCAAAACTTGTTTTTTTAAAATTTTGATTTTCAGATTGCTTTTCAAATGTAGGCCTATATTCAGGAGAAATATCACTCATTGTGAGAGGAGTTTCAAAAAATTAATCTTTGCCATTTGTTATAGGTGCAGAGGTACTAGGTTCAGAATCTTGTGAGAGAAATACATCGCCAAAGTTATTAACAAATGAATCTTCCTTAAAATTATCCCCCCTGAAGATGAATATTCTGAAAAAATGGTTGTTTTTCAAAAAATGTGACATCCATTGTGATAAAAATTTTTTTTGATATTGGATCAAAACATTTATAGCCTTTTTGAGTTGGGGAGTAACCAACGAAGACACATTTAACAGCTCTAGGCTTAAGTTTTCCAAGTTTTCTATGTTCATGAACAAAAGCCGTACAACCAAATATTTTTAAAGTTAAATCAGCAGAAAGTCTAGTTATTGGAAAGCAATTTTTAAAAACTTGGAAAGGAGTTTGAAATTTTAAAACTTTGAAGGGCATTCTATTTATTAAGTATGCAGCAGTTAAGTCAGCCGCTCCCCACAAATACTTAGGAACTTTAGTTACAAAAAGTAATGCACGAGACACCTCCAATAGATGTTTATTTTTCCTTTCAGCAACACCATTTTGTTGAGGTGTATTGATGCAAAAACTGTGATAAATTATTCCTTTTTCAAGGAAAAAATTTGCCAAGATCATGTTAAAATATTCTTTCCCATTATCACTTCTAAAAACTTGTATGTTAGTCTGAAATTGAGTCTGAACCATATTGTAAAAATTTTTAAAAACTTGTTCAGTCTCTGATTTGTCTTTCAATAAATACACCCAACAAAGTCGAGTATGATCATCTGTAAATGTAGTGAACCATCTCTCACAATGAGTTGGAAAAAAATTAGTTTGACAATTTTGATTACGGGGTAGCTTACTGACAGACAAAAGATTACAAAAAAGTTTGGGAACATGAAGAACATCGTGAAGAGTGAGTGATGGAGACACTACAACAGAACCTCTTCCTGCAATGGCTGAAAGAGAGCCATCTGCAATCTTAATTTTCTGGTTACCTGCACAAGGACTATATGAAGAAAAAAGATTTGACAACCCTGTCATATGATCGGTTGCCCCTGAATCGATGATCCATGTATGATTAGAGTTGATACCAATGAGAGCAACTTTTAGGTAATTACCTTTTTGAGCTAATGAGTAAGAGGAAATTTTCTGAGACTCAAGAAGGTTGTATAGTTGGTCTATCTGCTCCTTGGTAAAAGGAAACAAACTTAAAGAAGACTGCTGCTCTTGATCTGAGACACCAGCCTGAAGTGCACGTCCCACGCCACTGGACTTTTTTCAGTTTTGAGGCTTGCCTTGAATTTTCCAGCATGTTTCCCGAGTATGCCATGGACGTTTGTAGTGGTCGCACCATGGCCTTTCAGACTTCTTACCATCCTTCTTCATTTCCTCCTGAAAACCCCGAGTTACAAGAGCAGAACTTTCTACTTCTGAGTTAGTAATAATAGGAACAGATTTATTATTAAGCATCACTTTTTGCCGTGCTTCTTCTCTCCTAACATTTGAGAAGGCCTCACGAATTGTTGGTAAAGGAGTTTTCCCTAAAACTCGACCCCTCACCTCATCTAACTCCTTGTTAAGTCCTGCCAAGAACATGAATACACGATCATTCTCCTGTCGTTTCATAAACTGGACACTATCATTCGCGCACTCCCAAATATCATTATAACAAAGATCTAACTCTTGCCACAAGGTCACCAATTCATTGTAGTATGAGGTTACATCTCGGTCACCCTGTTTCGTGTGCCAAAGTTTGGATTTTAACTCAAAAATCTGCGAAGAATTCTCCAGATCAGAATATGTATCCCTAATTGCTTCCCAAACATCTTTAGTCGTCGGCAGGTACATAAAGGGCTTGCCAATTGTGGGTTCCGTTGAATTCACCACCCATGCAATAATTAAAGAATTTTCTGATTGCCAAGTCTTGAGAGTAGGATCTCCATCCGTAGGTTTTGTCACTTCATCTGTCAGACATCCAAGCTTTCCTTTGCCTTCCAAGATCAACCGAACAGTTTGTGACCATTATGTGTAATTTTTTCCATTTAGACGGTGGATATTCAATAAGAGAGAATTAGTGGATCCGTCCAAACTATTGAATGAGATGGAGGAGTTCAGATTTGAGCTCACTGAGCTTTCCCCTGACGTTGCTGAGTTTTTGCTGGTCTCACCAGTTAAAGCCGTCTTCCATGAATTTTGGCTCGCCATAGATAATCCCTAGATTAGAACCTAGGGCTCCGATACCATGAAGTAAAACAGAGAGAAGGAAAACTCTTTTTTTTTTTTTTATACTTCTTATTGATAATATGAATTAAATAAGCTTTTATAGAAAAGAGCACAAGGCTTGATTTCTAGAATTCAGGAGCAGAAACAGTAACAAAAAACTAAAGTGGAAATATCCTAAAATTTTAATTCTAATTTCCTGATCCTATCAGATTTCTTTAATTTAAATTCTAATTTTCTGATTCTATGGGATCAGATTTCCTAACTCCTACACTCTGAAGCAAGTTTGAAGAAATCCATTGAATTATTTTAAAGTTGTGTCTATTGCCAGGTACTTGGATCTTAAAACAAGATCATGTGTTGTGAGTACTAGTTGTGTTGTGAGTACTAGTTGTGTTGTGAGTACTAGTTGTTTCAATTAGTAAGATGGCTTTGGGTGGTAGAAGAGGTTTGAGGTTTTAACCCTGGTTGCATCAAGGTTGGAAAAGGGTTTGATTTACATGTGTGTTCACTATTCGAATTTAAAATTAAAAAGTAGGATGTGTTAAATCAGTTGAATTACTCTGGCATTTTACAATGTTTGGTTGCAAATTATATAGTCTTTTCTAGTCCACTGCATCTTAAGTATCTTCCCTTCTTCACTTCTTGCAGATTTTCGGGGGAGCAAAAAATGTAAATGTAAGTCATGTCATTCATGATCTATCATTTGGGCCAGAATATCCAGGAATTCACAATCCACTGGATGGGACAGTGCGGATGCTGCATGATACAAGTGGAACATTCAAATATTACATAAAGGTTTGGCTCTAGTTTTGCTGTTGATTTAGCGACAGAGTAGTGATCTTAGATTTAATTCTCAGTTGTCACATATCCTACACAATTCTTGAGGGGGCTGATTTTCCTAGATCAAGGCATATGCATCCATTGACCTAAAACAAAATGCATATATTTTATCTTTAGTAGGCTTGTCGTTGTGACTGTCCTGAAATTCTCTTTTTATTGGGTTGTAGATTGTTCCTACTGAATACAGATACATCTCCAAAGACGTTTTGCCTACAAATCAATTCTCTGTAACAGAATATTTTTCCACAATTAATGAGTTTGATAGGACATGGCCAGGTTGGTTGGCAGCATGATCTATGTTGGGTTTGATTTGTCCCTTTCTTGTTCTTGTTAGTCATAACCATCTTCTTTTTCCTCTTTTTCTTTTGTGCAGCTGTATACTTCTTGTATGATCTATCCCCGATTACTGTGACAATCAAAGAAGAACGTCGCAGTTTTCTCCATTTTGTCACCCGGCTTTGTGCAGTATTGGGTGGTACATTTGCTTTAACAGGTTTGTGTCTATTAGTTATTCATTCAAGACGTTGCTCATTTCATGGATTCAGAATATCAAACTTGAACTGCTGCTGACAGTTAAATATTCCAAAATTTAAATATTCAAGGCTGTTTTGAGCTTCTACTTATTTTGATCTCTTGATAATTGACAAAATTTGATGTTCCTTCAACTTTTACTTTCTAGATTTTTGGAATCTTTTCAGCCTGCTAACCTTCCCCACCATGACACATGATAGGCTTTGGCCGTTTTGTGTCTCTTCATTTTGACCTATCTTACACTTTAATCTAGTAAAGAATGGTATCTTTCTTTTCACAGGAATGCTAGATCGTTGGATGTACAGGCTACTTGAGGCACTGACAAAACCCAGCACTAGAAGTGTATTCAGATAGAGTTGGGACTTTATCGTTATATAATATATTCACACATGCCTCCTCTGAAATATTGTCAATTTAAGCAAGATTGTAATTCCAGTGTCAGCATGCAGCCTTTGACACGAGTTAGGCCCTTTATGGATTTTATGGCTTGCAATATTTTTAAATTTTGTTTCCTCTCTACTGGCGAATGATGTGTTCTATTTAATTGGTTACCTTTTTTTGTTATATTATCTTTAAGATGTTTTGGTAGTGTCGCAGTTCTTGGCTGCACAAAAAAGTCATTAGTTGTAAAAGGAAATTGTACATGTGAGATTTTATGGGGACCGAAATTTAGTAGAATCTGACCCTGAGCAGTGGTTGGTGGTTAGAACTTCAGCAATATTTCATGAGCAACTCTTGTACCTTGGACGTAAGAATGTGAGAAATCAGCAAGTTGAGGCAAATCATTCACTCTGTTTGCTTTTCTTTTTGTGTCCATTTGTTGCTTAATATATAGACTACAGTAAAGCTACCTATATACAAAGCATGCTTCGCAGATTGGAGCTAACAGTAGAAATAATTCAGCAACCGGTTTAAGAATACACCCCATGGTGCACTTAGTTTTTTGTATGCATTATGCACCGATCAAGGCGAAGCCAAATGCTCTCAATTATTCAAGCCAATGTCTTATTTTCAGTTTCTTTAAGATCTAGTGGTGTGAGAACACAAACAACACTAGCAAAGGAGCATTCAGCTGGTTGAGGGCTTGGAATTTGGTGGTTGGCTGTATGGAGGTCTCAGGTTTGATCCTTTTCAATTTCTTAGTTCCCCCGCGCGGAGGCAGAGGGAATAAAAAGAAGAAGAAGAACATGAGCAACAGTAAGGCTTGCCATGAGAAAATGTCATTTTCTACAAATGTTTGAAGTTGCCACCATCAAAGTAGTACAAGTTTGCAAAATCATTTAAGATGTCTATGTAACACTTTAATAAATAATTTTTTTAATACGACTTTAATAAATAATTAAAAACGTCTATCTAACACTTTTATAAATAACATACAACGCATTGCACAAAACCGTGGAGAGAGATTGACGGATCCATTGAGAAATGTACATGTGCAGGCGACAAAAGATTTACTTCACTCATTGTGACTAGATAATATGAAACTAAAATGGGAAGCTGGAAATGTCGTGATTGATAATTTGATATCCCTTGGAAGCAGCCAGCTGAAGCTGATCATCAAACTTTCAAAACAAAAATGGCATGCAGTAGTAGAACTAGTAATGCAAATGCTTATCATTTTACAGAGGGTTCACTGGTAGAAGTGAGCAGTGATGCAGATGGGTACCATGGTGTATGGCACCAGGCCAAAGTCCTCAAAAGTAAAGGCAAAAAAGCTTTTTTGATAAGAGTACCAGACGTTGCTTTCTGAAGATGGCACAGAGCCATTAGCGGAAACGGTTAATTCTGGTTTTTTAAGGCCTTTGCCTCCTCTAGGGCCTGATGATGATGCTGGTAAGGTATTTAAGGTGAACGATGTCGTTGACGCATTTTGGCTGGATGGATGGTGGGTTGGCGTCGTTGTCAAAGTGTCAAATGCAAAGGCTTACTCCGTGTTCTTTGATGATCCTCCTGATTTGCTTGTGTTGAAGCGCTCCGCTTTGACCTTTGAGGCCTCATTGGGATTTGGTTAGTGGCCGTTGGGTTCGACCCCAAAATAAGGTTATGTCCTTTCGTTTGCATTGCATGTCCTTTTAATTGTAAAATTACAATTTGTGTCGATTAATTTTTAACTTCTGCATGTTTGGTCAAAGTTTCATGTTCTATACTTTTATTGCACGATGGATTGTCTAGGACTAGAAGCGTGCCATTTTGTTTTTAGTGTGCCTGTTTCTGGAGGAGCAGCACTTCCTAATTACGTGTACATTTGGTGCATGCATAGGCACCAATTGACAATCTCCATCATTGCATCTGTTCCAGGAAGTCTTGCACAAACAGTTAATTTATTTCCTCGGCTGATTTACCAATGGTAAAGAACCTATGGCATTTGATAAATAGCTCAACAGAAAGTCAGATGTAGATGGAGATGTCAAAACGATTTTTGGCTTACGATTGATAACTCTTTATTCATAATTGTAGGTAAGGAGAGGAATGAAGATGGAGGCACTTTTGAAGAAAACGGTTGTAATGGATTGTACAACTATTGATGTTGAATTGCTTAAAATCACAGGAGAGTCTGTAAGTATGACCTTTGAGGGCCTCTCAACCAAAAATGATTAGTATCTTTTCTCTTTAGGGATGGAGCCGATCCTTTATCAAATCAGCTAGATCGATTTGAGAGATTTTTCGTCTTTTTCCGGAAAAAGAACTTCCTTTATGATATGTTGATTGTTTGGGCTATAAAACACCATAATAGACAATATCACAATGCTATCTCATACAAGTGACTTTAGTCAACTTTATGATGAGATTATGCATAAAAATGATATAAGCACGTGGAATAAAATATATTCAGATTTTATACAAGTTTCCGTTGGATCAGTTATAAGAGTTTGTGCAAAGAAATTCAAAAAAACACTTAATTGGCTGATTCAAGCAACTTTTGGATTAATCCAATTCATGGAGGCATATTGAAGGAATCTCACAAGATATTCAAATCAATAAATGCGTAATTCAAGCTTTTGAATTTTATATGCAATTAAATTCATGAAATCGACGCATTAAGAATGAAAGATATGCCACTATTTTTTTATATAGTGTTTTCATTTTTAAAAAAGGTAATAAATCAGTTATTTTGATTTTTATTTAGTGCTAAGATACTTTCTTTTTTTTTTATTAGATTAAGATCCTGATTTATTAAGGATTCTTTCATTTTTATTAGATTAGATTCTTATTTATTTAGGATTCTTTTCTTATTTCAATTGGATTAGGATTTGTTTCAAATTAGGATTTCTTGTAACCTACATATATATTCGCATTCAATAACAGAGAAAGAAGAAGTTTTTCAAACAATTTACCAGAGAGTATAATTTTTTTTAGTTCTTAAATAAACTCTTTGAACTTATTAGATTTTCCGTAGCGTTCAATCAGACCATCTATAGCTGATTGTAGTGTCCTCACATACCAAGGTTCTTACTTCATGAAGTAACGGGTCGCGGTTCTATTTAATTCCTGAAATTAAAAACGATCTTGAAGCCTAATTTAATTAGGATCTCGTCAGTTCTTGACAGGATTTGTATCACTTTAGGGGTGCCAAAATTTAATTTGTCATTTTTTCTTTACAATTAGCTACGAATGTTGTGAAATTGCTTGGTATAAGATAAAAGCAATGCCACCTCCTTTCTCATTAAAATAAATAATGATGAGAAGCTGGACATATCTTAAGATTGATTACCAAGAGAAGTAGACATAAGATCTAATGTTGCAGGATTTATCAATAACAGTTATTGATGCTGTTTTCCCGCGTCCCTTTAAACAGTGCTAAAAATCTTCTACTCGTGTCTAGTTCGAGCTCGAGCAGGATTGCCTCCCAATTCTAACCCCTTTGTATTTTCCAAGAACGGAAGTCTCCCGGACTTACAAAAAATAAGGTCAGGGGTCGCCGAGTGTTGTTCCGGCGAAAACCCTCCGACGCTCAAGTCAGTGATCGGGTTGTTCTTTTTGGTATTCCTCTTAGTTAGAGAGATCGGAAGAGTGAAAGGGGTATTTTTGCATTCCTTTTTGAATAATGGAATTTTTAGAGAATCAGTGTAAAGGGAAGCAAAGATAGGAAGAACCTGTGTGAATTTTCGAAACCCTCGCAATTTACCTGTCCGTTTCCTTTTATCCTCCATTTTTCTCGCCCTTTCTTCCCTGGATCATCTGTTCCCGCTTCAGTGGTGTCTGAGTCCCTCTGACAGCCGGGATTAGCGTAATATTCCCTGGGGATGCGCGGCTGTCCTGTTAACATGGCTCACATGGCCAGATAATCATGTCGGACGTGCGCGCAAGGAATGATGACACCGTGGGGACATGTGCCGGCCATCCGTAACAGTACCACCACCATACTGTGTGGGGCCCTGGTCAGACATTGAAAGGTGTGTCAGGATTCTGAGAAAATGGGTCGGACTGCACTGAATCAGATCTCACATTCCATTTGTCCTATGACTGGCATAGCCCAGTTGTGCTAGAGAACTTGACTGCAGCGAGCAGAATGGAGAGCTCGGGTCTCGATCAATCTTCGAGCTCATCGTCCTTGTCCGGCCTTGACCGGACCTGATGACCTCGAGCAGGCAAGAGAGCTCGGAGCTCGGATGGTTCTGAATTCCTCGACCTTGACCAGCTTTGATGTCTAGTGAGATCGTCTTCGTGCCAGTGGTCGGGACTTCTGCTTGAGCTGAGTTGACCTCGAGGTATTTTATTCCAGATGGAAGGGCCTCGAGGAGATCTGCCCGATAGTACCCAAACAACAGTGATACTGTCAACCAGTGGAATGAAACTAATGGAGGACTTGCAATTTCAAAGGAATGTGCTGTAAATGAATCAACAAGCAATGAAAGTACTCCAGAAGAGAATTGGAGCTTGCCTTTTGTTAAACATTCATCACAACTGAATCAATGGAAGTATTTCAAAAAATGCCTCAGAAGCCTCATTTTAATCTTTTATACAAAAGTAAAGATATTTATCTTGAAGGATTAGTAATTGGTTACATGTTAACTTTTGCCAATGTGGTAGAGCAGAAATCCAAGTTACAAGTCAGTGATCCAATGAGCATCTTTAAGAGCATGTTTGAAGCACTTCTCGACTTGGAATCAACACGAAGTTGTGTTTCTGAGATGCAATCAATTAAAGAAAAGTACGAACAGTTTCAAAAACAGTTGCTGGAATGCAAAAGTCATATCCTTGAGCAGACTAATAAGCAAAGCAAGATTACAGAAGAGCTAGACCATGTTGTTAAAGTGATAAAGATGTTAGAAGAAAGGAAAGCAAAGCTTATGTTTGCAAAGGAGAAAAATGTATCTGAGATTGCTGCATCGAAGACTAAAGTTGATGTTGTTAACGAAAACATTCAGAATGCTTAGCTTGATTTTGAAAGTGTAGCCGTTTGCCTTGGTGTCTGAGGAGTACTCTTTTCGTACTCTTAAGGGGTTCTGCGAGCTTGATGACTCGTGATTGAAGAAGATTTATTAGAGGAGGTGATATAATATTGAAGTAGAAAAGGCATAAATTGGATTCCTGCGAGTCCTTCTTATGCGCCATGATCAGTATCTTTTGATTATGCCTTCGTATGTTATGATAAGAGCAGTTTTTTTTTTTTTTTACCCTGTTTGATGAGGTGATGGTTAATAACAACATATTTATTTACATTTTCATTGGTATTGAATCCCAGATGGGTATCTTGTTATAAGTATTAGCATCAATGTTATTTTCGATCCTTGCTATCTGCTATGAATTGTGCTTGCGTCTTTTTGCGGAAAATTTAGTCACTTTAGTTAACAAGGATGAGCTTTTCATTTTTTTTTAATTAATTTAACATATTTTACAAGATAGTGCCCACTTATCTGATTCAAACTCATAAATAAAATTATTTAAAAACCATTTGTACAAGCATGAATTAGTTAAATAAACCTTTTGTTAAGTCAATCCTCACCATCTCTTTCATGGAAAATAAAGAGGAAAAAGAAAAGGTTTAATCTTATTAACGGTTAAAGAGTACTAAAAGAGAGAGAAAGCCAATAAATGACAAAAACCTAAAATACTAAGGGCTTAATTGCTTAATTATATAGAATATTGGCTTATTTTAACAGATAAGGTAAACGCTAAGGACTTTTCTATAATTACAACTCATTTCACACCTGTGCCGTCATCGTCACAACGTAAAATTACACACACTGCCACTGTATGGCCGACTGTAGGTCAAAGTGGAGGCCAGCCCGTAATATATATAAAGCTAAGAAAGAGGGAAGAAAAGTTGGAGACGTAAAGTAAAGAAGCAAGTTGGCGTAAAATTAGAACGATTTTAATTTAAGTAATTAATTAATTAATAATAGCTGTGAGTTCCCGTCGAGAGGACACACTCACAGCTCACAACTCACACTTTGTTGTATCAAAATGGAATCCATCATTACTCTTTCTTTACATTACTAACAACTCTAGTTAGTTTCACTCAACTGCAGCGTAGATAGAAATATAAACAGAATTGCTTTTACAATTTCAAAAGTAGGGTTTTGAATTGGATTCATGGAGAGTACTTCAGGTATTGATGAACATCGTGAAATTAATGAAGCATCAACCTCGGATTCTGATTCCTCCCATCAAGCTCAAGTAAGATCTTTATTTTTTTCTTTTAAAATTTTGTATGACTTCACAGATCAGTGTTACTTAGCTGGCGTCTACAATTTGAAACGATCGAGTATGGCTTATTAGAAATGTAAGTAACATGGAGCTAAAAAAATTGCCAGTGTGTGCTTGGCGAAACTGAAATAGCAAATCCTGTCACCGATTGCTTGGTTTTCAGCTTCAAAGAATAGGTGTAAATAATTAATGAAAAGCTTTTGATGGTTACTTCTTAGGTTCAAGAATCCAGCTCAAGTTTAGTTCAGCAGTCCAGGAGACCGAATCTCTCCTCTTTGCAAATTCCTGTTCGGTCTTTGGATAACTGTTTGTCAGATTTTACGACAATAGAAGTTCCTTCGGCACCGAGTCCTAACTCTTCTTCTTCTAGAGCCGGCCTTCCTCCCAGACCTAATTCAGCCAAGTTCAAATCATCTGTTAGAAGTTTGCTTCCTCAGCGGAGCTTCAGGGCAAAAACCGTAGCCCATGATGGTGAGAAGACGGTTCTCATAGTCCCGGATACGCCATCATCTGATGGTCCTCTGGACAAGCCATCTACTTCAAGGTCATTTTCTCTTAATAAGATTTTTTTCCCTTCATCAACAAAAGTAGCACATTCTTTACCGGCAACTCCCATTGCAACTACGGCTCTTGATTCTGTACAGGAAAGGCCGCAAAATATTCAACCTAACAATTCCGTAAGTCCTTTTTTCCTTTTTCTTAACTTATCCTGATGCTATAATACATGGTGAATGTAAGATTTTTCCCTTTTTCCTGGTAAGTTATGAAGTACTGAAGTACTGTCTTGTTTTGTTGTAGAAGTTACGAGCTCAGCGGCAAATGACACGTTCATTTTCGGTTCCAGTAAATATTAAAGTTAGAAGTATAAAGCGGACAGAATCTGGAGGTTTAATCCGTGTGATTTCTGTATCTACTCGTTCAGCAGCAGTTGAGAGGACTTCAGCGAATGATGATCCAGCAACTGATATTGGTAAATCCTAATTTTATTAGCAAAACATGATTCATATATCTTTTTTTCCATTGATATTTTTAATTGCTGTCTTATCTTGTTAATTGTACTTTTGATTTGCTAAGGTAACATACTTTTTCCCAGCTACCGAAGATGCAAGTGAAGATATTCCAGAAGAAGCGGCAGTTTGCAGGATTTGTTTGGTTGAGCTCGGGGAAGGAGGTGACATGTTTAAGTTGGAGTGTAGCTGTAGAGGAGAGCTTGCACTTGCTCACAAAGAATGTGCAGTGAAATGGTTTACCATCAAAGGCAACAAAGTATGTGATGTCTGCAAGCAAGATGTTCAGAACCTACCAGTAACATTATTAAAAATACATAATCCTCAAACTGTTATTAGGCGGCCACAAACTATAGTGCAACAGAGGGAAGCTGCTCGTTACAGGCATGTTTTATTTTTTTTGGAAGTTCACTTATTGGTCCATTAATTGGTCATACATTCCACTAGTACACTCTAATTATGCTGAATGATGTTTTAGTTGCTTTAAGAGGCTATTTTCATTTTCTTTCACATTCTCTTGCAATATATAAGTATGCCTCAAAGACCATTGGTCTCTCTTTACATTGCAATTTTGAGACTGGATATAAATTAAATTTACGGTTAGTCTGATTTGGGAAACTGCAATAATTATGACACTGCTAGACACATAAGTTCCAGATGAAAGCAGAGTCACTCTGGGATGCCAAATTGGGTATTCCCTGTATATTTGTGAGAACAGCTATTTCTGCAGTGGCTTCCACTTGGAGCAGGGGTTCTGCTCTGCTGTTCAGATCAGATGGTTTGAGAACCTTGACTTGGTACCTGGTAGCTGGATGGAGGGTTACATAGGTGAGCATATGTGCATTATTAAACTAGGGGTGGTGCTTTCCACTCAGTCTTGGATGAGGAGAACACATTGTCATTATTTTTTTCCACATCATCGAGGCTTTAGAGTATTCTCTTGGCTAAAATGTTTACCAATGTATTGTTGATATCTGAGAAGTTCCCTTTTCAGGGGTTGGAGGGTTGTGGGGGTCGGGTGTGATGAGAGGTTGGGGCTGTTTGGATTAATCTCTCAAAGAACTGTCCCTTGGCTTCCTGTTATATGCAAAGTCTAGGCATTTCATCTACATGATTGTTACTTCTTGTTGCTAATCTAAAGAACCCTAGACATGCTGAAGCTCTTATAATAACCATATCGCCTTAATTTCTCTTGGATGGTCGTGGCAGGAATTTGTCTTGCATTTCAGATCTGTCTTTTTACTTGTTATATTCTTGCAGGGTTTGGCAGGATATACCTGTTCTTATCATGGTCAGCATGCTTGCATATTTCTGCTTTTTGGAGCAACTTCTGGTATTTATCATTTAACTATTTCTGCTGGACTATAAAATCACTTTGCTAGTTTTTCATGGCATCATGTTGTGCATCCGCCAATTTTTTTCATTGGTTGCTGAAGCTTTATGCCTTTGAGTTCATACGGTTGTCAGTGGACTTAACATCCATCCTGTCCTTCAGATTGATAATTTATCTATGGGTTTTATAGTTGTCTCAACAATTGACCAAGAGCTCATGCATTTAGCGAGTACACTTATCTTCTATAGGTAATAGGGCCAAAGAGGTCATATTGTTTAGTGTTCTATCATTCAGTAACTGTATTTGGAGTATGATTCCAAGTGATCAAAGACATCTTTGATTATGTAGCTGTAATCCCCTATGGATGTCTTTGGTCCATGCAATGAGAGCTTTTGTATCAACTCTTCTGTTCAATAGTTGATTTATTTAACCAAGGAGAATTTGTTTGTTCTTCTGGAAGCTCAACACATATACGATACTCACTATTATTGAAAGATTGCAATGTGCATGATGCATTTTTTTGTCATATAATTTTATATGTATCTCATTGGCATTGTATTTGCTTTATAATTGTCATTTGAATATAATTTGAACAGGTATCTGACTTGGGTCCTAGTGCTCTTGCCATTTCGTTACCTTTCTCTTGTGTTTTGGGTCTTCTTTCTTCAATGATTGCTTCTACCATGGGTAACTTTTTCTTCATTTTACTTTTTATCATTGCTTATCAAGTTCTTTCCTTCATGAGTTCTCATTTGCTAATTATCAGTGAAATCAAATCATAGTGCAATCATGTTAGAACTTTTTAACTGGGAAGAAAAACATAGTGAATTGTGGTTCTTTCTTATCATTTTTCAACTACACTTTAAGTATTTGGAGAGATGTTAGAGTTTTGGGATAAAATACAGGTGGTTCATTTTGTTGATTTCCCTTAATGAGGTATATTTGTAATTCATAGGGGGCAGGATTGTACCCTTTTTCAATCTAAAAAATCTTACTTCTTAAACCTTAATGGTGTCAAAAGAAATCATTTCAGCATATTGGGAGAAACAAGAGGCATACCCAGGAGAAACTGGAAGAAAGGGAATAACAATAAAAAGAAAATGAGGGGAAAATAAATTCATTATTCCAATGATCATCTTGTTTGAAGATGAAAGACAATGCCCTATTTACAGTGGTCAAACCCTAAGCAAAACAGGAGCTCAAAATCTTAGGAAGTCTACTTTCTAATATGAAATATAAAACCTACTCAACTAAGAAAACTTCTTAAAGAAATTAAATATTACACAAACACAAATTAAATTAACAATAATTATAAAACCTAAAACTCTAAATAATATTCATCTTCCTCTTCTAAAATAGAGTGATGCCATCTGAATGAGAATCAAGAGCAAAACTGTTCGTGGTCTTGGCATAAAGTGGATTTGTTGTGTAGGACTGGGCTGTTATAAATGCCATGAAACCTAGCACAATAAACTTATGTAGAATATAGGATGCTAGCCTGGGCACTAAACTAGTGTTTTCCCTTGGAGACAGAGTGGGAAATTTTTATAACTCCTCTCCTTCCCTGGTTGGGTTAATTTCTAATTTTCACTTGCTGTTTGATTTAGCATCTTTTGTTTCATAACTTAAAGAGTTCCTTAAGAGCTTATCACACATGATGGTGGCAGTGAGCAGGAGTTACATATGGGCTTATGCATCCTTCCAGTTTGCAGTTGTGATCTTGTTTGCTCATATCTTTTACTCTGTGGTAAGCAATCAGAACAAACTTTATTCCATGAGTTTGTGCATTATACCTTTGGTGGTTGCGTTCATCTTCACGATTAATTTGCAGCTTAATGTGAATCCGATTCTCGCTGTCCTCCTTTCCTCTTTCACTGGATTTGGCATTGCCATTAGTACAAATTCTCTTATCGTAGAGTACCTAAGATGGAGAATGAGCAGGCAAATGCAGTCTCTACAGCAGCAGATCAATGGAACTGTGCAGCATCGGCAACGGCAGCAGCAGGAACAACAAAACCAGCGGATTCATCAACAGCAGCAACACCAACAATTGACAGAAGATCGCAGTGCTGGACCCACCGATAATTCCAGGCTGCAATAAATATAGTCAGAACATGTAGATCAAGCTGGGGTAAGGTTTCAGATTCTTTTATGGTAGACACTTCAGCTAAAGGTCTAAAAACCTTGGCTGTAACATGTTGCATTTTCATGATAACTGGTTGCTGACTCACTTAGGCCATTGCCCAAGGTTTAAAACTATCTGAGTCTGGAAGGAAACTTATTTGGCAATTGTTTTGCTTGCCTAAAATGATCACTGGTTCAGATTCCAGACAAAGCCAATTCAAATTAAAAGTTTTGGACAAAAAAAAAAAAAGTTTCCTTTCAGGTCAAACAGCAATGCTATATTAGGTTTGGTAGAAATCATATATAATGATACATAGCAACTTCATTAGAAAATATATAGGATATGAACTGGTTCAATGACACAGAAGGAAGAAATAAATTATGGATATTGGATTTTATTTAAATGTTCATTTATATTATTCATAAGTTTTTTTATTCTGCTACAGATCAACATATGTTGCTCCCTGATTTTGCTTATCGAGTCAGAATGTTTATAAGATCCCCAAAAGGTGACCAACAAACGACAACAGAGTATTGGGAAGAGAAGGATACATATTCCTCAGTTAATACCGGTTATTTTCATGGGAAGGATCATCAATGAAGGGCCGCGCAACTAGGAAATTTTGTTCAAGAACGTGAAGATACTGATGTCGAAAATAACAAACAAGAAAAAGAGAAGGTATTTTTGAATTCAAATTGTTTACCGTTATATGTAAGTCTCAACTTTCACAGTTTAAAAAATGTGCTGAACATCTTAGATAAATTCAATTTTCGTTTGCCTTTATGTGAGCAAACTTATTTCAGACAAGAAACACACGTACACAGAAACAACTAACTAATAGATAAATGATTTACTTATAAGTCTTGTATCCACCCACTCAAATAGCATTTGATTGATATAATATTTGAGTTATTGGGAAGTATGGTTGGGCTGACTTAGTCGCATTGTAATATAATTTAACACCTGTTGGATGATAGACATAGATTTCCTATGCTGCAGGCAGGATATTACTTTTATTTTACTGCCAGTTTCTGTTAATACTGTCAATATGATTGAGAAAAGACATCAGGAAAAATCAATGGTTGATGCACATGCTTGCCCCTCAATTGAGAGATGCTTGCAGCTGGAATACCACAGGAGTGTGTATAGCTTTTGTATACTAACACTACCTAAATTTTCCCAATATCGTCATTTATTAATTTTACGTTGGTGCCCTAGTCATTTTTAATTGTGTCCGTCTTTATCTACAATGATGGTGTTAAAAGCATTTTTGTAACAAAAGAATAAGCACTGTTTTAACAATCTTCCAAGTATCATAAATGGAATAATATTTTAGAGAAATACGACTACATACTACATACTACATACATTATACATCTGGCCTGGGCCTCTTCTTGATACAGTATATAGGAAAATAAAAAATCATAAACTAAACGATATTATAAAATGTAACTGGGTAGTAATCATGAGTGAGTGCTTAGGTTCAACGAAATCCAATACACCATATGTATGCCCCTTCAAAATGGTTCTTTGTATCCCTACGTCTGCCATTTCAAGATTATTTCCTCTTTAAAACCAGAAGATTGGCAACCAAGAACCTAGAAATGACTATTAATCAACAAAGATGTCTTGCATCCTTTCTCTAGCCATGCAAATGGGTAGGAGGGAGCCCCATTAACACAGATCTCAACCTGCAAAGTGAACTACAATCATAAAATCAATGCCGTAGATGCTGTTTAACTCTTTTAACTTATAAAAAAAGGATGCAGGAATCCACTTGGAACAGACATGACATTTTCTGAGTAGATTTTAGTATTCAGCATAAACCAGCTACATACAACAAATCCTCAACAGCTTTGACTTGTTCAAGTAATCATTATTATCCTTGTTTGCGCTTAAAACCTTGGATTATCAATCTAGTACTTGTAAACACATGTTGAAAAGTTTTTAGGAATTAAACAACAAACGATGAAGCATCTGAAGTGCATAAGAGTTCAAAAACCATTTTTTGGGGTTGGAAGAGAGGGGGCGCCTGCTCATCTCCACAATGTGTATTAACAGTTTATGCTGCATTGTTTTGAAAATGATACACAAGATTTTACATAAAATTAATCATTTGATTTCACAAAATTAAATCAATTGATTAAAACAGAAAAAAGGAAAATATAAAGAAATTATATTGTTAAAAAAAAAAGTTACAAATTGTTTTTAATATTTAAATGCATTAATATTTAAGGAGGCTTACCTTCAATAAGTTAGAATCATCTTCTCCAAATGTTCTGATTATCATCAGTACTGCTTATTTCCAGAGCTGCCAAAGAAATTAGTGAAACTGCCACTCCTTCGGCTTGAGTGATTGTCACCAAGGTCCCCAAATCTACCTGATTGACCTGAGCCAGTGTCGCCGAAGGCACTTGAACGATCTGATCTAGTAGACTCCCCCCATCCACCAGAACGACTAAACCCAGGACCACCAGAGTTCCCAGATCGGTTTGCATTAGAACCAAAACCGCCAGAGCTACGTCCACCAAATCCACCAACTTGACCAGAATATGAACTGTTATAGCCACCAGAACGGCCAGACCCAGGACTTCTGTACCCTCCAGAACGGCCAAATCCAGAATCTCCCATACGACTGGAACGACCAAATCCTGTATCACCATATTGACGATCTCTCATACCTCCATGCCCAAACTGGCCACCCATGTCATTGTACATGTCACCACCTCCTTCAACAGTGATCCTAGGGAGCTGTAAAAGTAACAAGTCATCAGACAAGCCCATTGTGTGGTTTTCCTTTCAAAGGCTCAAACTATGGTTTCTGTCTCCCTCCCTCAATGCTTCACAAAAGAGAAAAGGATAAATGTTGAAGAAGAGTGTGTGTGTGTATAAGAGAGAGGGGGTCCTCTAATAGACTTACAATACAAATTACCAAGAGAAATCTACTAGAACGTGGGAATGACTTCATTCAAGTGAAGCAGGAGGACAATCATACAAATAAACAGATAAATGTATGTCATACATGTATTAGAGTCAAGTGAAACCTGCCTTTTTTTTTTTTTTTTTAAATTTGATCTTAAGCCTAAAATTATTTCATTCCTAGTATTCAGGCTATGCATGCTTTCGACTCCATCTTATATTTCCCTGAAAATCTTTTAACAGGGATTTGGTAACATTTCGTGCACTGAAGCATTAATCAGATGTAACCATGCACTTACAGCTATTATAAGAGAATCATCAATGTTTATGAATGTCATACGTGCATTATTCATTCAGGCACATCCAACAAATTCAAATAGAAATTTCAGCTCCCCCCCAAGCCTTTCTTTTATCTTTATTGGCCAGAAGCCGATTCAGGCTTAGAAACCCAAACATATCAAATCAATACTCAATGATCAAATTTGTTTAAACTATAATTGACTTACACATTTATACATATAGATAGACACATACATACATAAAATTGGACTTCAGATAGACAAACAGTTATTTTCATGAAAATGAAAAGGAAGTAACCTGAGTAAATCTGCATCCAACATCTCGCTCAATGCTCTTGACTTGCCTGGCCTGCTGATCTGTGTAGATGAGAATTGCACTTCCTTTCTTTCCAGCACGACCAGTTCGACCTGTTCGGTGAACAAAAGTCTCTGATGTGTTTGGAAGCTCATAATGAATTACCTAAATTTAGGGGGACAAAGAGTCAGAAGCTGTATTTAGATTGCATAGAAAGAAAAAATAAAAGTGGTTAGTCCATAATTAAACATCAAAAAGCTCCACCAAGAACAAATAAAAGTGGTTAGTCCATAATTAAACATCAAAAGGCTCCACCACATACTATACGTGGGATTGAAAATAAGATCTTGGACTGCTTTTATGCTAACATCATATCAGAACTATATCCACTGGTAAGCAATGAAAACGAGCCACATAAAGTATCTCAACAAAGTGAAGAAAAGTTAGTCAAGGTAAATAGGCAAATTATACATATCCAGTGTAAACGATGGTCCTGGGTAAATTGGCATTGCTTCTTGATATTGATAAAAAGGGGGAAAAATGAGTACATGATATACATATATAGAGATACATGAAGCATCACATACAACCAATTTGCATCATGGACACCCATAATGAAATAAAAATAGCAAAAAAGGATTTTTCAGGTCAATGAAAAATAGAGGACGTATAAAATTAAAAAAAAAAAAAAGTGATATTGAAAACCACATACTAGCAACTAAGAAGGCAAAGAATTATCTGAAACCAGTTAGGTAAGAATTTTAATTAGAACTGACCAGATCAACATTAGGTACATCAAGACCACGTGCAGCAACATCAGTGGCAATCAGTATATTGAATCGTCCGTCACGGAAGGCTGAAAGGGTCCTCTCCCTCTGGCTTTGTGAAATATCCCCATGCAAAGGCTCACAATTGTAGCTTTTAGTCATAGCATAAGCCAAGCGGTCTGCATCACGTTTTGTTTGAGTGAAAACAATGCATTTTCCACCTTTTGCATGTTCCTAAGACACAAAAATTGATGCTCAGAAATAGAAAAATGATGACAAAAATAAAACGGTAATAGTCATAAATTTTATCTACCATTTTTCTAAAAGATAAAAGAAAGCAGAAGATTCATAAACACATTACAAGGCAATTACATTCAGCAATCAAACAGAAACAAAAAAGAGGAAAACAAAGTTCTGGATCATACTGTTATCAGCTGACCGATAATTGATGGTTTTTCATACATGCTTGTTGCAATGGAATAGAGGGAAATTCCATCAGCTAGCTTTTGATCAGAATCTCCAACCTGCAATAAACATAAGAGAAATAAAGGATTGAAAACACATGATCAATTTGCTTTAATACACTAAAATAAAAGTGCCGTCATCAGCCTTGTTTTGCAATATATATTTCAATGTTGAAATCGAATAGATATGTTCACTGAATTGCTCAAGATGGTTTCTGGAAGGAAATTTCAAAGACAGGAAAGGATTTTTAGAAAATAATTGCTTATACTTACAAGGTCAACGGTTAAAGGATTCTTGAGGTACTTATTTGTGAGGCTCCTAATCCATGGAGGCATCGTAGCAGAAAACATCATACTCTGACGATTTTGTGGCAACCTTTCCAAGATGACTTCAACATCTTCAGCAAAGCCAACACTAAGCATCTGATCAGCTTCATCAAGAACAACAAACTGAACCTCGGATAAGTTGAGAGCATTGCGCTTAATCAAATCAATAACACGACCGGGTGTCCCAACAACCGCATCAACACCATAGTCAAGAGCCCTCATTTGACTAGAAATCGGAGTGCCCCCATAAACACAAATGGTATCCAAGCTGGGTGCAGACTCATAGAATTCCTTCTCCACTTGCTTTGCAAGTTCTCTTGTCGGAGCCAACACCAAGCACAGAGGATTCCTCCCTCTCCTGAATATTTCCGTATAACACCATTAGTTCAATATCTCAACAACAAAATGCTTATCCCCGATTAAATAAAATAACAATGAAATTAAAAAAAAAATGAAATGCAAACCCATGTTTCTCATTGAATTTGATGATTTTATCCAGAATTGGGATCCCAAAAGCTAGAGTTTTGCCGGTTCCAGTTCTGGCCCGACCAATCATGTCACGACCTTGCATAGCCGGCTCCAAAACAGCCTTCTGTATAGGGAAAAGCTTCGATATACCCTTGCGCGCCAACGCCGTCACAATATCTTGAGAAATATCAAGCTTTGAAATCTCAAGCCCTTCATCTTTACCATTATCATCGTAGGCGACATAATCATCTACAGCTGACTGCGCATGCTGCCACGCAATGGACGACTTAAAATCCAATGGCCCAGATTTCGCGTGGAATTCCCTCGTCCCCGCTGAAAATCTCGACTTGATTATATCATCGTGACGGGGAATAACGGGCCCTGATTTCGCCGCCGTTAAGTGGCTGTGTAAAATGGTTTCGACGGAGGTCAAGGCGGCGGTGAGGGCCCGCTTAGAAGTTAGAAGTGATGAGGATCGTTTTAGTATTATGCTGCTCATCATTTTCAATTTTTTCCTTCTCTTTTTCTGTAAGGGTTTAAAAGGGAGAGAAGAGGAAGAGAACGAGAGGGGTTTAGGGTTTTAGAATAGACAGAAGAGGCGAAGCCGAAAATTACTCTCCAAGGAGAATTAAGGGTTTATCATTTTCTCTTTTTTTTTTTTCTTTTTTTGGCCTACTATTTGTCAAGGGATGGTCGTTGATTTTTTGGGGCTTTTATCGTATGTGCTCGTGATTTTGTTTGCTACAATACGTCCGTGATCACCTTCTTCGCAGTTTATTTACCGAATTTTCTGCTGCAGCCGTTGGAAAGGAATTAGATTTGTGTATGCAGCACTGGATTATTTTTCAAAATTATTCTTCTGAAAATTTTTTTGCAAAAATAAAATGTTTGGGCTCGAAGCCCTTCTAGCTCGAGTAAGACACCTCGAGGACAGCCTAGCTCGAGCAGCCCTTCTGGTCAAAGCTGGTCAAGGTCGAGGAATCCAGAGATGCTCGAGCCCGAGCACTCCTTTGCCTGCTCGAGGTAGTCCTAGGTCAAAGCTGGTCAAAGTCGAGCCCCGAGCACTCCTTGCATGCTCGAGGTCGTCCCTCAGGTCAAAGCTGGTCAAGGTCGAGAGCTAAGCACTCCTTGCCTGCTCGAGGTCGTCCCTCAGGTCAAAGCTGGTCAAGGTCGAGAGCCGAGCACATCTCTCCTGCTCGCAGAGATCCATGAGCACAGCTGGGCAAGACTCGACCCGTTTTCTCAGAATCCTGGCACATCTTTTAATGTCTGACTGGGATCCCACATGGTGTGCTGGTGATACAGTTGCCGGTGGCTGGCACATGCCTCCAAGGTATCATCATTCCTAGCGCACTTGCCCGACATGGTGATCTGGCCACATGAATCGGGTTAAGGGGACAGCCGCTCATCCCTAGGGAATATTCCTCTAAACCCGGCTGTCAGAGGGACCCAGATACCACTAGCGTGGGAGTAGACAGCCTGGAAAGGAAAAAAGCGGGAAAAATGGAGTATAAAAGGAAACGAAGGGGAACGTTATAAGGGTTGGAACTTCTGATTGACAAAGGATCTATAAGCTCAAACAAGTTCTTCATTTTCTAATTTCTCTCACCAGATTTTCTCTGAGAAAACTCCATACTTATCCAAAAAGGGGGGGGCGAAATAATACCCCTTTCATCTTTCCGGTCTCCCTCACTAAGGGAGATACCAAAAAGATAAACCCGAATACTGACTTGAGCGTCGGAGGGTTTTCGCCGGGACACGCCCGGCGACCCCTGACCCGGTTTTCTGTGAGTACAGGTCCGGGAGATCACCGTTCTGAAGAAGACAGCGGAACAGGACGAAGGAGGCAATCCTGCTCGAGCTTGTCGCGAGCAGAATGATCGAGGCACTGTTTGAAGCCGCGAGCAGAAGGCTTGAACAGTCCTGTTCGAGCAGCTTGGAGGCACTGTTCGAAGGTTCGAAGCACTGTTGAGACACGCGGGAAAAATTGCATCAACATAAAATATTCATTAATTTTTGTTTTCTACCGTAGAAATAAGTTGAGAATGTTCATTTTTCTCTAAAATGTAGAGCATTCTTAAACAATTTTATATACAACAATATGAAAATAAATGAAGTTTAGTAATTTCATATCTATAATATAATTTATAATAGTATATTATATGGCCGAAGTTTATTACATTGTTATTATTATAATAATTATAATTATAATTTTTAATTATAATTATTATTGCAAGTGCTATTAAAATTGAGTAGTTAATCTATTAGATGGTAAATAAATAATTTTATAAATTATAAAATTTATCATCTAATAAATGAGTGATCATATTAGTTATAACTTAAGTTAAAATTTAAATATTTGGATGACTTGTATTTTTTTAAAATAATTATAACCATAATGATTACTATTTTAAAAATTATTAAAAAAATCTTTTATTTTTATTAAAATAATCTGGAATTCAATCGTAACAGATGACTCATTGTTTGTCAAGTAAGCATACAAACGTCATGTCCTCAACATGCTAATAACAACAGTTAGATATCTGTTTTCTATCAAAGCATGAACGACGAGTCATTTATTTTATGTATTGACATATACTATTGACACATGTTGGTTATATAGATAGATATACAAGATGATGTGTAATCAGTAGGTTTATCCTAACCATGACATATTGTTTATAAACAAAACAATAAATAACAAGTCATCCAATATTTGTGTATTAGTTAAAATTTAAAGTATTTGATTTAATGTTGTTGACAAGTAGACATTTTTTTATCTCTAAAATTAAATTTTGCACAGTTTTTTTTTTTTAGCTAAATAATTGACAAATACTTTTTTTTTTTTTTAATGATAATTTTCAAAAACAATAAGCCACACGAGTTATCTCTTTTCCTTTCGGCCAAACGAAAACTTTTTGATATCTTTTCTTGATTTTCTGAAGCTTTTATCCTTATGAAGAGCTTGTAATAGCTATACTTATTTTTAATAAACGTCAACATTAAAGGGGGAGGTTATTACAAAGAAGAAGAAAATTACACCTAATCAGGAGACACAACAAACGGACCATGTTACGTTATAGAAAATGAATATTTAAATAGACAGTATGCTAATTATTCAGGAATAGAAGAACAAAACTAACCACAAAATCAACTTCTATTCACATGAAAATTAGATTAAGAGGTACAACTTACAGATGGAAGGAGAAAATACAATGCAACCTTCAATTTTTTACACTATTAAGATATAACGTAACCAACTAGTAAGAATTTGTTCAAAGGGCGGCATGAAGTTTTGGCGTGGAGGACATGCAATTGAGGATCTTTACAACAGTTGCCATGGAATTCAAGGCCACCTTCAGCACTTCTTGTGAGCAACCCGGTTTCGCAATCTTCTGCACCTGAGATAGGACATGAAATACAAGCTCTTGAGTTCCAACCAACGAAGCATAAAATGTAAATAGTAATTCTTCCTACTACTGATGCTGCACACTGCAAACAATAGAAGATATCAACCCAAAACTAGGATTATTCCTCTTAGGAATCAGGATGCATCTCAAATCTAACATAATAGTAGATTGATTTATTCATCAACCGTGAAAGAAATCTGTCGCTCAGGGATGGTTACGAGAGACTTACAGGGTTTAGAGGCCTAAAAATCAGATATGAACAAAAGAGGAAAGTCTCAATGGTTTCATCAGCCTCTAAGACAGAGATGAAACCTTAGTGAATTTGATTTAGCGTGTACCACAGAACAGTTGGAAAGTCAAAACAGTATCATCTAATTTCATCAAGTTCCTCATTTTGAAAACACTGAATTTCTGCTCAATCAAATTTCAGTGAAGCTGAAATAATGGGTGAATGTCATGTTATTTGTTAACACTTGCACACTAAACATCCAAGGTTGCAGTGCTCACAAATACTGAACTGAACCAGAGAAAATCCTTAATCCTAATTCAGAGGGCCAGCTTCTGAAAACCTTCTGCCGTTTTAGTCCGGTCTAAACTAAAACTTCATGTTCTTTGACAGTCGTTTAGGTTTTAACATTGCTAACCACAATATCATGTTAGTATTCTTTTTAAGTATTAGACTGATAGTAATAAGAGCTAAAAATGGGTAGCAGCAGCCATGAACAACAAACCAAGCCCACAAGTGACAAAGTTAAATAAAGAGAAAAAAGACAGGAAAAGCCTGGTTTAAAATATACCAAGTCAAGGGAAGCCTGAAACTCCTTTATCTTAGTTATGCACTCTTCATCTTCTGTGCACAGACCAGCAGACTTCACACCATAAATTGGTCCCTCATCCTGAGGTAGTCCTTGATCTTCACAGAGGTCATCCATCAAAAGACTTTCAGCATCCAATTCACTTCTCTGTCATACATACAAATAAGAGAAAACAAAGGAGACCATCATAAGCTGGAAGGACACAAACATATTGGTGCATCATCCACAACATTACACCAATATAACCTGGGAATTGGAAAATTTCAATTTAATTGTCCACTTAAATACTTCATAACAGCAGACCAACTTATCCTGAGAACCAATATTTACTCAAGTTGCCACCTATTCTGGATACCTATTAGTCCATTATATTCAACTTTTGGCCATTTGAATATATAATCAAAACCAAATAATAATACTTCAGCGAGGAACTATTTCTTCCTCACCATTTTCCCCTCAAAACCTTATAGCTTGAGTTAAAAATTACAATAAAATAACAACCAATCTTTACGACTTAAGCATATAAAAAATACCAGCTGGGCAAACAAATAATTTGTACCAACAAATTGTTCTCATAACAAGGGATAAAATTTAAAAGAACATATAATTCTAACTGGAATTTCTTTGCATACATTTTGAGAAATCAAACCAAATTAAAAGTTTATGAAAAATCATAACTGTAGAAAGGCGTGCTTACCGTTACAGCATTAATGGATTATGGATCCTCATAAAATCCACTGCACTGTCCTCTCTTAGACTCTTCACTTTCTTTATTTTATGTCGATAAAATATTTAACCGAAGATTAAGAAAAAAGAACGGCGAGACCGATGGACTCATATTGTTTGGACTATTGTGAAAAGATACCCCTTTTATTCTATAAATTATCACTTAACCCCCAACCTTTTGAAAACAGCCTTGGTAAAGGGGTTGTATTTACCTCTAAAAACTTCAGGGACTTATAAATAAAGTTTTGAGGACCGGGTTGTTCCGTATGTTTCGGGTCGGGTTTCAGATTTTGCGCCTGCCTACCGACGCATTTCTGGAAACCCTAATCCAATTTGTTTGGTTAGAGGTGAGGAGATTCGGATTTGAATATTTTGGATTTCTATTATTTTATTGAAAAGCTAAATATTGTACAGTGATCAAGCAAAAAACGAATGGCATCATCATCGGTCCAGCATGAATCAGAGGTAACGAATTTTCTTCTAATTTTTTTTTTTTCTGTTTCTCAGTGTGTGTCTTCAATTCATTGTTAAGATGAAAACTTCGATTCAACATTTTAGGAAAATACAACCGGCGTAGCTGATAAATACAATGTCGAAACTGCAGAAATTATTGCCAACAGTGCACTGGTGCGATTTCGAATTACCAGGAATACCAGCAATTTTTTTTCTCTTTTCTTTTATTTGTTCAATTTAATTCAATTTTCCTCATTATTACTAATTTCTTTTTTTTTTTCTTCAGCATTTGCCTGTTGCACAGGCAGCGCCTATATACGAGCAACTTCTTTCTGTGTTTCCCACAGCGGTGAGTTTCATTGTTATTGTTGTTCAAATAATATCTGGAACACTTCAGTAGTTTAATGTACCATTATATGAATTGTTGAAGCCATTCTGCCTTTTCTTCAGGCTAAATTTTGGAAGCAGTATGTGGAGGCTTATATGGCTGTAAATAATGATGATGCTACTAAGCAGTTATTTAGCCGATGTTTGTTGATCTGCCTTCAAGTTCCTCTCTGGTACTGTTTTCCCTTTTACATTATTATGGCACTATTTCATCAATCTTCATTCTTGATTTCCTTCTTATGAAATAATTTTATTTAACTTCTTGTTTATTCCATCATGTTGTTTTTTTTTTTTTTTGGCTTTATAGGAGGTGCTACATTCGATTTATCAGGAAAGTCTACGAGAAGAAGGGTGCAGAGGGCCAGGAAGAGACTAGGAAAGCTTTTGATTTTATGCTTAGCCATGTTGGTGTGTTTTTTCCTTCTGACTTTTACAATTGTTATTATGGCACTACATTTCAATATGTTCCCACTAATTCTGTTCAGCAATAGCAACAAATTTAATCCTGCTATCTTACGTAGAAATTGTGTCACTTGCAAATTAGGGTTGGAGTAATCAAGAAATTAAAAAGATAATTTGGAGTAAAGACACGATCAAACAGAGAGAGAAGTTACAAGAGAGTTAAAAGATAGATCAAACCCTGTCTAGGATTTAAAAGGAGAGAAAGTGGATAAGTGTAACTCTCCTCCGGCCAAAATTTTGTCACCACTTTGACAATCCTAATTTAGATCTTAATGTATGCTTAATGTCTAACAAAAACACATGAAACAAATACAAATAAGGTAAGGGCTGGAAGTTAATATTTGAGATCCAAATCCAATAAAGATCTTTCTCCTCTTGAAATACCATTTCTTTTGGTGAAAGGATAACTTAATACAATGTTAATAAACTGAGCTGCATCAAAAAGTTTTGAACAAATAAACATGAATAAGTAAATATCTTTATCAAAGGTGAAATACCAGTCAGCTTCCTTAACTTCTTGATCCCAGAAGTTGGCTTTGCGGAATATTTTGTTAAAAATGAAGCAAGAGTTTTGTAGATTCATAGTTGGTCATGTTTTGGTTGAAGCAAAAGGTTCGAAAAGTTAGCCTCATAACAAGTCTTTCAAAAACCCTAACATCAATTTACTAAAATTCTTTTGCAAGTCCTTTCCATACCTTTTATGAGCTTATCTCTGCTGCATTTGCTGCCAGGATCGGATATATCATCTGGGCCCATATGGGTAGAATACATCACCTTTTTAAAGTCATTGCCGGTATGTTGAATTCTGTCTCCTTTTTTCTGTTAACAGTCACTACTGTTATCCTGAGGGCAAAAGCCCAGAATGCAAAGCAATTTGCTCAATGAGGACAATCCCCAATTGTTGCCAAAGGAAGTGTGTTTCTACCATAATTATTCTAAGTGTAGATGATCTTGCAGGCTCTAAACACGCAGGAGGAGTCACAACGGATGATTGCTATTCGGAAAGCATACCAAAGGGCTGTTGTTACTCCCACACATCATGTTGAGCAACTCTGGAAGGATTATGAAAATTTTGAAAATTCTGTTAGCCGTCAACTGGTAAGTCTTATGTTCAGGATTGTGTTTGCTCTCTTGGTATGTTGTGTGAATTTGATTGTGTACCTAAGTCCATGAATAAGAGTGTGCATGTCAGACTATTAGCATTTTGACTTTTTGATGATTCTTTCAGATCCCAACTAGTGGTTTTTTGGAATAGATTCTCAGTGCGTGTTTGCAGTTTGGTGTCTTTTTTTTTTTTTTTTTGACTAATAATAAATATAGGACTTGTAAAATGATTATATCTTCTGGGCAGGCTAAAGGGCTTTTGTCTGAATATCAATCAAAATACACCAGTGCCAGGGCCGTATACCGGGAGCGAAAGAAATATTGTGAGGAAATTGATTGGAATATGCTTGCAGTACCACCAACTGGATCTTACAAGGTAATTTTCTGTTTTACTTCTGATGCTCTTAGTGGTTATTGACCTAGAGATGCATATAACATGAAGAGTGACCCTTGGCTGGAGCATTCCTCTCTTTCTACATAGTGTGAGTTAGTAATAACAGTTTGGTGACTTGCCTTCACGAGTGTTGTTTTAAAACAAACACAGAATGTAGTTGATACATGATTTATCTGCTATATAGTACTGCCTAACTTTTGAAGTTACCTTATAAATTTGTCTTGTCACACTTGAAAATCTGAGTTATATTTGTCATCGATGGTTATGATCTGTTGTTTATCACTGACAGGAAGAACAGCAGTGGATTGCATGGAAGAGGCTCTTAACCTTTGAAAAGTAAGAATTCTGACAATTTTTTTTAATATTTCAGATAGTTATTATTATTATTATTTTCGGCCTTTTGTCTTGTACACACATGCAACTTTTATTTCAATGGCAGTTTGTTGGTTCTGGTAGCACTTACAGTAATAGTTAGAATTTGATTTCTAACTGAATCAAATATGCTTTATTGCAGGGGAAACCCTCAACGGGTAGACGCTGCATTGTCCAACAAACGAATCATATTCACCTATGAGCAGGTAGAAGAAATGACTATTTTGCAATTCTTCTGTCTTAAAATTTAAAAAGTAATCTTGTTGGCCAATGAAGAACATAATCTTTTAGTGTGAAATATGGAAATAAACCTAAATGCTTTTTGAGCAGCTAAATTGTTATAATTTTTTAATTAGCCTAATATTAATCTAGTTGTCATTCTAGTTAGATATGTTTGTACCTGAGAATTTTTATTCTCATAACATGACCTTATACAGTGGGGGTTTTATTGAGATTTGTGAGTTTGTCAAAAAAATTGCTGTAAACACATGGTAGGCTTTACTATAATTTCCTCTCTCACTTTTGGATGCATTTCTTTTTAAATCATTACTTTACAAATTTCTGTTTCTTATTTCATTTTGCTGATGTGTTGGTTACTGCACTGGTATTCAGTGTCTGATGTATTTATACCATTACCCGGATATATGGTATGATTATGCTACTTGGCATGCAAAAAGTGGCTCAATAGATGCTGCAATCAAAGTATTTCAGCGAGCTTTGAAGGCTCTTCCAGGTATTTAAAACTAAAGGAAAAGTTCTTAAGAATTCTTCCATACCTCTGTTTCTTCTTTATAGTTGGGCTGGGTGATGATAGGTATTAAATTAACTGTTATATGTCTTTATTTTTTCCTTTAAATTTATTTAATCTTTTTCCTTCATACTCATGATCAGATTCAGAAATGCTAAGGTATGCTTTTGCAGAGCTAGAGGAATCCCATGGAGCAATTCCGGTTTGAATATTCTTAGACTTTACCCTATTTCTTCTCTTTTTCAATTGAAATGCGTTTTTCTCTTTTTGTTCTTTTAACTTTGCATTTTCTTCCATGCAGGCTGCAAAGAAATTATATGAAAGTCTTTTGAGCGACGCAGTTAATACAACAGCTCTGGCACATATACAAGTAAGAAATTGTTGGTCACATAGACATATCTTGGAAGCTGGAAAAAAATAGGACTGCATAAATAGTTTATCTTAGATTGGAGTTTGATAAATAACTAATACTTGGTCCCAAATGAAACTCAAATCAGGGCCTAGACATTAGCATATTTAGTTCGGGACCAGTGTGTTTCCAGTTTAGCAAATATTGCCAGGTAAACATCAATTTACCCCCTACTTGGAATAAAAATCTTCAATTTACCCTCTAAAAGTGTGAAAACATCAATTTACCTCCATTTACTGTTGAGAAGATAAAAAAAATTCATCAACATGCCCCCATTTGCCATCATCTTTTGAAAATAGGGTATAAATTGAGGTTTTCACACTTTTTGGGGTAAACTGAAGATTGTCATTCTATTTGGGGATGAATGAAAGTTTACCCAATATTGCCCATTATTTATGAGCAGCAGGGCTTGTGGCCTGGACCCTAATTGGTAAAAGCAAAGAAACAGAATTAGTAAATTTCCCAAATTTATTCTTTTTTTTTTTTCAAGAATTTCAGATTGGATTATTCTCTCTATTTGTTGATGAACTTCCTTTCTAGACATAATAGTCAGCTCTGAGATATTTTGGACCTCTAATACAATTTGGCTTTGGCAATTTTCTATCATCATGCATAAGGTTCTTGGTAGTCTTTTCTTTCAAGACAAAGTGTGATCAGATATCCTTTTTGGCAAAATATAGAAATGTTTGATTACATATCATGCTGTCCACCTTTATAAAATGTTTGTTATTACTGTTTTCTGATTTTAGTTTGAGTTTTTCTTTTGCTAAATTCTTGAATGGTGTTGGTGAAGTATCTTACCTTCGAATGTCTTTTGAGGATCCTTAGAATTAAGGAGGATTGTAGGGGATTGGAATATCATCGTCTTGTTGTTTCTCATGCAAGTTATTTTTAATTGGCATATTGACCACAACTCTTTTTTGCAATTCCAACCAGCTTTGGTGATATGGATGTTCCAGTTTTCTTTTGAATGGTAGTGCATGGGATGGTAGATACTAGTGATGTTTCCTGGATTAAAACTGATTCAATTGTTCGTTTCATGATGTTTTATGTTTCAGTTTATTCGTTTTCTACGAAGGACTGAAGGAGTTGAAGCAGCTCGCAAGTACTTCCTTGATGCTCGCAAATCCCCAAACTTCACATACCATGTGTATGTTGCTTACGCCCTGATGGCCTTCTGTCTAGACAAAGACCCAAAGGTTTTTTCCTTTTTCATATATTTCGCTGTAAAACTGTATACACCATGGAGCACCAGCACTATAACACAGTGCTTGTTGGCCATAGGATTGTAAATATACAAAGCTATCGTTGAGATCAGATAGAAAAGGCCACTTTTCTCATTGCTGCTACTTTTGTCTTGTATGGATGGTGAATCTAATCAATTAGATTAAATAAGAATCATATTAGTATGTTATTTGTGGTCTCTTCCTTTCTATCTCTCTCTATCTCATAACTATCCGACAGCCCATTTCTCCTTAACACCTGGGCACCCTGGCTTTCCATTGGGTATATCAACAACTAAATTAACATGCTATCTTCCATAAAAAATTGATTAAACTGTAAACAATTTTAGGAAGTTGAGTGGAAGTTGTCTTTACAGCTGGTATATATTTCTGCAGCTTGCTCACAATGTTTTTGAAGCAGGATTGAAACGTTTTATGCATGAGCCTGCATACATACTTGAGTAAGTTCACCCTTGACTTGATCTAAAATCTTAAAATTTATAGGTATTACCATGCTCTTATTATTATTATTATTATTTTTTGGAGTTGGACAATTTGGCGGTGATTTATTCATTGCAAATTCTATAGACACTCAGAATTAGGAGCTTTCTTGTGTGCATATGAAGTATTTTATATAAGATCTTCCTTTTCAGATAAAGTTTTACCCATTGGTGGAGCATGCTGTCTGCTGGTATAGGATCTCACACGTGGGTTTCATTTTCAAAACTCAAAATGTAATTCATAATAGGTGCCAAGTCACATTTGACTGAAGTAGCCATTACCACTGCAAACACCTTTTTGACCCATTAGAAGGTCCTACAAATGTTTCACTAAATTATTCTCTTATTTGGATGACTATTTCTGTGGTTCAATCATGATTGCAAAATAGAATTATCTCATTGTTATTTTATTTTGCAGCTAGTGCCTAAAAACCTGGACAGTGAATAGTCACAACTTCTTAGAGCTTTGATTAATTGTTTTGGTGTTCCAGATATGCAGAATTTTTGTCTCGTCTGAATGATGATAGGAACATTCGGGCTTTGTTTGAGAGGGCATTAAGCTCTCTACCACCTGAGGAATCCATTGAGGTACAATGTCTACATATATCTTTTATACTTAGCAGCATTGTGCTGTGGGTGTGTTCGGGAGAGGGTAATGCAGAAAATGAAAAACTACATGGAAATGAATTTCATAGCAAAAAGATCTAAATTTATATTTAATTTTGGGACTACCAAGAGATTGGTCTTTTCTAATTAATCCAGAGAGAATGCTGCCACTTCAGTCTTCTTTTGTGTTTTCTGATGTTTCAGAAGTCATGGTCAGCATGAGAGAAAGGAGGGAGTGTTTCTAGAATTATTTTAGCCTAAGTTAAATTCTCAGCCTCTTCCAACATATCATACTTGTATGTCTGAGAAAGTTAGAATAATACCCGTAACCGAACAAGTTAAGAATGCGAATTCTTCAAAGACAGTTTGATTTATTCTAATTTTCAGTTACTCTTTTGGTTATTGCTTATTTCAGGTATGGAAAAGGTTCGCCCAATTTGAGCAAATGTATGGAGATTTGGATAGCATGCTGAAGGTAGTGATTTTGTTTTTAATTAATGTTTTTGTGTTATCCGATTACCTTGTGTTTCTTTCCCATTTAATTAATGCTTTTCTTGGAATATTTATTTTTAAGAAATTATGGTTTTGTTAATTTTTATCCTATTGTTCAATCTTTCTGCATGATTTAGTTATAGATTATTAGATTCAATAAGTTACTCTATTTTCTTTTTCCGTTCTATTTTCTTTTTGCGTTCATCACCAAATTTATAATTATTTGAAACACATAATCAATACATGCAGTGCAAATCTAGACAGTAAATATTAACTACTGGTACAAATTTATTAACTCCACAAATATAAGCTCAACAGTTATCCACTTTAGCGCCTACGGGTTCTGGGGCGGGTGTGGGTCAGCAGTCATTTTTGCCTTCAAAACTTAGATTACTGGCAATAGATGTCCTACCAAAGATCCATAGGTGCAGGCGATCATCAAACTTGGTCAATCAGTTTTGATGGGTATAATTCTAATTTAATAATTAAGCATCCCTTTCCTAACTGTATCTTTGAATGGTGATGGAGATTGCTCGCCTAGATGGGGTGGATGTCACTATCTGGCTTATTTATTTACCTAAGGGCTTTTAGACATCTATGGATATGAACTATGCTCTTAGTCCAGTTGTCAGGATTAATTATTGTAGAATATCAATATGAACTCTTCATACAATAGTTTGCATTTATTTTTTATTTGTTTCTTTTGAACCTTAATGTTTGTCAACTTGATACAGGTTGAACAAAGAAGGAAAGAAGCTCTTTCTAGAACTGGTGAAGAAGGAGCATCTACACTAGAGGATTCATTGCAAGATGTTGTGTCCCGTTATAGTTTCATGGATCTTTGGCCCTGCTCCTCTAAGGATCTGGATCATTTGGTCCGACAAGAGGTACCTTCTATCTGAATGTTCGATTGTTTATACGAATACTGCTTCAGAAAATACTATTAACGTCAAAGGATGCTTGTCTTCTATTATTAATCTTGCATTTTACGGTATTATTAAACCTGCCCCTGTATTTATGCCATCAAAAAAGTTTTAGCATATACTTGAAAAGACGTCAATAAATGCTCTTATATCCTAATGCTTCTGCATGTTTACCTTGTATATATCACACTTTTTTACAGCAGTATATGTATCATAGATTCCTGCAATAAATATGATGATCTTCTGATTTTCTCTGTTTATTATGATCATGTGACTGATTGTGGTATCTGTCTTGCACTGTGTTTACATAATTTTACATAGAGAAGCATTCCAGATTTTGTGCTGGTACATTTTAGACCATACTTTGATAGTGTTTGTTATTGACTCTTGTACTTGGCTTACTCTTGGCAGTGGCTTGTCAAAAACATTAATAAGAAAGTTGATAAGTCAGCTCTCTCTAATGGACCTGGGATTGTAGGTAATATTAACCTGTTCTTAAGCCATATCTGTGGTTATAGTTATTGGTATCATCATCTCATAAATTTTTTTTTGGTTTCGGGTAGATAAGGGTCCTTCTGGCCTGACAAGCAATTCAACTACATCTGCAACAGTCATATACCCAGATACATCTCAGATGGTTATTTATGATCCAAGGCAGAAACATGGTATGTGATGATTTAAAATAGTGGTTAGTTTAATTATTCTTTATGTGGTATTCTATGGATTTTATTCTTTTATATGTCATTTCTAACATTTGGTTTTGGAAATTTACACAATTTCTTTAGTGGTGTTTGGTGATCACATGTTTTAGAGTTTTTTCTTTGTACTAAACTAGGGCAACCAGTCCTTGACTTATAACAGCATGTACCATGAAGTAACACAATAGTAGCTATAACCTACCTTGCATTTTGGTCTCTTACCTCTTCCAAACTTTATGTTCAGAAGAGACTTTCTAAATATGTTTAATTTTCAAGCCATTGAATTGCATGCTTATGTAAGTTTACAATTTTGTTTGTTTATTTGTTACTAAATGTATGATCATACATTTGACCATAGGTACTGGCATTTCTCCTAGCACAACAGCGACTGGTGCCTCTTCTGCACTCAACACCTTGTCTAATCCCATGGTTGCAACTGGGGGCGGTGGAATAATGAACCCGTTTGACGAGACGTTGAAAGCAACACCACCTGCACTAGTTGCATTTTTAGCAAACTTACCAGCTGTGGAAGGTAATTGAGCAACTGCAACCGGCGCATAAAGAAAATTTTCCATATTTATGAGTACATTCTTAGATTAATGACTAAGCCTTGCATTTTGAGACGAGATTCTTAGATTAATGACTAAGCCTTGCATTTTGAGACGAGAGTTAATTAAGAAGAAATGAAGTATAGAAAATTTGAATTAGGAAATTGATAATCATAAATAGTTTTGCATTTTGAAACAAGATGGTCAACTGCTTGTGCTGTTTCCATGGGCCTTCCGCTGCTAAGAAATTCCAAGATACATCTTTCTCATTTTATTCATTCCACTTAAGGATTTTTGATCTACCTTGTAACCTTTTTAAGGCAATTATTTCATAGGATCAAGGGGCTGTTTTGTTTGGAGGGCACATATAACAGCTTTTGAATTATTGCAGATTCCATGTACCAATTCCTTCAGTGATGTTCCTTGTAATTCCTTTCAAATGATTGCAGGTCCAACACCAAATGTGGATATCGTATTATCAATTTGTTTGCAGAGTGACATACCGACGGGTCAGGGGGGGAAATCATCTACGACTTATCCAACTCCATTACCAACAGGCGCTGCTCGTAGTGCAAGTGGCATTTCTGGGTCAAACAAATTGCATACCACCCCTAGTGGTTCCTCTCTTAAACAGTCAAGGGATAAGCAATCTTTAAAGAGAAAGGATATAGGGCAAGAGGACGATGAAACCACAACTGTCCAGAGCCAGCCACTACCCCGAGATGTTTTTAGGATACGCCAGATGAAGAAAGCGCGAGGCACTGCTAATTCTCAGACAGGATCAGCATCGTATGGAAGTGCTCTTTCAGGAGATCTCTCTGGTAGCACAGGCTGATTCAATAATTGCAATTTTTTTCTCATTTACAAGATTGAAGTTTAAGATGTCAATAACATTTTGTAGATATCCTATAGAAGTTCTTTGTGAAAAAAGTTTATTTGATAAAAACCAATTGGGATGCATGCATACTCAAATGTGGAAGCCAACACTTTTTTTCTCATCCTCTCAATCAGGCTCCCGGGAAATGAGGTGTTTTACATACAAAAATCATGAATCATCATCACACTACTAATAAGCTATTTACTGTAGAAAATGTAACCATCTAACAGGTGAAGGTTTAACCTTATATCGGACGAAAGATGAGTCACCAGTCACATTTGTAAATGTGAACATAGAATTTTATTGAACTCTCACATCTCTAATCCTTGCGTGATTTTGCTTTCTCAATAGACTCCATGGCTGCCTCAAATGATTTCTGAATGAAAAATCAACTTCATCAATGAAATTTTTGAAAAGCCTTTCGGTACTTTAATATCCATATCAACCAAGAACAAAACCAGATGTAATCTTCTGCTAAATATTGTGCCAGAACAGTTGACTAGTTGAGTGATTTAATGAAAATTTTTCTCACAATATAATAACAAAATAGCATAAAAAGAGTTTTGAATCATCAATCCACACAAAAGGTACCATACTGATGTGCGAAAAGCATCAAGCAGGGTCTTATTTAAGAGAATCAATAATAAATATGATAACAAAACTACCAAATTCTTTGAGTCAGTATCTTACCCCAGAATTATGCATACTCCATATTGCCTCCTTGCCCTTATCAATCACAAACATTCCACCCAATAGAGCACTGCAACGAAGCAAAATAAATAAATAAACAAATACATGTAAAATTTTTCTCTTTTTTCCCCAACAAATACAAATAAAAAGTTCTTATAAACCCTATGTGTTAGTACAGAATAAGGAGAGATCTAGTAAACATTCTACACTATTCAAACACTAAGCAGAGGAGAAAGGATAAAAGAATTAATTTTAAGTATCAGATTTAACAACACCATAAAGGCGCCTGAAACATAATATCAAACCAATACCCAAATTACTAAATTGATATGTAGCTTCATGATATCAAATGGTCTGCATTTTCTTGACAAGCCACAACTTGCAAACAAAGGAAAGGGATGACCTTTCCAAAGATACTTCCAAACATCACAACCAGCCAAATTGCTCCAAAGAATGATCCAACCAACTCTAATAAACAAATGAAAATAGAGCACAAACTCAAAGCCAATAGGCAAAAGAGCAACACATGATTGATTGTTTCATGACAGCACCACACTTTTGTAAATTCCTTCCTATAAAATTTTCAGTGATAAAAATGCAAAATAAAACTGATTTTTCCAACACTAAGACACCAGCACATCGAATAAACTTCCATTGAGAGATCCTACCATTATAAGCTCTAAACAGCCACAATAAGATTTCATTAACCTCAAGCTTCTTGTCACTATAATATTTTCAACATTCTTCCAAGTACTACAGAATCTTCCGGGTCTGCATATCATTCAATCAAAGGTAATTGTTCGGATACAAGAAATTCAAATCATTACCAAATCCAATTCAATTTCTCTCTGTATAACATCCTCCAGAACATTGTAATCATAGGATCGCAGAAGCCAATAAATAATCTAAACAATCATATATATAAAAGAAAAAAAATAAAATGAAAGGAACTAATTGATTTGACCTACTTCGCAATTTTACAAATTTCATATTCTGGTAAAAACATGAAATAATCAAATACCCGGCAAAGGCAGCATTAAGAAGAAAGGCCCGCGTGGTCAAAAACCGAAGCGCAATCTCCAATTTAGAAACAAACCCATCACCAACGTTAGATGACGACGACCCGGGACGCTTGCACTCGTACCCGTAGCCGTACCCGTACCCGTAATTATTGTATTGGTTACCATATCCTCCAGCTCTGCTGTTATTGCGATAGTAATTTTTGTTATTAGCAGCTGAATAACGAGTGTCGTAATTGGCGCGCTTTCGATCGTCGCTGAGAATCTCGTAGGCCTCGGAGACTTGCTTGAATCTGAGGGTTGCGTTTTCTCTGACGGTATTTGATGACTCTGAGTGCTTGTCAGGATGATATTTTACCGCCAAATTCCTAAATGCTTCCTTGATTTCATCTCTGGTTGCGTTTTTGCTCAATCCCAAAACCTTGTAATGATCCATCCGAAAGAATTAACACGAGCTGACTCTCATCCTATTAGAAATTTATTTTGAACCCCCACCCCATAGTTTCAACCACAACCCAAACATTCAACCCTCTTTGAGTATTCGTGGCACCGCCATGGCCGCTGCTTTTTTTTCCCAGGTTAATTAATTTCCCTTTCTTTTCTCGTAGTCTATAGCACAAACCCAAGCCACGTAATGGCGTGCACATTAGTTTTGATCCAGGATCCCAACAGTAACGTTAAGAGTCGTTCATTAATCTACATACATATTTCAAGAGGACGCCAAAAGCATTCATGTAAGTCTAAGGCGATCCCAACCATTTTTAACCAATGCAAAAATTTTAACCGCGTTTTAGTGGGGTGCGCCAGGCCCTTGCAGTAGTGCAACGCATGGGCGACGCGCGAGCACCCCAGTAGCAAGCTACTGTTTTGGGCACTCCCCCTTAAAAAATTAATTTAATATCGTGTGGGCCAATGGCCCACATATCAGATATTAAACTGATAAGAACAGATACTACACTTGATCTTAGCCAAAAGGCCGAGAAAGGTATGCTCTGTTAAGTCTTAGACTTAGCATTTTATAAGCCATTGTTTCTGGCTTCGTGTCTCTCTTCAACGATGTGGGATTATTAAATATCCTTTGGTTTCTTTGCCTTCTTCGATTATGTAACAAAGCTACCAACAGGATCTAGTACTTGTTTCCTCTTCTCTGCTCTAAAATCTAAACCACTCATATCTCAGTCCAGAAAGAAATTGTTGTTGATTTGAAAAATCAAGGCATAACATCTCCACCACCATTCACACGCAGCTGTGCTTTCCTCCCCAAAATTTCTGACTCAAATCAGAAGTTATGTCCTTGAAATCTCCAAAGCCAACCGCGCTCCTTAGCTAAGGATGTCAATATCATTTCCATCTCAATCAATCGTTTGATTTCATGCATTAATATTTCGGCAATTTGCTCATATCATTGCAGTGACTGACTTTCTAATGCACCTAAAAATCATTATCAAGTCAATTGCGTATGTTAACATGCTTGATCGGGTCTAAATTCATGCATAAAATATGAATCTGAGACCATAGATTTACAATGGTACATGAGATTTATGACATAGTAAATGTTAACATATTTGATCGGGTCTAGATGTACGTATAAAATATTAAGGTTAAATTTGTTCTCGCTGACACTTTCCGTTAATTACAGTGTTTACTTGTATATGTTGAAAATGCTTCGTTTTGTTTAGGACCTTTTTTAATTGAATCAAGCAATAGAACAATAACGATAAAATTTATTTTGTAAAAAGAATAATGCCCACGTTTACACTTTTTTATGTCACTGTAAGCATTAAAAATAAATAAATAGGATTTCGTAGTTTATATAATACTTTCCTTTATTTGTTTATTTATCTGAGGACGAAGGCAATGACGCAACGCTAAAGCCCTTCATCGTAAAACATACAGATCACGGAATTGTGCCTGGCCGTGAAATGGAATCCATTAAAGGATTAAAAATGAATATTCATGGCCCTATTGTTTCCTTCGGGCTCAGGATACATCTGCCATCACTGGCATTCATGAATTTTAGTTACCCTAAAAGGTCACCAGAATACCTACCAAACCTAAGAACTAATCACATTTCTGCACCTTGAATTCGAGAAAAACAATAGCTCAAAAGAGTCAAGCTCGGCTCAAGAAACCACATTAGTGAGCATTTACATCAACACGCTTCTGTTCATGACCAAAGTCAAAATTTAAAAGCTCATACTTTGGGCCAGATTGCCGAAATCATCTTGGGGTAAACTTTTCCCGTGCTACCTGCATCTGATACTGCCATTTTATCAACAAGAACATTTAGAATTTATCCACAAATGATGAAAGAGAAAACAAGTAAAATTAAATGCCACAAATCAATGAAAATTTGAAACATAGCTCATATAGCTTCAAATGGCAAGACACACAACAACCTCAGCAAGTAAAGGTGTGGTTCAAAACATACATGAATGAAAATTTATTGCCTTGTACTAAGGGCAAACACATTTATAAAACTAATATGATTGAAATTTGATGATTTCCAGAACAGGAGCAAAACTAGGAATTAGCATGTGGGATTAGGGCAATTAATATTAAAGTTTTAAATTTGCAGACATCATAACAAGAAAATGACAGGCCTAAGGGGGGCCATGCTAGAGGATCAGATAAAACTCACACATCACCTGAATCGCAAATGACGAGCTATCTGCTAAAAACTTGACAAACTCTTGCTTCTTCCTTTCAAAAGTATCCTTTGCATTTTTCAATAAAGCCTGTTCTCTCTTAAGATCTTCCTGCAAAGTCTCTAGTCTAAACTTCATTTCCTGGATCTGCTTCTCAGTTGCGGCATACTTAGCAGGTATGTCTGATGTCCCAGAGGATTTTGGAAATCTCACATCCACATCCTGCCTGATATCAGATATGTCCAAATATGAAACACAAATATTTAGTAGCAAACAAAATCCCCAAATTGTCATTAATCCATGAAAGTTAAATTCACATCTTAGCGTTAAATTCTGATTTTGAACCATGAAACTAATTTTGCAGTGTGTCAAATCAATTGACGCAAGCACCTGGTTCTCCCCACCCACCAACATTAAGGTTCAGTGGCTTGGCAGTATGTGACATTCTACTAATGAAATGGGACAAAAATGCAGGATGGGTATTCATGACACATAATCCACAAATTTTAGTTAGTAAATAACTAAATATAAAATTGAATATAGCAAAATGCCTAATTTTTGTAAACCATAACAATTATTGTTCTGCTATTAATCTAATCAAATGAAAGCTAGTCCTTTCACAAAATAATATTGTTCTGTTGTTTTTCTAATCAAATGAAAGCCAGTCCATTCACAAAATAATATTTCTGTTCTACAAGGCCAATTTAGTTTTACTGTATAATTACGAATGAAGCCATTCATTGAAATCCAGAGATATTTGATGTGTATATAAGTAGAAAACATGCAGAACTCTGGTCAACACCGAATTTACAGGCCCTTGGATTAAAATGAAAGCGAGTCCACCAGTGAAATAGCCAATTCCAGACAAATTGTTTAGTGAAACTGACCATCCTACACAATTTGAAGGGCCATTACTTCCAATTGCAGCACAAAATTATGTCAACATCTAAGAAAAACCTAAATAGAAAGTAGAAAAGTGTCAAAGAGGAAACATGAATTCTACAATACGAGTGATAAAAAATAAATAAGTCATCTAACTTGAGAAGTTGTGGTGGCAGATTTTCTTACCGACTGCCGAGGGAAAAGACACCAGAGCTTCTGATAATCCCACCATCTAAGGAAATAGCTCCATCACTTATTAAGGGGAGAGCAAGTAACATGTCAGCTCTTGTTCTATAAACTTGTAGACGAGAGAAGAGATTATAAAAAAGAGTCTCTCTGAGACCATGCCCACTTGCAGTTGCACAAAACAAGTTTCTGCTGTCAATATTGATCATATTCACTGCATAGCCAAGAAAGCCAGGTGGACACTCCCCAGTGGGCAATCGTGGCTTCCAAAGATCAAGCCTCCTCTGTGGGTCATCAGCCACAAATTCACCAGCAAAAGGTCTGGAAAAAATAAGTGTTCTCAGAATGTCTAAATATTGAAAGTTCTTAGAAAGTCTAAAAATTGCAAGTCCACATCGTTAATAAATTAGGAAAAGAATCATGCCTCAAATTTTCAAGGCATATGACGAGAAACCGGCCATCTATAGCCCTCCCAATAGAAGCACCGAGCCCATGAAGACCCGAACTTTTGATAATGCAGCCTTCTTTATCGTATGCTTCCAAAGCCTTAACACATTCAAGAGTCTTGCAGACAATCGCCAGCATAGTGTCCACTCCTAAGTACTCTGATAAAAGACTGCACTCCAGATGACAAGAAAAACAGAAAAAGGATGGTGAAAAAGTAATAATACTCACATTGTCACAACTTCCCTCAATACTCAAATCACAACCTAAACAGAAACGAGACTCTTTGAAACCATCAACCTATCCTTGTGGCAACGCATCAATTAAAATCACTCACCATTCAGAAGCACATGACACAGTAATAACATGTAAGCTTTATGGATAAAATCTAAATGATATTAAATCATTAATGACAAGAAGCGACAATATAAACAAATTATAAAAGGAAATAAAGCTAAAAATATGCCTATCTAAAAGCACAGCCACAAATGCAGAAAGATGAGAAAACAGTACAAGATCCGACTGACCTGCTAAGATTTTCATCCTCAAGTTGGCCAAGTGAAGCAACAATACCATGGACATCTTTGGTAAATGTAAGATGAGATGCCTGAGTGACATGGCGTGTTTTCAGCTGACACAAAACACCTGCAGCAGATTTCTCATGCTGAAGAATCTGTCCTGTTGTATCCTCCTCATTTTGATGGTTGGAATGGTCCTCATTATCGACTTTTGCAGAATGATACTTCCCAAGATTAACTGGGTGAAAACTTGTCAGAAGCAGACAAACACAGAAACAAAGATCAAAGTGCATCATTCATACCAAAACCAGAAAAAGTCCAAAAGTTTTAAGTTGATGCAAGTAACTTTAAACAATTGCCACCTGAAGTAAAAAATCTTACATACCACATCTTTAGAACATAATTACTTAAAATTTGTGACAAAGTTTACCACCTAGCTTTAGATAGAAAAAGATTATGGAGAGTTTTCTACAGAAACGACAGGATACAGTAATTGCAATTTCAGGATGCAAGGTCAATACTCTTTACCGGTTACTAGCAACCATGCCTAAATTCTTGACCTAACGGTTATAGGGCAACTTACAATAGAAATAACGCAGTGCAGAAGCGATACTAAATACCATTCTAACGTATGTTTTGAATACACAAGAAAAGATAGCTCTCAAAGAGAGAAAATGTCGAACTAACAACAAATATAAATCCAAAAGGGAATAATCTGAAATATTATTAATGAAAGGTATAAAAGGTATTATATACAAATACCATAATCTCTAATATATTTTATCCATATGCTTCCTAAATCAAGAAACTTAAATATCCTGTAAGATGATAGTTAAAAGAATGTCAACAGACATTTATCCAAAGCTCCAGAAGTTTATTCTCATAAAATTTGGTATGGCTCATTTCACCTATAGTTTAAAGCAGGAAGCCAACGTACTGTTTTCATTTCATTTATTTTGCAAAGCTCAATATGGACTTGATATACATTGATAAATGTAATGGATGAAAACAATTATTATACCTTGCAAGTCAAGAATAGAGTCCCCTAACTTGAGGCTTTGGCTCTTCAAAAGTTTAATATGGTCCTCATGCTGCTTAATTTTCAGGCCTATCATTTGTAGATCATCTTGAAGTCTCTACAGAGATTGCGTTATCGCAAAGTTAGTTCATTATTGTATGGATAACATTATAAAATAACATAAACATCTACTTTTAGCTCGTAATATAATATCAAAATGGTATTTTCTTTCTTTAGTTGTCTCTTCCTTTTTTCCCTTCTCCTGACATTAGAAAGTAAGATAATATCTAAATCTAATTCCAAATTTATTTTCTGGTACAACCTTAGAATTGTAAATGACCAATTCTGTTCCTCCATTTTGCATTCCATCCCTTGCAACTACAGAGGTTTCAGTTTGATCCACTTGCATTGATGCTGATGAATCTTCAACCGATAATGCATTTGTTTGAACAGAAAGCTGCAATGATAGGTTAACTCGTATTTGCAAATATCATTTCACCACACAAACATCACAGATGAAAATAAGAAAATAAACCCCAAAAAAGGCCAAAAAAAATTGCAAAGGATAAGATGATTGCTGCTTATAAGTTATTTGCATTTTCACTCTACATTGATGCATGAATAATTCATATCAGTATCAAATACAAATGTACAATCAAGGAAACCGTCGATTGCTTCCATGGAGCATTCATAATCAAATAGCATTTTAGTCATTGGAATTTGATAATAAAAAGGCAAACTTCATACATGCGGCGGGGCCGGAATCATGTCAGCATGTAGGTCAGAAGAGGAATTCATGGCATGTCAAAGATTTTTCCACATTCCTTCACTTTCTAGTCCTCTTGTCCTATACACAAGCATCCCGAAAGAAACTTTGTCAAAATCAAGAAACAAGACACAAGCATTTCTAGTAAATTTCCAAGGAAAGAAAAAAAGTTTATTCAGTGCTTACTTCAGAACTGGTTGGTGAAGCTCCTTGGTTTCCCTACAATGGCCGTCGTTTTCCGGCCACCGGAGATACTACGGCGTCTTCGAGGGTGACCAAGGACTTTCACGGCCAGTAGCAGGATCGGGGTTGTGAGTTGTGTGAGACTTGAGTTCGAAATTAGAAAAGACTACTGGCTAGGGTTAGTATACTTTTTTTTTTTTTTTTTTTTCCCAAGGTCTTGGTGTGTGTAAAATAATTATTTATGAACCACCAATCATACATGAACAAGTGGTAGAAAAAACGAGTGAGATTATTTTATTTATATCAATCACCAAACTATATGCTAAAACGTTTATTGTATCAACAAATTTATAAAATTATGATACAAAATTTATATTTCTACTTATATGGGCAGTCATGCAAATATGCTAAAAATCTAAGAATCAAATATTAACTAAGGCATACATATCTGCCATTAAAATTCTACTAAAATTGATTTTTTTTTTCTCCACAAAACAAATATATCTCATTATTATGTGACAATGTGTTATGAAGTAAATAAAATTAATACCGAGTAAATGAGAATAACTTTAGTTGAATAACGTGTAGAGATGGGTTGAAAAAGTAAAACTTTCTTGTTCAATTGTATTTTATTTTTTATAATTAATTTGCGCATGTTGATAATAATAAAAAAAAACATTTTTAAAATTGAGTTTAAGCAGTGATGTGGATTAAATGACCAGGACGAGTTTTCCATTTAAAACCAATTATCGAACTAGTAACCATGCAAATTGGAGTGAATCGATCAACAAAAAAGATTAGTAAGTGTCAATTATGTAATTGCCTTTTGTACCATTGGACTCAAAAAATAATATTTAATCCATAATTATAAATTTGCGCCAAAATCTTAAGTAAAATTCATTTTAAATGACCGTGTGTGCACGCTTGTTTTATAATGGGAATCGTCTGCTCAATAAAAATTTATAATAATGATGAATGCAAAGTAACTAGGAAAAAAAAGGTGAAATAAATATTGGACTTCATTTCCAGTACAATTATCGGAGCCGAAGTCAATCATTCATGATAAAATTTAGGAGTGGGTAAATTCGGGTCCGGGTCGATCCGATCGGATTTCGGGTTAATCGTGATGGTAGAAATTCAATTCGAACATATAATCGGGTCCGGTCGGATCGGATATTTTATGTTTATGAGCATTTTTTCTTAAAATTTTCGGATCGGATCGGATTAAGCAAAATTTAACCCGATCGAGTTAAAAGTTTCATACGAATCCAATCCAAACCCAATTTTTCTAATCGAGTCGGATCGGATCAAATCGTGTCGAATGCCCACCCTAATAAAATTAATGTTAAATTGCCATAAAGGGAATCTTTGCTCCCAACTCAATAGCATGCTTTCTTCAGTTTTTAGCGGATTGATATTTCTCGGGTTCTCTGTACAACAATTCCTCTTGTATTAAGATCGGATTGAATTAATAAGAAAGTTAAATTAAAAGATAATTAATAAGAAAACTAAATTTATAGTAAATTAGTTATTGGGTAGTCATAATTATAATAAACAAATATAAATTAATAAAATTATTTAAATATTTAATTATTTTTATCATATATTTTTGTTTTATTAAAAGTTTGCAAATGATATAAAAAATTTATTAATTATTGGTATCATAATTTATTAATTATTGTTATTATTAATTTTCATGATTATTTTTAATATTAGCGACTATTTAATTTAATGCAATCAATTATTGTAATAAATTATTAAATAATAAATTTTATTAAAGTAAAAGTACCAATTTAATTAGATTATAAAAACAAAATAAAAAAAAACATCAAGCAAATCATGAATAAAATAAATATTTCATTAATTAAATTTAAGTACTAAATAAAAATGATGTTATAGATGAAAGAAATATTACAAATTAATTTAATCCCATCTAAACCCACTTATAACAATATTGTTCTCCCTTACCACATGTATCTAAGCAATAATTTCATGTGAATCCAACCAATAGAACCTCTCCAATGCTCAGTTCACATGACTGATACTGTTTGGAAAATTAAGAACAAGGTCATTCGTTGCCAATAATATAAGCTTTCGTCGAGTTATAGGCGACTCATAGAATACATCCAAGCCAATCCTCGAGCAAAATTTGAACATGACTACCTCAATGCCATAGTGGAAACTTGTTTAAAGATTTTTTCCGAGATTTGGGTCATAATCCCCACACACGACTAAATTTCACAATGGCACCCCAATAATTGCATCGTAACGAACATATTAATTGGAAGTTAAGGACACAAGTTGATAAGTAGTAACTGTCACAAATGGTGATGAACCCGAGAAACACATAGCTATGTTAAACAGCTAAGAAATCTTGGAGAAAGAAGGGATAAAAAAATTAACAAAAAATTAGAGAAAAAAAGCTAGCCTATTCTCTAATTATTGATTTAGGAGAATTTACACACTAATTAAGCCAGAAGTGTGGTAACACTTTGTTTTTTCTAAATTCCAAAACGAAACCTGATTACTGACTTGAATATTAACGGGTCTCTGCAGAAAAAGACATCTGACAATTTCTGGCAGTGCTTTGTGATTGTAGCTTGAAGACAATATTCATTCCCTAAAGCTTGAAGACAATATTCATCTCCTGAAGTAAGTAAACTTAAACGTTGGCAAGGAGATATGCTCGAGCATAAGACGATTGGATTTTTGCAACAACATTTTGGTGCCATATGTAAGGATTAAGCAAAAAATCAATTCCATCGAAACAATAGAATAGAAATGAATACAGGAGGCAACAGTTCACAAGAACCAGGGTTGGAAGAATTAATGCCGTTGAGGGAGGTCATAAACGAAGCTCGTGATAAAGCAATGCAAGAAATGATTGAACGAATGGAAAAATAGATGAAGGCGTTGATAGCCATCCTTCATGAACTAAGAGATGAGCAAAGGAGAGTGAGTCGTGATATTCATGAGTCTAGTTATATAGTTGTGCTTGTTGGATAAAACATGGGAGTTGGAGCCCAGGTACCTAAAGGGCAAAGTGTGGCAAACATGGTAGATATAAGTCTGGAAGAAAGGGAGTTGAGACAACAATGTAGGATATGTAATAGAAATGTGAGCAAGTTACAGTACATAATCCTTATCGTCCAAATGAGTTAAAAGGAGAAGTACGAAAATTGACCCAAATCATTAACGAGATGCGAGGGCATGAAAAAGCCCCAAGTTAGAGGATCATGTTGGATAATGAGTCCCCACTTTCAGTAGAGATAATAAGTATTATAATCTTGAGATATTTGAATTCTCAGAAAAAAAAGTGACCCGTTTGTGTATATTGAACGTTTTAATGATATAATAAGGGCACAAGGCCTGACAGAGATGTAAAGATGTAAGTCTTTCCCACAGACCTTGAAAGAGCAAGCATATGAGTGGTATCACAGGTTGCCAAGAGGAAGTATCCAAACTTTTGAACAAGTCTATACAGAGTTCGTATATTATTTTTATAGGGCAGTAGCCCCTGAAGATCATATGATGAGCTGATAGGGATCAAGCAGAAAGATTATGAGTCTTTTCGGGAGTTTTTTAAAATATACCTTCGAGTGGTTCTTGATCTTAGTGCATTCAACCACTTACAAATATTGAGGGGGGCTTAAGGAAGGTGTGAAAATAGATAGGCTATGGTATAACTTGAGGAATCCCTCGATTCATTCATATTTTGCTGTGTATGAGCAGGTGGAAAGGGAAATTAAGATAGAGGAGGAAAAAACTGCAAGAGTGAAAGCAAGCAAATTGAGGGAATGAGGCGTAAGGAGAAGGGAATCTAGAAATAAGGATGATTGATCAGATAAGGTCAAGGGTCATCATCAGTTAGAAGAATAGGTGGTCGATTTACTCCCTACCAACACTATCAGAGGCCAGCTCAACCTCGGATTGGTCGCGTTCCATTCTACATATCCTCAAGCAAATATCGAAAAGACCACCACCAACTCTACAACAGCCTACGCCACAATATTCCAACACACCCGTAACCTTAAAGTTTTGATAAAGTCGCCCATATGCCATATTCATCAATAAATAACTTTTCTAGGGATAAAACCATGTAGATGGTCGACCAGAGTCCTGCTTACATTCAATATACTCCTTTAACGATTCCATTGGAGGAGTTGTTTTATATCATAAGAGGGCGAGGATTATTGTGCCCCTACCGTCAATGTCCAAACTAGTAAATAGAATGGATAAGAGCAAGTTCTACACATTCCATGACTATCATGGCCATGCAATAGCTCAGTGTTGCAATCTTAAAAACCAGGTAAAGGATTTAGTGAGGAATTAATACCTAGATGAGTTTATTGATTGGGGCCACCTGGTGATTGATTAGCAACATATGGAGAACAAGAAAGTTAGAAGGGAGGATTAGGAGTAGCTTATTGCTAGGGTGATAGAAGGAGGCTCAATTACGGCGAGAGATTCAAACAGAGCCAGAAAGAACTATAACAGATATGCATCAATAAATCAAGAGGTTTTATTCAATATACCGCCAGAAAAAAGAGCAAGGACCAAACATATACCAATTATGTGGGCGGTGGAGGATGAAGAGGAAATTTTATATCCCATAAAGATATCTTAGTTATAAATGCTAATGTTGCAAATAGTGAACTCATTAAAATTTTGGTAAACACAGGAAGCTTGGTAGATATTTTTTTCAAGTCTACCTTGGACTAGATAGGAATTATAGATGTGAGGCTCGAGCACATAAATACTTATCTAAAAGGGTTTGGATGAAGAAGGTCAACACTCATAAGGATCATAAATCTTTCAATCACTATAGGTATGAAACCTTTTAAGAATAATATGATATTGATTTTCACAGTAGAGAAAGAAACCAGCCCATACTAAATTATATTAGGTAGACCGTTTATAAGAATCAATCAATTAGAAATGTTTAACCATAAATTGGCACTCAAATATCAAGTGAATGGTTTAATAGGAGTCATAAAAGGAGACTAGAGAATTACAAGGAGCTATTATGCAATGGAGGCTAAGGAAGCTATGCAAGTGACATCATTAAATGTTAGAGGAGAATAATAAAAAAAAAAAAAGCAGAAACCTATCAAAAAATTAGCAGAAGTCTAGGTAAGATTAGATGATCATCAAAAGAAAATTAAGATCGGGTCAAATGTAAGTGAAGATCTAAAGAGGAATTTGGTCGACTGCTTACGAGCACATCGTCTGGTCCTATGATGATATGCTAAGGATTAATCTGAAAGTAGCATGCCACAAGTTGGCAATCTATAGGGAGGTGAAATCAATGAAACACAAATGGAAATATTTTAACCAGAAGAGATATAAGGTCTTAAATAGTGATTAGTGTTAAAAATTATAGGTTTTCTACCTAATATAATATTTTGTGCTTTTATTATAATTTATATTTGTAATTAAATAATATATTATGAATTTCTAACTATATTTTTAAATATTTGATTTTGTATAGTTTTGTGTGTTTGTTAGGTAAATTTAATAATTTTAAGCAATTCAAGACTCCTAACATTAACAGATGGACATCGATGGTTTGAAAAATTTAAGTTATTATTGAAGAGAATCTAGATTTTTTTTGTAAAATTATAAGTTTTTACCATGTTAAGTATAGTAATTATAAAATTATAAGTTTCTACCATGTTAGGTAAGGTATTTGTGAGTGAATATGCTTGAGTGGATTGTGTTAGCTTTATGTTTTGTTAGTGGGACAAATGTAAGGCCATGATTTAATTAATTTTGTTTATATGTGTGGTGTGGATTAATCATAAATTAGTATAAATAAAGAGGAAGGGGAACAAATCTCTCTATACCTCTTTCTTCACTTCTTTATCCCCAAATTTCTTCTTCTCATATCTCTTTGTAATTTTTAGTAAATTAATAAATAAATTAGTTTTATTTTTTATTTTAATTATTTTTTATTTATAATTTAATATTAATAATCATTTTTATTTTAATTATGCTAGGCTAAATAATAATAAGTTAGGGTAAGGTGACACTCTTGTTAGAAAAATATGATTTAATTAAATTCTATTTTTAATTATATAAATTAATTTATTTTCTAATTAATATTATCCATATTTTATATTTAGAAATTTTGATTCGTTGTAGACAAATGAGGGTATTTGGCACAATAAATTCTTAATATCTTAGTATAAAGTATAGTAAAATAGTATTTTAACTTATTGAGACACATTAAATTTAGGCACACTAAGTACTTAATTCACAATAAAATTAATGAAAAATTAATAATAATTTATATAATTAATCTTTTGATCAATAAAGAAATATGATAAAAAGATTTTATTTAATTATGTTTTACTACTAATAGTGGATTGATAACCCTAACTAATTTAATTTCATATTTTTACTCAAATTAAGTTTTATATTTTTAATTTAATTTTATTTTCTTAGATAAATTAAAATAAAAAAATTAAATATTTTCTCTGTGAATCGACCTCGGACTTACCGAGCTGTATTATAAAGGCATTCTTATACTTGGCAGTTATAAAATACTTTTAAGTCATGTCAAATAGCAAGATGGAGAAATTGTTACAGGCATGATTTATAAGGGAAGTTGATTATCTTGAATGGATTTTAAATATGGTATTGGTTAAGAAGGGAAATACGAAGTGAAGGATGTGTGTGAATTTCACATACTTGAATAAAGCTTGCCTTAATGACAACTTCTCATTGCCCAAAATAGACTAACTATTCAATTCTATGGCAGGGCATGGTCTGCTCAGCTTTATGAATGCATTCTTCGGCTATAATCAAATACTCATATTTAAGCAGAATGAAGAACATATAGCCTTTATCATTAACTAAGGCCTATTTTACTACAGAGTCATGCCGTTTTGCCTAAAAAATATAGGTGCAACATATCAGAAGTTGGTGAACAAGATTTTTAAACCTCTGATCAGTCGGACAATAGAAGTGTACGTAATGACATGATCACGAAGTCTAAGAATATGAATGAACGTGTAAGGTCTTTGTAAGAAACTTTTGCACTTTTGAAGGAGTACAAAATGAAGCTCAATCTAGAAAAGTGCATTTTTGAGGTGAGCTCAGGTAAATTTATGGGTTTTATGATTAGCCACAAGGGAATTTAAGCCAATCCGGAGAAGATAAATGTTGTTATAAAAATGAGATTGTCTCGCATTCTTAAGGAAATACAAAGTCTCACGAGCAAACTAGCAACCTTGAAGAAAGAAGTGCCATGTCTTTTTTTCAGGTAATAAAAAAAAAAGAAAGAAGATAGAATGAACAATAGAATGTGAAAAGATATTTAACAATTGAAGGATTATTTGCTCGAGACCCCTTAGCTATCAATGCCACAAGCCAAAGATGTATTGCATTTTATACTTAGCCGTGTCACAGTGGACCACCAGTTCAATCTTAGTGAGAGAAGAATCAAGAGTTCAACACATGGTGTATTACACAAGTAAACCCTTACTCGAAACTGAAACCATATATCCACAGATGGAAAAATGGGCACTCCTAGTTACAGTTGCTAAAAAATTAAAGCTATATTTTCAAGCACATTCGATAATTGTCTCTGGTCAACTAGTGAAATAGTCAATAGAGCTAAGTGAATTTGATATTACTTATTAACCTCGAACAGTAATCGAAACGAAAGCTTTAATAGATTTTGTGGCTGAATGCGTAGAAGTAGATAAAGATGCAAATAGCAGACAAATGAGGGAATAATAAAAACCTGGTAAGGTTTAGACTATCACAATAGATGGATCATATGAAGAGTGAGGAGAAAGAGAAGGAGCATGAGTTATCTTACTTAGCCCCAAAGGCATGGAGATTCCTTATGCAGTAAGACTCGAGTATAAAACAACTAATAACCAAGCTGAGTATGGAGCTTTCATTGCTGGACTAAAGCTTACATTAACACTGAAGGCAGAAAAGGTGAAAGTCCAAACAGATTCCCAACAAGTGTCAAATCATGTCAACGAAAGCTTTTAGGTGAAATGAGAGAATATGAAGGCTTATCTATATAAGGCTAAGCAATTGATCGACTAATTTTGTAACTTAACCAATCCCTTCAAAGCTCTAAGGGCTTTCTGGGCGTGAAAATTAATTACTATGGGATTTAATTGATGGAAAATGCAGAACTATGTACCAGATAAAAGGAGTAATTTAGCAGAAGTTCATTCATGGAAAAAATCAATAAAAGGGAAAAGGCACTAGAGGAATAAAAACAAATGCCACCAAAACCAAATTGATTAACTCAAAGACAACAAGTGCAACAATCATACTCAAATGCAACAAATCTTCAAATTTCGTAAGTTCAAGCTCGAAATGGGGACCGAAAGCAAAACGAAAAATAAGAATAAGAATAATTTGCCAAGTCGAAATAAAAGTTGAAAAACCCATCAACCATTAATCCATTACATTGAGCCCACAGGAGTACAACTGCTCTTTAACAGAAAGCAAAACAGAAAACAAGAATAAGAATAATTTGCCAAGCCGAAATCACAGTTGAAAAAACCCATCAACCATTAATCCATTTCACTTCTTTTGCACAATGCCTATCCGAAAGAATCATCAAAAAGTCAAAATGATAATAGTCTGACATGCACGCTCTTATTCATGGACTTAGGTACACAATCAAATTCACACAAACATACCAAGAGAGTAAACACAATCCTGAACATAAGACTTACCAGTTGACGGCTAACAGAATTTTCAAAATTTGCATAATCCTTCCAGAGTTGCTCAACATGATGTGTGAGAGTAACAACAGCCCTTTGGTATGCTTTCCGAATAGCAATCATCCGTTGTGACTCCTCCTACGTGCTTATAGCCTGCAAGATCATCTACACTTAGAATAAGTATGACAGAAAAACACTTCCTTTGGCAAACAATTGGGGATTGTCCTCGTTTGAGCAAATTGCTTTGCATTCTGGGCTTTTGCCCTCAAGATAACAGTAGTGACTGTTAACAGAAAAAAGTAGACAGAATTCAACATACCGGCAATAACTTTAAAAAGGTGATGTATTCCACCCATATGGGCCCAGATGATATATCCGATCCTGGCAGCAAATGCAGCAGAGATAAGCTCATAAAGGTATGGAAAGGACTTGCAAAAGAATTTTAATAAATTGATGTTAGGGTTTTTGAAAGACTTGTTATGAGGCTAACTTTTCGAACCCTTTGCTTCAACCAAAACATGACCAACTATGAATCTACAAAACTCTTGCTTCATTTTTAACAAAATATTATGCAAAGCCAACTTCTGGGATCAAGAAGTTAAGGAAGCTGACTGGTATTTCACCTTTGATAAAGATATTTACTTATTCCTGTTTATTTGTTCAAAACTTTTTGATGCAGCTCATTTTATTAATATTGTATTAAGTTATCCCTTCACTAAAAGAAATGGTATTTTAAGAGGAGAAAGATCTTTATTGGATTTGGATCTCAAATATTAACTTCCAGCCCTTACCTTATTTGTATTTGTTTCATGTGTTTTTGTTAGACATTAAGCATACATTAAGATCTAAATTAGGATTGTCAAAGTGGAGACAACATTTTGGCTGGAGGAGAGTTACACTGACCCACTTTCTCTCCTTTTAAATCCTAGACAGGGTTTGATCTATCTTTTAACTCTCTTGTAACTTCTCTCTCTGTTTGATCGTGTCTTTACTCCAAATTATCTTTTTAATTTCTTGTTTCCTCCAACCCTAATTTGCAAGTGACACAATTTCTAAGTAAGATATCAGCAGGATTAAATTTGTTGCCATTGCTGAAGAGAATTAGTGGGAACATATTCAAATGTAGTACCATAATAACAATTGTAAAAGTCAGAAGGAAAAAACACACCAACATGGCTAAGCATAAAATCAAAAGCTTTCCTAGTCTCTTCCTGGCCCTCTGCACCCTTCTTCTCATAGACTTTCCTGATAAATCGAATGTAGCACTACCTGTAAAGCCAAAAAAAAAAAAACATGATGGAATAAAACAAGAAGTTAAATAAGATTATTTCATAAGAAGAAAATCAAGAATGAAGATCGATGAAGTAGTGCCATAATAATGTAAAAGGGAAAACAATACCAAAGAGGAACTTGAAGGCAAATCAACAAACATCGGCTAAATAACAGCTTAGTAGCATCATTATTATTTACAGCCATATAAGCCTCCACACACTAGCCTTTGCGGCGAAAGCAGTCTTGTCAGCCCGATGCTATCAAGTATGGCGACTAATAATAATAACGAGCCAATATCCAAATTTGAAGAAAACGGAAAGCGAATGCGCTTGAACTATCATTACATTACTTGTTGAACTATCATTACATTACTTGTTGAACTATCATTACATTACTTTAAGAGAATCACCTTTCCCTGAGTAAAGGTCGGTGACTAATGATAGGGTCAAGTTCTTCTCTTAACTATGAGTAGCTCAGGGAAAGGTGATTCTCTGGTCTCTATCATTACATTACTTGTTTACCCGGCCTTTACTTTCTAGAGAGATCGTACCTACATTTACATCTATCGAGCAAAGCCATTTTGACTAAGTATTTCCATCTCCTTAGGGTATCTGGCTTGAACTACTACTTTCTTTTAACCACTACAATTTGCTTTATAGAAAGCTGCTACAACATGTGTTTAAACCGCTCTTTTTTATCTTTCTTAAATCAGTCAGAAAGTACATCTACGAAAGCAGAAGTGAAAGATATGAAACAAAGAACCTCCATTGACTCTGAAGTTGCCGGGCATAAGCTCACCAATTAGGATGCATGATTGACGTATCTTCTTTTTTTTTTCAAATGACTAGGACATTTCCTTTTGGGCTGGGAGGGTAACCAACCACTAGGTAAGAGCACTTTGTCACGGGGTGAGTGAATGTGCAGCAACCTGTGCGGCACTTAGACGACTTCTAGCACAAAAGTTGCTAAGTAAGCTCACCAATATGGCCAATATGTGATTTTATTATTCACAAAAGAAGGTTACAAGAGAGCTTTACGTATATTTGTGTGATATATGTGTGTGTGGGTGTTTTGAGTCTTGGAGACTTGGAGATTTTGGAGATATTTGGAGATTCCTAGATTGGTGGGGGCTTATCCCTATTTATAGTGTGGTTCTTCTAATTCTAGACTTATCTATATAAGTTATACAATTCAATTTGTACAAGTAACTATCTAGATAAGGATAAGGTTATAGATAGGGATAAAGATAAAATAGGAATAAGGATAAGTATGGTGGTTTCTAGTCTTGGAGGATGGTAGAATCTTCTAGATAACGGGCCAGGCTTACTAAGTGCACACGCCTTGTGACAGCCCAATTGCTAAGTGCATCCATACTAAGCGCACTACGGCTGGCTAGTTGTGTGGGATGACCCATTTCTAAGCGCAACCCACTTCTAAATACATCCCTCCATTGGGTGTTCCCGTGCTAAGCGAACCCGCGTGCGTAAATTAGCTGTCTTTGCTGGTGAACTTGAGCGGCCCGTAACAATCATCCCCCACCTATGCTCGCGATGCCCTCGTCGCGTTTTCACGCTTGTACTTTTGAATGTGGTCCTCGAATTGCCATAAGTCTTCTTCGAGTTTCCACGTTGCTTCACTTTCGGGGAGATTCCTCCACTTGACCAAGTACTTGTTGTATGCCGAGTATGCCTCTTCTCCAAGTCACTCGATTGGTAATGATGTATTCCACATCCTTGTCATATGAGGTGACAACGGCTGTTGGGGCTTTCTTCGATTCTCCATGGCTTGGATCCTCTGTATCTTTGTGATATGGCTTGCACGTGAAAGACCAGATGAATCTTGAGCCTTGATGGAAGTTAGAGTTGATATGAGATGTTACCCACACGTCGTACTATTTTGAAAGGTCCCTCGTACCTCCTTACTAACCACTTGTGCACTTGTCGTAGTGTCTTAAATTGTTGGGGTAGGAGCTTGATCAACACCTGGTCACCTTCCTTGTATTCGACGTGGCGTCTCTTTGTGTCAACCCACATTTTCATTTTGCGTGTTGCTTTGTCAAGATATGCTCACGTGATATCCGCTTTCTCATGCCACTCGCGAGCGAGCTTATGAGCTGCTGGGCTTTCCCACCCATAAGTTGAGGTTATGGCATTGGGCATCAGGGGCTGAAATCCCATGATGATCTCAAAGGGACTTTTTCCCGTATCCTCACTTCGTTGAAGATTATATGAAAATTGGGCAACATCAAGTAATTTTGCCCAATCTCGTTGGTGAGCGCTTACATAATGCCTTAGATACATCTCGAAAAGGCTGTTAATAGGCTCGGTTTGTCCATCTGTTTGCGGGTGGAAGCTTGTTGAGAACTTGAGATCGGTTTCCAACATCTTGAAGAGCTCGGTCCAAAAGCGACATGTGAATCGTGGGTCTCGATCACTCACGACGCCCTTCGGTACGCCCCATAGCTTCACGATGTACTTGATGAAGAGTCGGGCAGCTTCATCCACTTTACAATCGGATGGTGCAGCGATAAAGGTTGCATATTTGCTGTAACAATCGACGATGACCATAATGCGTCTGCAACATTCGGACCTTGGTAAAGCCGAGATGAAATCTATGGACACACTTTCTCATGGTCTTGAGGCTAGAGGTAGAAGTTCCAACAACCTTGCTGGAAGTTGTCTTGCTGACTTGGGCGGATATATTCGGCATCCAATAAACCCGAGAGTTGTCTCCGCAACTCTTCAAGTTCGGGTGGCGCCATACGATAAGGTGCCAAAGCTGGAGGTGTTGCGCTTTACTCAAACTCTATCTCATGATCCACCTCTCTTCTAGGTGGGAGCTTCTTCGGAAGCTTTGGAGGCATGACATCCTTGAACTTGTCGAGGACGGCTTGTATTTGTGATGGGACTTAGCTTAGGGTGTTTGCGGGATTTTCCTCCTCATTGAGCTCGCGAATGGAGACCAAGAAACTAGGGTCCTTCCTAAAAGCCTTCTTGAATTGCATGGCAGAGAGCGTCTTTTCTCCGATCTTGGTACGCTCGACAGAAACCATACAAGCTTTACTCCTATTAACGATGCTTAAGGAGTTCGTGGCCAGTAGTGGAAAGGCATGGACTTTGTCGAAGAATTCCATGCCAAGGACCATCTTGTAATCATCCATAAGCACGATGGAGAAATCAAGCTTTCCGTTCCATGTCCCAATCATTACGTGCACGCTTTGTGCGGTGCCCGCAATAGATTGGGCGGGTAAGTTTACCGCCTTGATTATGCCTCCTTCCTTTATTGTCTTGAGGGCTAGGCGCTTGGCCTCATCTTCCGTAATGAAGTTATGCGTGGCTCCGGTATCTAGTAACGCACGCATTGTTTTGCCGTTGATGTTTACATTCACGAACATGAGCCCTTTCTTCGCATGTGTCTGCGGCGGCTCTCGAGTGCAACGAGGCGCTGGAGGGTACCCATGCTAGATTGGGATTCCTCTCCCGTGGGTGAATTTTGGCCCTTGAGCTATGCAATGAAGGCATTAAGCGACTTCTTCTTTGGATAGTTGCGTACCTAATGCGGACCATTACAAATGAAACATGGGCTTGCGAGGCTTAGGTGCATCGTTCCTTCCATCCGCATTACCTTGACCGCTCTTGCCGCTAAGAGGTTTTTTCTACCCCCATTCTTTGCGGTTGTGACATTTGTCCTTACGAGCCTCCCCCCACCTTTGCGTTGATTCGGCCTTTTGTCTTTGGCTTGGGTGGAGTAGTCGGCAAGTGATTCCGCAATGGCAATGGTGATTAGTACTAGAAAGTGTATATTTTATAAAGGTTTAAATTATTATTTTTTCACTTAAAGTATTAATTAATGTGTACATAGCTTACATTTTATCTTAATGTTCCTCATATGTAATTTTATGTAAATTATATTTTATTATATTAATTTTTTGCTTAATTGTTATATTTTGTTATTGTAGATATATTTTGAGAATAAAGAGAAATCAGAACTGAAAAATGAGAGGAAAAAAAGAGTTGCTTTGTAATAGTGAATAAAAAATATATATTAAAAAAAATTAAAAAAAAAAGATAAAGAGATTGAGTGCACGCCATTCAATCTCTCAATTATATATAATATATAATATTATAATAATATAATATATACTAATATAATAATATAATATATAATATAACAATATAATAATAAATAGTTTCTTTTTTTTCTTACAAAAAGGCAAGCATCGCAGAGGAGAAGGAGGTGCGGAGGAGAAGAGAAAGAAAAGAAGAGAAAGAGAGGAAAAAGAGAAGAGAAATGAGAGAAAGAAAATAGTGAAGCTGAGTCTTTCAAATTTTCTTCTTTATTATTTCAAGTTCTTAAAATTTTCTTATAATATATTTTAGAAGCTTGTCAAATAAAATGAGTGTTTTTCTTTTCAATATGAGTGGCTAATTTATTAAGGTAGGGCAAAGGGTGAAACTCAATGATTTAAATTATGGAATTAATATCTCTTTCAAATAAGTTCAAAGTTTATTTTATTTAATATTTAATATTTTTATTTTCTGAATATTTTTATGTCATATTAATTTATAAACTTAAAATCTTATTGGATTTATATGATATTTTGACATTATGTCGACACTCCAATTTAGTTGTGGCACATCATGTACTCTATTCTCATATTCATCCATAAAATTGGTTAGTTAAGAATTAAATGATATAATATTTAACTAATAAATAAAATATAAAATATAATTATGAGAGAATATTATGAATATAATTTAAATTCCAAGAATGAATCATATAGTCTTAGTACTTTTTAGACAGGTAATCTATTTTTCTACTATTAATTTTTATTTAATAATAGACTACTAAATTTAAAATTTCCTGTGGTTCGACCATGGACTCACCGGTTTATATTATAACTACACACTCTTATACTTAGGAGTAAATCAAACACTTTTAAGTCGTGTCAAGTTTTTGGCGCCGTTGGCGAAAAAATTTCAAAAATTTAGTGTCATTTTATTATATATATATATATTAAATTCTGTCATCACCGTCACTTTATCTTTTATTGTTATTATAAAATTTCAATTAAACCCCTTCTTTCTCCTAAAATTATAAAAATATTATAAAACATATAAAATTTTTATTTTAACAAAAAAAAATTGAACTAAATTAAACTTAGACTTATGGACTTATGACTTAACCTTCCTCGTACTTTTGGACTCAATTTGGACATTTGCACTGAATAGACTTGGACATGGACTTGAATTTGGACTTTTAAATTTCTGTAATTTAATTTATGCATTTATTTTTATGGCGGGTTCAACTACCTTTATTGTTATTTAATTTCCGTTGTTTATTTATTTTTTGTTATTTAATTTTCAGCTATTTATTTTTTTTAGTTCTTTAATTTTCTTGTATAATAAATTGTGTAATTTTTATTCCTCATTTATTTTATATTTTATTATAAGGCTGGTTTAACTCCCTACTTTGTTATTTAATTTTATAATTTTATCTTTTGTACATTTATATTTGTTGCACATTTAATTTTCAGTTTGTTTATTTTTATTTTTATTTATCTCAATTGTAATTTTTATTTTATTTTTTTTCATCTGCTTATGCAGTAAATAATTTCACACACACACATCATCGTCATTGTATGAGACGTTGGTCTCAAACTTCAAGTGGCAGGTTAATTCGAATATCTTAATCACCACCATCAATCATGGAAGAAATCCACGGTGAAAACATTTTGAACCAGCTTAATCTACAACATGATCAAGAAGACAATCATTCTCAGCAATATGAACACGATTAGAATCAACCACGAACTTTGAGATTACATGAATTCAACAAGAACTGGAACACCTTCATGTATAGTATTTCCTCCTGAAGCATCTTGATTCAATTTTAAACCAGGTATCATCCAACTTTTACCAACATTTCATGGTTTAGAATCCGAGAATCCATACTTGCATTTAAGAGATTTTGAGGAAGTTTGTAATACATACAGAGACCAAAATTATAGCATGAATATAATTCGATTAAAGCTTTTTCCTTTTTCACTAAAAGATAAAGCTAAAACTTGGCTACAAAACCTTAGATCCGAATCAATAAGAACTTGGAATAACATGTAAGAATAATTTTTGAAAAAAAAATTTCCACCCCATAAAACAAATTCTTTCAAAGGACAAATCACCACTTTCACTCAAAAATAAGGAGAAACTTTTTACCAATGTTGGGATATGTATAAAGAATTACTTAATATTTGCCCACACTATGGTTTTGAAGTATGGAGGTTAGTGTCATATTTCTATGAGGGACTAGCATCCCAAAGTAGACAGATTATTGAAATGATGTGTAATGGTGAGTTTAGAGATAAAAATGCTGATGATGCATTAGATTATCTTGACCAATTAGCTGAAAATGCACAACACTGGGATACTGTTGGTTCTTATGAGTTATTTAGTAAACCTCAACCATCACCAATTGGTGGAGGCATGTACAACCTTAGGGAAGACCGTGACTTTCAAGCTAAATTTTCATCCTTAGCTCGAAAGGTTGAAGCATTAGAGTCGAAAAAGAATGATCATGTTAAATACTTCATGTCATATTTGCAGTTCTACTGATCATTTCACGCAGAACTGTCCAACCTTACCAGCTCTGAAAGAAAGTGTGCATGAACAAGCGAATGTCATAGACAATTTCAAAAGGCCGAATCCCAATTCATATTCACAGACATACAACACTAGTTGGAGAAACCATCTAAATTTCAATTGGAGGAATGACAATCATGCATAACCACCTCCACCACGTCAGAATTTTCAAAATCCTCAGAGTTACCCACCTTATGTCTCACCACCCAGAAAAACTCTTGAAGACACATTGCATTCATTCATTGAAAAACAAGGGTCAATTAATAATCAAACTATGCAAACATTGACCAACTTGACAGAAACCATCTCAAAACTTACCTTAGCACTTACCATCCATGAAAAAGGTAAGTTTCCTTCTCAATCTGAACCAAATCCCAAAAGTCAACAACATCCTCATATGAGTAGTACTAGAAACCTAAACATAAGCCAAGTTAAATCGGTTATAACTCTCCGTGGCAGTAAGGTTGTCGAAAAACACATTCTTGATCCTCATGAAATTGGTAAGGATTTAATTTCAGAGAGTAAAGTAGTGCCCGACGAACCAATAGTCCACGAAGATATAACTAACTCTCCTTCTGTACCCTCATTCCCTCAAGCATTGATCAAACCAAAGCAATCAAACCACAACCAAGAGATTTATGAAGTCTTCAAGCAGGTGAAAGTTAACATTCCTTTGCTAGATGTCATAAAACAAGTACCATCTTATGCTAAATTTTTGAAAGATTTGTGCACTGTAAAAAGAAAACATAAGGTACAAAAGAAAGCATTTCATGCAGAACAGTTAAGTTCCATTCTCTCAACTAATAATGCTTTGAAATACAAAGATTCTAGTTGTCCAACTATTTCTTGTATTATTGGGAACTATAAAATTGAACATGCTTTACTTGATCTTGGATCTAGTGTTAATTTACTTTCATATTCTGTGTACCAACAACTCAATCTTGGTAAGTTAAAACCTACATCTACTACTCTTTTACTTGCTGATAGGTTAATCAAGGTACCAAAAGGGATAATTGAAGATGTATTGGTTCAAGTTGATAAATTCATATATCCTGTAGATTTTATTGTCTTGGAAACTGAACCAATTATTGATGAATGCAATCAAATCCCTGTAATATCAGGTCGATCATTTTTAGCTACTGCTAATGCTTTGATTAATTGTAGGAATAGAGTGATGAATTTATCATTTGGCAATATGAAGTTGGAACTCAATGCATTCAACATATGTTAACAACCTCATGATAAAGAAGATAAAGAAAATGAGACTGAGGATTTTGAACTCATTGAACCAATCATTGAAGAACACATTCAGGATGAGAAATTTTCAAATTCTATGGACATTTGTTTTGCTAGTTCATTTGAATCAAGTAAAGAATTGGAATGTGATACTATTAATATATGTTCTATACTTAATTTTACACAGGTACCTAAAGATGGCAACAATCAATTGGACTTTGAAGACATGAGACAACCTGAAAAGACAAAAGAAAATGAAGTACCAAAGCTTGAACTAAAGCCTTTACTAGAAAAATTAAAGTTTGTGTATCTCGGAGATCAGCAAACTTATCCAGTGGTAATTTCTTCTCAACTCACAAACAAGCAAGAAGGACATGTCATTTCTTCTAAAAGAATTGAAGTTGATAAAGCCAAAGTTGAAGTCATCTCAAAATTACCATCACCAAAGATAGTGAGAGAAGTTCGATCCTTTTTAGGACATGCAGGTTTTTATAGGAGGTTTATAAAAAATTTTAGTGTTATATCTAAACCACTTTGTAACCTCTTAATTAAGGATGCACCATTTGAATGGACCAAAGATTGTCATAAAGCTTTTGAAAAAATAATCAATCTTTTAACAGCAGCCCCTATAATGCAATCCCCTGATTAGACTTTATCTTTTGAACTAATGTACGATGCTAGCGATTATGCTGTTGGAGTTGTTTTAGGTCAAAGAAAGGAAGGTAAGCCCTTTGTTATTTATTAGCAAATAGAACTTTAAATAGTGCTCAAATGAATTATACCACAACTGAAAAAGAACTACTTGCTGTAATATTTTCATTGGATAAATTTCGATCGTATTTAATTAGCTCATCTACTATAGTTTATTCTGATCATGCAGCTATTATATATTTAATGTCTAAACAGGATACCAAGCCAAGATTATTACGATGGATTTTGCTACTCCAAGAATTTAACTTAACAATCAAGGATAAAAAGGGTGTTGTAAATGTTGTTGCAGACCAACTATCAAGACTTACAAATGAGTCTTCAATTGATACAACACCTATCAATGATTCTTTCCCTGATGAATTCTTGTTTTCTATACACAATATGCCTTGGTATGCTAACATTGTTAATTATCTTATAACAGGTGAAATGCCATTTGATTGGAACTCCCAAGATAAGAAGAAATTCTTAACAGAGGTAAAAAATTTTTACTGGGATGATCAATAACTATTTAAGTACGGTTCTGATCAAATTTTTCGGAGATGCATATCGAACAATGAGGTAAGTAGTGTCATTCAATTTTGTCATTCTAAAGCTTGTAGTGGCCATTTCTCTTCAAAGAAAACAGCTGTAAAAAAATTACAGTGTAGATTTTATTAGCATACATTATTTAAAGATTCACATAAATTATGTAAAATGTGCAAGAATTGTCAAATGTTAGGGTCCATCTCACAGAGAAACATGATGCATTTAAATCTCATTCTTGTTATTGAAACATTTGATTGTTAGGAAATTGATTTTATGGGCCATTTTCCATCATCATTTGGATTTGTTTATATTTTGGTTGCTGTTAATTATGTTTCAAAATATATTGAAGCTATTCCTTGTCGGCACAATGATCACAAAAATGTGATTCACTTTTTAAAAGAAAATCTTTTGAGCAGATTTGGAATCCCTCGAGTTATTATCAGTGATGGAGGTAAGCATTTTTGTAATAAACCATTTGAGTCTTTAATGAAAAAATATAGAATTACGCATAAGTTGCTACTCCTTATCACGCTCAAATAAATGGTCAAGTTGAATTAGCAAATAGGGAAATTAAACATATTTTAGAAAAGTCGGTTAACCCAAGTCGAAAAGATTGGTCTCTTCGACTGACTGATGTACTTTGGGCTTACCGCACTGCATTTAAAACATCTTTAGGAATTTCACCTTATCAGTTAGTTTATGATAAGCCTTGCCACTTACCAGTTGAGCTTGAACATAAATCATTTTAGGCTGTTAAAGCTTTTAATTCAAATCTTGATGATGCTGGTAATGTGCGTAAATTACAATTGAATGAACTCGAAGAATTGAGAAATGATGCATATGAAAATTCAAGAATTATTAAAGCAAGAACCAAAGTTTTTCATGATAAAAAGTTTTTAGAAAAATATTTGAAATTGATCAAAAAGTTTTGTTATATAATTCTCGTCTTCATTTGTTTCCAGGGAAATTAAAGTCAAGGTGGAGTGGCCCATTTGTTGTAAAATATGTATATCCATACGGGGCCGTAGAAATCGAGAATCCAAATAACGGTGTCACATTTAAAGTTAATGGTCAAAGATTAAAACCATATCTGGAATTCCAACAACGTGAAGAAGACACCGAAATCAATTTGAGAGACCCACCAAATATTGATTAAATCTTTAATGTGTGACTAATATATATATATTTCTTTTTTGTTTTATTGTTTTATCATTTGATTGTTTGATTATTTGATTATTTTTAGTTTCACACCACATATTTATTAAGCATATAATATTTCTTGTTTAAGCGTGTTTGTTTGACAATTATGTTTTTTCTTATTATATGTCATGAATACCTCAATTAGAAAGATCCTATTGAAACGTCTTAAAACTCTTTTACGTGTAAAATTTCACTTAGCAGGACTGATACGAAGTTGTAAATCACATCCAATATGGGATCAACGACCACCAGAGTTTGTTTCATATGTTGATGACCTAGAAAGACAACTTTGGGAAATAGAGGAAGGTATTTATAACGTTCAGTTGGAACTTGAAGTTAATGCAATAAGAGGATGAATGTAAGTTTCAATTATTTTATTTTATTATTTTTTTCTTTTCAGTGTATTTTGTTTATATTTACATTTGAATTGATTTTTCAGGGTTGATTTGTTTCTTTAGTGTGTTTTAATTTACTTTCCCGTATAAATGGCTGATAATGGTACTCCGTGACTTCGTAAGTCGGTATTTTCAACTTCTCATAATAACTGAAACCTCAAAAACCAAATATGGAAGAAATACATCAAAAATTGCATAAGCTTTTCCTTCTCTCCCTTAGAATGCCCTTAGGAAAATTTACAAAACTCGCTGTGAACGACTACGTTTGTTAATGATCCATGGCATTCCTTCTGACGTTCGTTGGTTAGATTATTATATTATAGTAAAATATAGTAATATAGTAATATTATAATAATAAAATAATAAATAGTTTCTTTTTTTTCCCTATAAAAATGCAAGCATCGCAGAGGAGAAGAAGGCACGAAGGAGAAGAGAAAGAGAGGAAAAAGAGAAGAGAAATGAGAGAAAGAAAAAGGTGAAGCTGAGTCTTTCAAATTTTCTTCTTTTATTATTTCAAGTTTTTAAAATTTTCTTGTAATATATTTTAGAAGTTTGTCAAATAAAATGAGTGTTTTTCTTTTCAATATGAGTGACTAATTTATTAAGCGAGGGCAAAAGGTGAAACTCAAAGATTTAAATTACGGAATTAATATTTTGTATTTTTATTTACTAAATATTTTTATGTGATATTAATTTATAAACTTAAAATTTTATTGGATTCATATGATATTTTGACATTATGTCCACACTCCAATTTAGTTGTGGCACATCATGTACTCTATTCTCATATTCATCTATAAAATTGGTTAGTTAAGAATTAAATGACATAATATTTAACTAGTAAATAAAATATAAAATATAAATATGAAAGAATATTATGAACGTAATTTAAATTCCAAGAGTGAATCTTGTAACCTTAGTACTTTTTTAGACATGTAATCTATTTTTCTACTATTAATTTTTATTTAATAATATACTACTAAATTTAAAATTCCCTGTGGTTCAACTGCAGACTCACTGGGTTATATTATAACCAAACATTCTTATACTTGGAAGTAAATCAAACACTTTTAAGTCGTGTTAAGTTTTTAGCGTCGTTGCCAGGAAAATTTCAAAAATGTAGTGTCATTTTATTTTATATATATATATATATTTTTTAAATTATGTCATAACCGTCACTTTATCTTTTATTTTGATTGTAAAATTTCAATTAAACCCCTCCTTTCTCCTAAAATTATAAAAATATTATAAAACATATAAAATTTTTATTTTAACAAAAAAAAATTGAACTAAATTAAACTTAGACTTATGGACTTATGACTTAACCTTCCTCGTACTTTTGGACTCAATTTGGACATTTGCACTGAATAGACTTGGACATGGACTTGAATTTGGACTTTTAAATTTCTGTAATTTAATTTATGCATTTATTTTTATGGCGGGTTCAACTACCTTTATTGTTATTTAATTTCCGTTGTTTATTTATTTTTTGTTATTTAATTTTCAGCTATTTATTTTTTTTAGTTCTTTAATTTTCTTGTATAATAAATTGTGTAATTTTTATTCCTCATTTATTTTATATTTTATTATAAGGCTGGTTTAACTCCCTACTTTGTTATTTAATTTTATAATTTTATCTTTTGTACATTTATATTTGTTGCACATTTAATTTTCAGTTTGTTTATTTTTATTTTTATTTATCTCAATTGTAATTTTTATTTTATTTTTTTCATCTGCTTGTGCATTAAATAATTTCACACACACACACATCATCATCATTGTATGAGACGTTGGTCTCGAACTTCAAGTGGCAGGTTAATTCGAATATCTCAATCACCACCATCAATCATGGAAAAAATTCACGGTGAAAACATTTTGAACCAGCTTAATCCACAAATTGATCAAAAAGACAATCATTCTCAGCAATATGAATACGATCAGAATCAACCATGAAGTTTGAGAAATTACATGAATCCAACAAGAACTGGAACACCTTCGTATATAGCAGAGTTCTTCTGAAACATCTGCTCGAGCCTTTTAATTGACCCGAGCGTCTTCTGATATTACTCCTGCTCTGGTCTTCAATTGACCCGAGCTTGGCACCATCCCGCTTAATGAGTTAGGCTTTGGGACTTCTGGCCGAGGAGTTCTTCTGCTTCTGGTCTTCATTTTGAACTTACATTATAAATGCTTTTCTTATTCTTACATACATTTATACTTTTACATATCTCATCCTGGGACGAAATCTTACATTAGCATTTTATAATACAAGGGGACTTACTGGAAATACTCCCTCAGGAGTTGTGCGTTCCACGACCTCTTGACTTCTCGTCCGTCTGGATGAGCCAACCGGTACGCTCCTGGTCCTGCTAATTCCTCAGTTTTGCAGCCTTTTCCTCTTCGATTTCCATATCCAGTTTCACCTGCTCATACGTATCCGAATATTAACGGATCGAAGGACCCCGCAGGTTATACCATGGGCTCCCCATCCGGATCCCATCTTTTAATCCTCTCAGAGCTTGGGGGTGGTTGAACGCACCAAGATCTAGGACCAATCTATGGTATCTTTTGATAAACTTCCGGAGGGACTCTCCTTCTTTCTGCCTCACTTCTGACAGCTCCATCATGTCATCCTCAGGGGTCACTGCGCCCCGAAATTGCTCTGCGAACTCCCTGCACATCTGTTCAAAGCTCAAGATGCTTCCCCGTGGGAGTCTGCGGTACCATTCTCTCACTCTTCCCTCAAGAGTGAGCGGGAAAGCCCTGCACCTCTGTGCTGCTGACAGACCTTGCACCCCCGTCATGTCGTTGAACCGTTCTATGTGCACTAACGGATCACTTTTTCCTAAAAATTTCAGATCCGGGAAGTGGAAGTCACGTGGGATCGTGACTCCCATAATCTCCGCAAAGAGTGGAGATTCGTTGTCCAGCATTATTCGCCAGCTTGGACTCTTTCGGTTCCCCCGAAGATCTTCCACAACTTGTGCCAACTTGCGCACCTCTCCCTCCAACTCCTCCGCACGAGAGGTTGGGGCTGTATCCTGCAAATACCGACGAGACCCTCTTTCTTCCATATTTGTTTCTTCTCTCACTGCAACATTTGGTGCCTTAGGTCTTTGGGCTTCATCTCCCGCATTTTCCCGAACATGAACATTCCCTCGGCTGGACTTCGGGACATCATTACATGCTTTTCTCTGTCCCACCCTGAATTCTTGTAACAAGGAGGTCAAAGTATCGATCTGTTTTTCCATCCGATCCATTCTTTCCTGGATCTCCCTACTCTGGGCTTCATTGGCCACTTCTCTCAAAGTTACTGATTCTTCCGGACTTACTCCTCTTCGGCTGTTTCCCCTCATCGTTGTGTGGTGTGTCTTGAATGTATTAGGAAATCAGGCTTTTTGTGCCGATCCCCACAGACGGCGCCAAAGATGTTGATGTAGTTTTTCCCGCGTGCCTCAACAGTGCCTCGAACCTTCAAACAGTGCCTCCAAACAGCTCGAGCAGGATTGTCTGAACCTTCTGCTCGCGGATTCAAACAGTGCCTCGATACTTCTGCTCGAGGTAAGCTCGATCTCAAGCAGGATTCCGTCCTGCTCACTGTCTTCTTCGTAATCGGAGATCTCCGGTCCCGTACTCACGAAAAGCGGTCGGGGTCGCCGAGCGTGTCCCGACGAAAACCCTCCGACGCTCAAGTCAGTAATCGGGTTTGTCTTTTTGGTATCTCCCTTAGTGAGGGAGACCGGAAAGATGAAAGGGGTATTATTTCGCCCCCCCTTTTTAGATAAGTATGATCTCTCCAGAAAATCAAATGAGAGAAATTAGAATAGGAAGAACCTGTCTGAGCTTCAGATCCTTTGTGAATGAAAATTGCCAACCCTTTGTGTATCAAAAAATCCAACCTCTGTAACGTTCCCCTTCGTTTCCTTTTATACTCCATTTTTCCCGCTCTTTCCATTTCCAGGCTGTCCACTCCCACGTTAGTGGCATCTGGGTCCTTCTGACAGCTGGGATTGGCGGAATATTCCCTAGGGATGAGCGGCTGTCCCCTTAACCCGATTCACGTGGCCAGATCATCATGTCGGGCAAGTGCGCTAGGAATTATTACACCTTGGAGGCATGTGCCGGCCACCGGCAACAGTATCGCCACTATAACATGTGGGGCCCTGGTGAGACATTAAAAGGTGTGCCGAGATTCTGAGAAAACGGGTCGGGTCTTGCCCAGTTGTGCTCGTGAATCCCTTCGAGCAGGAAAGATGTGCTCGGTTCCTGACCTTGACCAGCTTTGACCTGAGGGACGACCTCGAGCAGGCGAAGGAGTGCGTAGCTCTCGACCTTGACCAGCTTTGACCTGATGGACGACCTCGAGCCGGCGAAGGAGTGCTCGGGGCTCGAGCAGCTCTGAATTTCCTCGACCTTGACCAGCTTTGACCAGAAGGGCTGCTCGGGCTAGGCTGTCCTCGGGGTGTTTTACTCGAGCTGGAAGGACTTCGAGGGGCCTGTCTGATATTACCCAAACAAAATCCTCTCTGTTATGTTCGTTCTTTTTCATTTTTCCACTCAATTACTTGAGTTATTATTAATTAAGGAGCGTATAAAATAAAGCTTTGGAAGATAATACATTCCTCGAGTATATGCTAATTTTAGTCACTGATTGAAGGTTACCTGTTGAAATAAAGATATTGTCAATGGATGCAAGTGTCGCTCCCCTGGAAGTGGAAGCTGAGGATCTACAGCATGGCATGCACGCTTTTTGAAAACCCACAAGAAATAAAACATGAAACTGTGATCAAAAGAAATTTAAAAAGAAAAAAGAGAAAAGAAAAAAACAATGTGTAATTTACAATAAACGATCTCAATTGAAAAGAATAAGGGACTAATTCAAGAGCACCCTCAAAATAGAAAGTATTACGGACACAAAGTATCTGCAACAAAAAATCAAACAAAATAAAAATAAATAAATAAAAAATAAGTTAATTCAAGAAAATTTAAATTTTCATAAACATATTTTTAATATTTTAAGGAATCAAATATCTCCTAATACAACTTCTTAGTTGCCAAATAATTCATTATTGATGGTAATAGTAGTTTAAATACTAGTTTTAAAAACTTAGACCTAAAGACAACAACTATATTTATTCAGTCAAAATAAACTAAAATATAAGGAAAATTATAAAATAAAATTACTTAAAAACATTATATTTTTTTAGAAGATTGTATCATTTCCTTGCCATTAGAAAATACCCTTGTCCTCAAGGCTAAAATTTTTGAAGCAAAATTCTTCTCACCTACCATCATTGTATTTTCTATCACTAATTTTAAATCTCTCTAAGATATAATGCACTCGATGAAGTCAATTGAAAGAATTGAAGAATCTCTATTTGTTTCCATTGATTCCCCATTGTGATTACCTTACTTCTTCGCTCTCAGCCAACTACTGTTAATAGACTTAGTTTCCAATGACTTCATCTTTATTTATTTTTTAAAAAACTAAAATTCAGAAAAAGAGATGTTAAGTGTTGTGATTGTGAATAATAATAAAGCTATGACACTAAATTTACAGACACAAAATATCTACAACAGAAAATTAAATAAAATAAAAAGGATAAATGATAAATGAATTAATTCAAGGAACCAAATACTTTCTAATACAACTACTTAGTTGTGAAATAAAATATTTCAACTTATTTATTATTGATGGCAATACTAATTTAAATACTAACTTAAAGAATTAGACCTAAATATTAGAAGTACAATCTCATATTTCATAGAATTATATAAGCAAAATAATTATTTTTACCCAATCAAAATAAACTAAGAGATAAGGATAATTTAAAAATAAAATTATCTAAAAACATTATTTTTTTTTGTAAGAAGACCATGTCAGGAAGCCATTGAGAGTGATTTAAGTTAAGGCAATTGCTACTCCCTTGCAAAATAGTACAAAGACTAAAAACAAAACAACAGCAGCCATTAATTTTTTTAAGAATATAACTTGGGTCATGTTATGTTACCGTCTATGTAAAATATATTTATTTATGTAAAATGTAATAATTAGTGGTAAACACATATGGATCATTCACTTTCATTTTATTTAGGTTGTAAGGTAGCAAAACCCATATAACTTACTTTAAAAATAACCTTTGCATTTGACAGTGACGCAAACATGCAGTCTGACAACGACACCAACTTACCATCCATCCATCAAGGCAAAATCCGTCAACAACGTCAGTTCACTTCAAAATCAAATTCCGCTGCATTTCCTGCATGCCATTTTTAGTTTCATCTTTCTGGTATATCACAACGAACGATTACGAAAAGGGTGCAATTATGTTGAAAGTATTTTATATTAAAATATATTTTAATAATTATAATAATAATAATTTATTTTTATATTATTTATTATCTTAATCGCATAATCATTAAGATATATTATAAGTTAGAACAATATGCCGATTCTTTTCCATCGTTTGCTGTCTCGTCCTTTGTTATGGATATATAGATATCTTAAATTGTACTCCAAATCCTCCTTTTCCGAATATGAATTTGCGCATAAAATTTTATATTTTTGCTTCTGCTATTTCACTAAAGGAAAAACACTAATTTTTAACAGACTTGCAACAATCCAAAGGTGTATATAAATTTGCCTTCGTCGATGCACACAATATGCAAACAAAGAATTATTTCATTATATTTTGATGAATCCCAAAAAAAAAAAAAAACTCCACTCCCTGTAAAACCAGAAGAATTGTGAATAAACACACAGGTCCCACCCTACCCCGAAAACACCCAATTCAAGATTATTTTACATGTCTATGGTATCACAAAATCCCATAAAGGAAATCTGGCTCCCAACTCAATAGCATGCTTTCTAGCAGAATGATACTCCTCACTGTCCCTGTACAGTAATTCCTTTGGAGTCCCCAAATACCTGGGCAAACAAGGATCAATAATTATCTTCTCTAACAGTTTCGCGTTCTCAATCAAATACATCACAAACTCAGTGTCAGCTCTCAGACCCTCAAATCCTACCAATTCCACCACCCTAACGCTTAATTCAGAGACTGACAAATACGGGTGATCCTTGACAGTCTGCACTGTTCCAGATGAGGGATGTACAGCAGATAACTGAGACGAGAAAATACAGCCGTATCATATTTAGGCATCCATAGACAAACCAAACTTGAAATATATGAATGGAAATGGTAAATAAGATTGTCAACTAATTAAAGTAAAAAGACGAAACATTTCACCTTCAGGGTAAATTTATACAATGAAGGACATGCCCTCAAGAAAGCAGCACAAGGAAGGAGACGATCATCATCTGATAAATTGATTTCCATTTCCAAATGCTTGAGATTACATAATTCAGGAAGATCGTAGGGGACTGCCTCAGGTACCTGAAAATTTTTGATGAAAAAGTAACACAAACACATATTGATATAAATAAAAATGAATAATCAATAAGACTACTAGTTATTTGTATTAAAAAAAGGGGGAAAAAGCACACTTACCCTCACAAGAGTTAGGGCCAACTTAAGTGTGTGTAGTTGCAGAAGAATAGTTGAAAGTTGGCGGAGATAATTCATGATGTATCTGCAATAGAACCCATCCAAAGATACCTCGGCAAGATTTGGAACATTTCTCAAAGAAACAATTGCTGATCCACAAAATTCAAAATATATCAAATTTGGTGCATCAATTTCAACATACTGCAAGAGCTGAAGACATAACTTTAAGTACTTCAATCTGAGGGATGGACCAGAAACTCTAAGACGAGTGAGACATGGTGACAGGATTACGGTTAAAGCCTCAAGAAAATGACAGCAAGATAACAAATGCTCAAGAACTTCTCCTGTTACAGCTACAGTATTCAAACTGAGGGTCGTAAGAGAACAGAAGCTAGAGTAACTGTCAAGATGTGGTGAAAAAGTGTATTCCTCAGGCGGCCACGAAAAATCCCATACCCTAGAAAAGTCCAATTCAAGCTTCCTAACTTTCTTTTCTACAGCAAAATTGATCCAATTATGAATATCCCTGTTGGAGGTCACGTCAAAGCAAATCGTTAACCCTTCCAGAGAGTGACATTGAAGAGAGCTCAAAACTTGATTGACCCAACTCACAAACTTGTGTCTTTCGACATCAAGTGGCTGACTTCCCAAACCCAATGCCCAATTGTAGTCCCCCATAGCGAGTGGATTGTCAAAGTTCAAACAACCAGTAAACCACTTCCATAAATATCTCCATCTACTTGATAATACGCTGGTTCTGGCTGCTTCTTTAATAGTCAAGCGAGACAAGACAGTTACAAGAACATCATCGGAGAGTTCGCTAATGCGATCATCAACGCAAGTGTAATCCTCTCTCCTTTTTCTCTTATTGCGAGGCTGCTGAGGCAGAAGCCAAGTCGTATCTGAGAGAATTAACCAAAACCCAGCAAATTAAATTAGCAATTGAAAAGCAAATATTAATTAATTTAACCGAGGATGATAATACTAAGTAATATAGCCGGCAGTCTAACCTGTACAGTGGGAGAGAGACTCCATCTCGCTCCTAAAAGAGAATTTTAGAAACAGTAAGTCCAAATAAAAAAAAAACAAAATTTAAAATCATAAACATCACACACACATATATAATATAATATAAAGACGTTTCATGAAATTTCCTCTTTTTCTTTTCTTTTATGCGCTCGCAAAATCCCCAAATCAAACAATTTGTCAGTCTAGGGCACCTATGACTCCTGGATCAAGGGGAGAAGAAAAAACAAAGTTTTACTGAATACTCACCCCAGCAATTTCGATTTTGGATTTCTGGCAATTTCTCGGTATGCGGAGCTCATGACTCCTTAGCAATTTTTCAACTTGCTCAGCAAAATAAATTCAAATCGAAATCGATGACTATCCAAGATAATGATTCGTTCCTCCTGATGTAATATTTGCCATGGACTCCGAGTCCGAGTCCTTACTGTAATAGGATATTTTGTTGTTTTTAAGTGTGAAGGAATCCGATTGCAACTTCCATAACTGGTTGAAAAATAAAATAACGATAGAGTTCCAAGGTTGCCCTTTTAAGTATGCATTTTGTTGTAAGACATTCTGAAAAATTATAAGATGGGTAATTCATTATTTCGACCATACATGTGATGATAATGTAATTTATGATGAGTTATCACATGCATCTCAATTTTTTATTTTAAAATTTATCTCAAATAATATATTATTTATTAAATAATTTTTATAATATTTGAGTAAATTTATCATTAATATTATAATATTTAAGATAATTTTTTATGATAAAATTTTTGAGAGGTAGCACATTATTTTTTATTTATTTAAATTTTATAAAATATTTATTAATCAATAAATGAGTTTATGTACTTAAAATTTATAAAAATTTATCACAGTCAATCAATAAATATATCACATTACATATCATATAACATCTATCATTAATTTTTTTAAAATATATTATTTATCCCTTCCTACTATTAAGAGAGGAATTACAATTCTAATTACAAGATCTATTAATAAGAGAGAAATTAAAGTGTTAACACCAATTTTATTAATGATAAATCATAAACCCTCACATCATTACTTGTAGTTAAATATATGACAATAAGTTTTTTTTTTTTTTGGTTTTAATTTAAAAAACAAAGAAGTTTTGTAACGGTTGGTGAATTGACGTCAACTGTCAAATTTTGTAATTTGTGAATGACTTGAAATAACTCGTGCAATCTACGAAGAGAAGTGAACTCACCTCATCATTTGGGAGGGGGATTCAAACTTCAAATCGCACCCTCTAATGTTCATTTTAACTTGTGGGGTAGATTCTCTCCAATTTATTCGACAGCAACATATGGCAATACATTTATGTATTGGATCATTATCACTAATTAAAATCCCCTGCGCCGCAGAATCCTACTGGAAAAGAAAAACATTTTAATGTCTTCCCCTCCAAGCCAATGATTGATTTTATCAACGCATTTGCACGGTTCATAAGAACTGAAAATACGAAAGCATATAGGTTTACTTTCATTTTCACATGATAAAAGAAATAAATAAATAAACTTATTCATTGATTGGATTATATAATAGTGATTCTGGGCCTAGCAATTTAACTGCACAAATAGCTTCTAACTACAATTGAAGCTGAATCACCACATCACCAAGCACTAATAAGCGCTTAACTTGTAACCACATCATAGTCACAAGACTAAACGGGCAGCACGCCGTCAAAGGCAGTAGATGACTCCCAATACTGATAGCAATTAAGACATTTTATCTGTTTTGCTCTACTATTCTGGTCACTCCCGTGGTTGGTGGTAGTTTTATGCCCACATCGACCACACGTGTATAACGTTGTACGGTAAATTGGACCCTGGTACCCTCCCTTGGAGTGCTCGTACCTGTCAGAAGCTCTCTGTTTTTTGATCTGTTGATTCAAGCGCCAGCTCCCATCACTGACCATTTCTTCCGAAGACATTTTGATGAGTGCCTCTGGCTTGACATGCCCAAGAAGAACTTTTCTCCGGAAATCTGGGTTTTCTGGATCCATGAGATTAAACAATATAGATCTATACTTAACCTCATAGGTTCCAAAAGAGTGGCCCCACTTTTCAAACAATATAGACTCTGCTATAATAGCAACTCGAATTGGATCACATCCATTCACTTCATCTTTAATTTCTTCACCAACCTCACCAGAAACCTTGCACAATGCCTTGTAAAGTTTTTCCCTTATCATGTCCCGAAAGTAATCATCGCATTTAATCATAGAAACCAACTTCTGTGGAACAACAGCAGAAGCTGGCCTCTCTTCTCGAATCACTTCTTCGACATTGACATTATCCAATGAGTTGGTTTCCTGAAGCACAACGAATTCTGATCTTACCAGTTTCTTGGACCTCGGTGCACCATTATGATCAACTTTTTGAACCTTGACAACTTTAACATCCAATGCCTGTTCAAACTCCTCAGAAGTGATCTGCCGCTTGCCCTTGGCAATCTCAACGTTTGCTGACTTGATCTCCTCCCCACAGATTGCAAAGCTTCCATTTTTCTCATCTCCTTTCATTTGCTCAAGGAACATACTCCTCCATAATACAATCAGTTCAGAAGCAATATCCTGGATTTTCTGCCTTGGATGCTTTGTCAGCGGTAGAAGATGCCTTACAAGCTGAAATAATTTGCACAAGGAGTTAAGTAAAATAAAATAACTAAAATTCCAGCAGGTGCAAACTAGTCATGCAATTAGTCTACCAGTCTATGCAAAATGAAAAATAATTGGTTCTGATAAAGTTACATAAAGTGACACACCAATCTTTGAAATATTATTTCCTCCCACAGAGGCCATTTAACATGTCAGACCGTGCAGAAAAATCTTAGTCCAACTATACTGTACCGTGCAGTAAAATCTTAGTCCAACTATATTGTATGGTGTTGGCATCTTTGTTCTAGGAAAAATAATAGGTGGACCTGTACAGTGACTATTATAAACCTCTTAAAAGACCTGAAAACTGCAAACACACTACTACCAAGTGCACTCCCATGTCATCGAAAAAATAACTTGAACAAGATCACTCTTATTACCCATTTCATTTCGTTGGACATCATACATGCAAGTGCAACTCCCCTGATTTAAACCCGCCTCAATATCCAATCAAACAGTCAATCTCTGTATACACCGCCTTCATATCCAATCATATGGTCAATCTAAGTAAATATCTTGTAATGCCATCTTAAAAAGGTTAATTTTTATACGAATGATAGGAGAGTTTAAGAAATTCACAAACATTTTAGATGCAAGGTGAAACATAAAAAAACTAACACACATGACATATCAAGCAAACTAAGTATTCTTATGGAGAGTGAGTAACACAACACCTGCGTGGAAACAAGAAGTTGACAAGTGATGGAAGACTTGTGTAGCTGATCCAATGCAGCAATGCACTGTGCTTCCTCCAGCTCTCCCTCTGCTGATTCTGCTGCCTTTGCCCTTCTTTTTGCTGCTTCACACAACTCCATGACCACTTTTTCCATTGCTATTTGCTCAGCCTCTACAATTTAAAGGCGCGAGTCAACAAAAAAAAAAAGAATTAAAAAAACAATTTTTGTGTGTGTGTGTATATATAGGAAATAAAAGTGTATATATAGGAAATAAAGATAAAATACTATAACATAAAAAAAGCATTTGATTCTGTAGTAACAACACAAAATTCTCCTCAAAAAAAAAAAAAAATTTCTTATTGCCGAGATTTAAACCTGATTTTAAATCATAAATTTTGTTCAATACTAATTTCGGAAACAAACAAAACTGCAGCTATTAATCTTATTGTTTTACGTATGGCAACAATGGAACAGAAGAAACAAAAAAAAAATACCGAAATTAAGTGTTTGTCGGCGGTAGCGAAGACGGCTTACGGATGATGGCAGCTGGCAAGGCGTGCGATATCCTAGAGCCGGCCCGTTATTGCTGACTGCGAGCAGCGTATTCGGATTGCAGGGGAAATTTTTGTAGAGATTTTATTTATCTTCTTATTCGTTATGTCTCTTTTATTCTTGCTCTTTTTTTTTTTTTTCTCCTACGAGGATGCAAAACACAACACGGATAAATCGACTTTACCCTCTACCAAGCAACGTAAGTAACAAGAAGACGTATATTTGTAGGCTAATGACACGTTAATGAAATTTTAATTTTTAATTGTGTTTTCTTTTCTTTTCCTTTTTTTGGTTAATTTCGAAATACTTACCTTTTTTTTTAAGTACTCTTTTATTCTTATAAGAATCTTAATTGATCTCTTATTAAGACAAAAATATTTTCATCAACTCAATCTAATATTTTTTTTGGTTAACTTTTAAACAAAAATATGAATAATTTAAGATTTAAAAAAATAAACATGGGTTAATATGAAATTTATCTTTTTTAAGTTATATTATTTTTGAGATCTCACGAATATTTTTTGCCACATGTGATAAATTAATAGGGAGCTTGTTGATGCCGAAAATCTCGTTACCTTTACATCGAGCAAATCTCCTAACTTCAGCATCATCGTTTTATTGTTTATTGGGGAAGCGACTTGCCAATCACTATAATCACCTGTAACCGCTGGCAGACTGTCAATAATCACATGAAACCACAGAAGATAATTAGAGGCGCCAGAGTTTTTTTTGTTGTGAACCCTCCGAAACTCATATCAATAATCGGGTATGAAAAAAAAAATATATCACTTCTCATACGGTTTCATTCATATTTACCAGAAAATAAATCTTTTTCTAGAGGAAGAAAGCACTCGATATCTTGGAAGAGATCCATATCATCATGATAATCGTCATAATCATAATAATTATCATAATCATCATCCTCCCCCTAAATTCTCCCATTAAATATGTATATAAATATAGTGGTCGGTTACGTAACTGCTAATGGGCTAGCCTCATGCCCAAATTTTTCGGAAGGAATCAATAATGTTTAACTGAATCTTGTTTTATGGTGAATTAGTTAGATGCCTGCTCGAAACCTATCTGGTCGAAGTAATATGTTTTAAATCTCCAGACCTACCTCTTGGCTGAGGTTATTTGTTTAAGATCACCAGATCATTATCTAGTCGAGGTCACAGATAAACTCTCGGTCGAACTTATGTACTCGAGCTAATCAGATAACTACTTAGTCAAAGTGTTATGTTTGAGCTCATCATATTACCGTCTGATCATAGTAATTTCTTCGAAATCACTCTAATTTCTTCCTCAAACATAGCTAATTAAAACACCTCTTACATTTTAGCTCTCTACTCGAATAAAATGGAATTGTGTCATTCGTTTCACCTACTCCAAGAACAACCGATGTAAAATCAAAACATGAATCAGTAAACCCCTTAAATTAAAAGATTGGTGTATGAAGATATCACTTTTAATAGAGTAATTTGGTTAATAAATTCAAGCATTTGAGTAACATTAACCATAACCAATACAACAAGCAGTTTTACAACTTAACTATAAGAGCGAGCCCTAGGACAGTAGAATCAATATTGCCACAAATAATGGACATCCACATGGACTGGAGTAGAGTACTAATTAAGGTAGATATGTTAATGTTTTTAAAAAACTAATATATGAAAATATCCAGATAAATCATTTTGCTTTTGCTTGCTTAGCCTCTATCAGTTCTGATAATTTAGCATTGACCTGATCCATTTCTGCATTAATGTCATCAAGTTCCTTCTTGATCGATTCAATGGCAGCATTGTTCTTATCCTTAAGTTTTTCGATCTTTTCCTCCTGGCGTTTCATGTTTTCTTTCTTCTTCTTAATCTGTTCAAATTTCTCTAGGGCTTTACTCATATCTGTTATGAAACCCTCGTCTTTGTTGCTTGATTCTGCGTCCATTTTTCTTTTCTTTTCTTTTTTTATCTCTGTATATAGAATAAGTAGGGCAAAGCCTTAATTTGTTAGTTTTGTAAACAATTAATACTATCTTTCAACCACAAAAGACGAATATATAGTTATATAGAAAGATGTATAGCATGAGTTGTCTATAGTTAATCATTTTTCGTTACAGAAAAGCTACATAATCAAACTATAAAAAATTAAATTTTATATGAAAATGTTCATGCCGTGAAAACATGAGTCAGGACAACAACACTAATGACAAATTAAAGTTCATTAAATAAGAAGAAATTAAATTAAAACAGTTGATAATCTATTGATTAAACTTATTTAATTAAAGAGTGAGAATTTTAAATTTAAGTTTTAACCTTAATAAGAAGGGATTCCCCAAGTAATCGGTTAAGGGAAGGTAGCCGGCTCAAGAGTCAAGACAAGTGAAATGAATTTTATTTTTGATTATGGGTTGACCAATTAATGTTGAACATATTTAAATACCTTCAGCTCACTTTGTGATTGGTGTGGTGGTTGGGGGCAGTGCATGCAAATCACTTGTGACCCTTGTGGGGGGTTGCTTCGTATGCCAAGCAAACACTCATAAGATGATCATGAATAAAAAAAAAATCGGAATGTATTAAAAATGAACAATTTTATTTTTTTAATTTTTATGTAAAAAAATTTCTTACTCAAAAAATGTGCTAGCTTGCAATAGAATAGTTACATATCTCACTTTCACATGCAATTATTGAAAAGTAATAATCAAATAGTATATCTTACTTTCAAATGCAATTATTAAATAGTGTTTAGCAAATAAATCATGTTTCCTTAATACAACCTCATTGACTTAGTACAATTTTATTTTTATTAAACGTGAGATCTCTCATTATTAACATAATTTACTCCTTGTATACGTACATTCAAATGATTATCTATTGACACGTGTTAATATATACAACTGTAACACCCGTACATCGTGCAATTGACACGTAAACCACTAAGCCTTTGCTGTAGCCAAGGTCGCAGCCAAATGGCCAAATCCTCTAACTGTTAAAACAGGATGAAGGATGTCTTGGTTACTATTATTATTATTAATATTAAAAGTAATTGTTTGGGTAAATATCGACAGTGCCCTCAAGTCCTTCCGGATGTATTGGTAAATATCAGACAGGCCCCTCGAACCCGTTCCAGCTCGAGCAAGACACCCCAAGGACAACTTAGCCCGAGCAACCCTTCAGATCAAAGCTGGTCAAGATCGAGAGCTAAGCACTCCTTGCCTACTCGAGGTCGCCCTCGTGTCAAAGCTCGGCCAAGGTCGAGAGCTAAGCACCTCGCTCGCCGAGGTCGCCCTCGTGTCAAAGCCGGCCAAGGTCGAGAGCTAGCACCTCGCCCGCCGAGGTCGTCCGTCAGTCAAAGCCGGTCAAGATCGAGAGCTAAGCACTCTTGCCCGCCGAGGTCGCCCTCGTGTCAAAGCCGGTCAAGGTCGAGAGCCGAACACATCTCTCCCGCCGCAGAGTTCCACGAGAACAGTGGGCAAGACCCGACCTGTGGCAACCCGACCCGCTTTCTCGTAATCCCGCACACCTTTGATGTCTCGACAGGGTCCCACACGGCGGAGTGGTGACATCGCTGTTTGCGGTCGCAGACGCGCCACCAGGCGCCATCATTCCTCGCGACTTGCCCGACATGGTGATCCGCCACGCGAATCGGGTTAAGGGACGACCGCCATCCTTGTGGAATATTCCGCCAAACCTGGCCGCCGAGGGACCCAGATACCATTAGCGTGGAGTGGACAAACTGGAAAGGAAAAGAGCGGGAAAATGGAGTATAAAAGGAAACGAAGGAGAACCATGACAGGGTTGGACTTTTGATACACAAAGAGGTTGGCATTTCTAATTCTAAAAGGTCGGAAGAATTGAATCCAAAAACAGTGTTCTTCCTTTTCAAATTTCTCTCATCCGACTTTCTCAAAAACACCATACATATCCAAAAAGGGGGCGAATAATACCCTTTCATCTTTCCTGGCCTCCTCACTAGCGGAGATACCAAAAAGAGAAACCCGACAATCGACTTGAAGCGTTGAGGGTTTTCACGGACACGCCCGACGACCTCGACCCGGCTCGTGAGTGCAGTCCGGGAATCACCGCTCAAGAAGACAAATGAACCGGACAGCGAGGCAATCCCGCCGAGCTTATCGCGAGCGTAAGGATCGGCATCGCTTGAAACCGCGAGCGTAAGGTTCGGACAGCCCCGCCGAGCTGCTCGAGGCACCGCTGAAGCGTTCAAGCACCGCTGAGGCACGCGGAAAATCGCGATCAACATTTTTGGCGCCGCTCGCGGATCGAGACAAAAGCCCGATTTCCTAATACATCAAGACACACAACACAACGACGAGGGAAACAATCAAGAGGAGTAAGTCCCAAGAATCCATGACTCGAGTAGGTGGCCAACGAGGCCTGTAATGCGGAGATCCGTGAAAGGATGGATCTGATGGAAAACAGATCGAAATTACGACCTCCCCGTACAAGAATTCGTGGAAGGACAGAGAAAAGCATGCAACGATGTCCCGAGTCCAACCTGAGGGAATGCTCATGTTCGGAAAACGCGGAGACGAAGCCCAAAGACCTCGGCAACCGAATGTCGCAGCGAGAGAAGAAACAAACACGGAGGAAAGTGGGTCTCGCCAACATTCGTAGGAGATGTCCCCAACCTCTCGTAAGTGAGGAGTCGGAGGGAGAGGTACGCAGTTGGCGCAAGTGGTGGAAGATCTTCGGGAACCGAAAGAGTCCAAGTCGGCGAATAACGCCGACAACGAATCTCCTCTCTCCTGAGATCACGGGAGTCACGATCCCATCGTGACTTTCGCTTCCTGGATCCGCAATATTCTGGAAAGAGTGACCCATTAGTACACATAGAGCTGCTCAACGACATGACAGGGTGCAAGGTCCGCCAGCAAGACAGAGTGCAGTGGCCTTCCCGCCACCTCGAGGAAGGGCGAGAGAATGGTACCGCAGACTCTACCTGGGAAGCATTTCGAGCTTCAACAGATGCGCAGTGAGTTCGCAGAATCACTTCGGGCGCCATGACTCCCGAGGATGACATGACTGGAGTCGCCGAGTGAGGCAGAAGAAGGAGAGTCCCTCCTGGAGTTTATCAAAAGATACCATAGATCGGTCCTAGATCTCGTAGCGCTCAACCATCCCCAAGCTCCAAGGGATTAAAAGAAGGTGTTCTGACTGGGAGACCATGGTATAACCTCGCGGAGTCCTCGATCCGCTCAGATTCTGGACGCATACGAACAAGTAAAACCGACATGGTAATCAAGAAGAAAAGGCCGCCAAACCGAGGAACGAACAAGTCACCGGAGCAAGGCGAAGGAGAAAGGGAGTCCCGCCCGAGGGACACATGCTCCAAAGGCAGCAAGGGACCGGCAGCCTCAGACAACCCAGACGTAGAGTTCCCCACCGCGGATGGTCCCCAACCACCTCAGCAGTCTCCGTGCCGGATCACAGAGAATACAAGCGCCACGATGGCCACATACCCCGCAACCAACCACCGAGTAGACCTGGCGAGTCACAACAGGGCGATCGTGCATCGCCACCCCACCAGCAAGCTTCCCGAGGATAGGGCAATACAAGTAGTGGAACAGAGCCCCGCTACATGACAAGATAATGAGTCGAAGCGTATCTCAAGAGATACTTCGTGGCCGAGGAGCGTGGATCGCCGAGCCCTCCAACGCCGATGACCACGCCACCAAGCAAGTGAGTAAGGGCGCTTCGCTGCTTCCATGGAGACCATGGTCACACCACATCACGGTGCCGTGATTTGAAAACCGAGTAAGACTTAGTTAGAAATCGACACCGGACGAGTTCAGGGCGAGGGCACCCGTAGTTGAACAACAGTCGAGGAAGCGTGACCGTGCCTACGAAATAGACACTGAACCACCATCCACGGAGTAATTTCAGTGGGCCAACGATGGCCTAAGTTCTAACAGGCCCTGAAAACTATTGCAGACATGCCACGCCGGCCGAGAAGTCCTGTTCATCGCCTCCCGCGCCAGCAGGCTAGCGTTCTGCAGATGCCAATCACGTGGATGTATGAAGACGAGGAGGGTGCCAGACTCTCACCGAAGATGCCTCGTGGTAAAAGCCAATGTAGCGAATAAGGAAGTTGACCGAACATCGGTCGATCTCGGGAGCTCTGTAGATATTCTTTTAAATCCACACCGAGGATTTAGAATAAGCAGCGCGAGCCTCGAGCATACGAGCACTTCCTCGAGCGGGTTCGGGAGGAAATCTAATACCTCTGTGAATCATCAAGTCTGGCAAGAACTATGGGCTCAAAGCCTTCGAGAAGAACACGATGTCGGATTTCGTGGTGGTAGATGAAACCACCCATACCAGCGATTCTCGGGAGGCCATTTACGAGGATCACCCAACGCGTGGTGTCCACCCATTACCTAACCCTAAAGCATCGAGTAAACGGGCTATAGTGGTCGCGAAAGCGCAACCCAGCGGTGGCGAGGAGTCACTACGTCAGAGCCGCCAAAGAAACTACGCAGACACTCGCTAGACACGAGGGCGAATCGAGGAACCAAGGCAAGAGCCGCAGAGAGTCTGGAGGAGCTCGAGGTGAGAACAGTATGACCCCGAGAAGAAGTCCGAATCGCCCGGCCTTAGCGAGCCGTCAAGGAAAAGTCAGGAATGTCTCGCGAGCACACGCAGATGTGTTCGCATGGACGCACGATGATACGCCCGGATCGACCCGTATGCGGCGGTCACAGTCGGCAAGACGGAGAGATGCTGTTCTGAAAGCGTAAGAGGAGGCGCGTGAACCGTGAGAGATACTGAGCCATCAATTGCGAGGTTGAAAAGTCACTGAAAGCTGGATTCATACGGAGGTGTCCTACCCCGAACGGATCTCGAATGTAGTGCCAGCGAAGAAAGCAAACGGGAAATGGAGAATGCGTGTTGATTTCACAGATTCGAACAAGGCCTCGCCTCGAAAGATAGCTTTCCACTACCAAAGATAATTAACCGTGGACTCTACTAGTAGGCACCGGTCGCTAGCTTTCACGGATGCATTCTCGAGATATAACCAAATTCCCATGCACCAATCGGACGAGGAGTGTACAGCTTTCATCACCAATCGTGGTCAGATCACATAAGGTCATGCCTTCTACCTAAAGAATGCAGGGCAACGATCGAGGCTAGTGAATAAGGCTTTCAAGCCACCGACCGGCTTGACTACGGAGGTATATGTAGATGACATGATCACCAAGTCTAGAGACGCGAGGAGCATGTAAAGCATCTAGAGGAGACCTTCGCGACTCCCAGGAAGTACCGAACGAGTTAAACCCCAAAATGTGCTTGGAGTGAGTTCGGAAAATTCCTAGGCTTCATGCGTAGTCACAGGGGATCGAGGCCAATCCCGAGAAGATCGTAGTAATGATAGAACGAGGTCCCTCAGAACCTCGAGCGAGATACAGTAGTCCGACCTGCAAGCTAGGGTCCCTCAACAGTGTTCGTGATCTCGAGCCACCTGATAATGCCGAGTCTTCTTCCGTGAAACGGGCAAGGCAGGAAGACTAAATGGACGCCCGAATGCGAGGAGGCTGCCCAAAGCAATCGAAAGAGTATTTGCTAAAAGCTCACATCGCCAACACCTCGAGCAGTGAGAGGTACTCGCTTCTATACTGGTCAGATCCCAACGGGCAACGAGCCTCGGCCTCGTAAGTGGAGGAATCGTGAGTACAAGACTCGCTTATTACACGAGCAGTAGCTGCTGTAAGCGTAAACCCCAGATCCAACCACGGAGTAGTGGGCACTAGCCTCGGTCACTACGGTCCGAAAGTCGAGGCCTTATTTTCAAGCACATTCAGCAGTGGTATCTAACTAACCAACCTCTCGTGCAAACTCTACACAAGCCCGAGACCTCCGAAGGTCAAGTTAAATGGTCACTGGAGTTAGCTGAGTTCGACCTAAATTACCAACCCCGAGCAGCCCATAAAAGCACGCCTTTAGCCGACTTCGTGGTCGAGTGCACCGCGAGGGTAAAGAGACTGGAGAGCGAACCTCGTCAAGCTCCCGTGCTTCAACCAAAACATGGGTAGTCACAGAGATGGATCCCGTGGAAGTCGTGAGCAGGAGCAGGGCGGTGCTCAAGGTCCAGAGGGGCGAGATGCAATACGCTGAGATTAGAGTTCAAGTCACCAACAATCGTGCCGAGTACGAGTCAGAATAGCGGCTCAAGCTCGCCTCTAGAGTAAAAGCAGAGGAAATAAAGCTTCGAATCCGACTCACAGCTGGTAACTAATCACCCCGACGAGAGCTTCGTGCAGCGGGAGAAGATGGATGCCTACCTTCGTAGCGTAGGCAACTGAACGAAGAATTTCCGAACTGCCGAGGTGGAACATGATCCCGAGGGGAAGAATTTTCGAGCAGATATGATAGCTCGTATGGCAGCCACCTCTGACCCCAAGTTTCCAAAGTCTATCCCTCTCGAATCAAAACCCGCTCGAGTATCGAAAGCGAGGACGAGCGTGATGAACCTAACAACGAAGCAACACCGGATGCAACCGATCATTTCTTACCTCAAGCGAAGGGACAAGGCTAACCGATAAGAAACAGCAAGGAAATCGAGTGCAAAGCAGCCTGTACACTCTCATCGACGGGGTCTTATATGACGGGGTACACTCTCCTCGTCATGCGTGTTGTGACTCAAGAGGAGGCCGACACGCCCTCCGAGAGATACACGAGGAGTCTCGTGGAAATCATTCCGGCTCGAGGTCCTCGGCTTTCAAGGCCTCGAGGCAAGGGTATTTTTGGCCTCGCATGCACCAAGATGCTCGTGAGAAGACGGTAGTTCGCAAGAGTCGCCGAGCTTTGCTAACCACCGACTCACCTCCTGAGAACCTTACGCCGATGAATTCGCCATGGCCATTCGCTTCAACGGGAATAGATTTGATCGGCCACCGCCGAAAGCGGAGAGCATCCGCCATCCATGCCATAGTCGCGATTGATTATTTCACCAAACGGGTCGAGCTGGAGCCTCGAAGCAAGATCACGTAGTGTAAAACCACCGATTTCATTCGAAGAATGCGATTTGCAGTGTACGGGATTCCTCATGCATTAGTCACCGATAACGGGAGGCAGCTGATAATGGCAAGTTCGTAGACTTCGCCGTAACCCTGGATGAGTCAAGTTTTGCTCTCCTCACACCCACAAGCCAACGGGCAAGCAGAGGCCGCGAATAAAACTATAAAACGCTCAAGACAAGACCGAGCGAGCAAAAGGGCCTCGGTGGACGAGCCGCCTGTGTCTCGTGGGCCTACAGTAACCACACACAAACGGCCACCGGAGAGACCCCATTCTCCTCGCATTTGGGCACGAGCAGCGGTTCCTCACCGAGATAGGAACTGGGACACACCTGACGTAGCACTTCAACGAGGAGCAAAACAACGAAGCGATGTGCGCAGCTCGAACTCACTGGAAGAAAAAGAGAAAGGATACCGCCAAGATCTCGTAATATCAACAAAGAGTGGCTCGCTATTACAATCAAAATGTACACATTCGCCGATTCCAAGCTGGTGATCGGTATCGAGGAAAGTCAACCAGAGCACGAAAGCACTCCAAGACAAGCGTGTACTGGACCAAACTCGAAGCGTCCCTATCGAGTCACTCAACTAGCAAGACCCGAGAGCATACCGACTGGCTCATCCAGATGGACGAGAGGTCAAGAGGCCATGGAACGCGCAACTCCCGAGGAAGTATTTTCAATAGGTTTTCTGTATCGAAATGCTAATGTAAATATTTCATCCCAAGCACGGGATATGTAAAAGTACAAATGTATGTAAAAAAAGAATAGCATTTATAATGTAAGTTCAAAATAAAGAACGGAAGAAGAAGAACTCCTCAGACGAAGTCCCGTGAGCCTAACTCATTAGTGCGTGACGTGCCAAGCTCCCAAGTTATTCAAAACCGAGCAGTGAGTTTCATCGAAGCCTCGGTCAATTAAAAGTGCCCGAGCGAGAAGCTCGGAAGAGCCTCGGCCGAAGTCCCAAAGCCTAAGTCTTAGGCGGACTGCGCCATGCTCGGGTCAATCGCAGCCCGAGCAGGAGTATAACGTAAGACGCTGGTCAATTGCAGCCCGAGCAGTGAGTAGTGATCAAGAAGACGCTCGGGTCAATTAAAAGGCTCGAGAGGTAAGAAGAACTCCTCGAGATGAAGTCCCAAAGCCTAACTCATTAGGCGTGATCGTGCCAAGCTCTAGTTATTTGAAACCGAGCAGGTGAGTTTCATCGAGGCTCCGGTCAATTAAAAGTGCCCGAGCGGAGAAGCTCGGAAGAGCCTCGCCGAAGTCCCAAAGCCTAAGTCTTAGAGCGGACGTGCCATGCTCAGGTCAATCGCAGCCCGAGCAGGAGTATAATGTAAGACGCTGGTCAATTGCAGCCCGAGCAGTGAGTAGTGATCAAGAAGACGCTCGGTCAATTAAAAGGCTCGAGCGTAAGAAGAACTCCTCAAGATGAAGTCTCAAAGCCTAACTCATTAGGGTGATCGTGCCAAGCTCGAGTTATTCGAAAACCGGAGCAGGTGAGTTTCGATCAAGCTCGGGTCAATTAAAAGGCCCGAGCGAGAGAAGTTCGAGAAGAGCTCCTGGTCGAAGTCCCAAAGCCTAAGTCTTAAGCGGACTGCGCCATGCTCGGGTCAATTGCAGTCCGAGCGGAGAGTGATCAAGACGTCGGTCAATTAAAGGCTCGAGGTAAGAACTCTCAGACGAAGTCCCAAAGCCTAACTCATAGCGGACGTGCCAAGCTCAGTATTCAAAATCGAGTGAGTTTCATCGGCTCGGGTCAATTAAAAGGCTCGAGCGAGAAGTTGAAGAGCTCCTCAAGATGAAGTCCCAAAGCCTAACTCATTAGAGCGGATCGCGCCAAGCTCCAAGTTAATTGAAAACCAGAGCAGGAGTGTTATCTCAAGACCTCGGTCAATTAAAAGGCTCGAGCAAGTAAGAGCTCCTCAGCATGAAGTCCCAAAGCCTAACTCATTAGGCGGATTTGCCAAGCTCCAAGTTATTCAAAACCGTAGCAAGAGTAATAACGTAAGACCTCGAGTCAATTACAGACCCGAGCAGGAGTTCAAAAGAACCCTTATCCAAAAGTCCCTAGCCTAAGTTCGAGGCGGACATTGTCTCAGCAAGAGCCAAATGCAGTGCTCGAGCAAATCCAATGAGCTCGCAAAATCGACATAAGGCTTTTTTAGCCTAAGTCAGAGCAAAGCTCTACCATGCATGCATAAATGAAAATAGGATGTCCAACACTTAGAAAATTTTTACTCAGCAAGCATATTCAAAGTCAATTCAACGTAGAAGACAAGAATGTGTGTACACTAGCAGTCAATAGAATTGTTCAAAACATGTATCTTTTTATTCCATGTGAAAAGATTACAAAAAAAAAAAAAAAAGCTCCAACTTTGCTTTTGAGTCCAAGTCATTCAGCAACAGCAGGGGGAAGAGCAGCATCAGCAGCAGGAACATCATCAGCAGCAGCAGGAGCACCAGCAGGAGGGGCAGGAGGAAGGACACCAAGCAGGAGCTTCAAGCAGGAGGGCACTCGAGCAAGAGGGAGCCTGCCTCCAGCAACACCTGGGGCTCTGGAGCGAGAAGCTTCTGTGATTGCTCATGTATTCGGCCACATACCCTTCCACCTTGACATGTCGACTTCGGTATGCCTTGCCAAAAGCATACATAAGGCAATCAGAATTGAGTCCGCCTCAGTTGTACTCATGAGCTGAGCCGGACCTTCAGAGTGTCAATTTGCTCTCAAGACGAGCAGCCCTCCCTCCACGAGCTGCTCAGAAGAAGACTTCCGAGTGTCCAGATCCTTCCGAGCATGCTCACTGCTCTGGTCTCACCAACTCCTCTCAAGCCCGGAGACCTCGAGTCTGGCCACCGCCGTCTTCTCCGCAAGAGTCATATTCTCATCAAGCAACTTCGATTCTCCTCCTTCGCTCATTCAAAGCCTCGCTCCAAGCTCGAACCTTGCTCTGAGTTCTTCCCGGAACTCGGAGTAATCTCATCGAGCCCGGTCGCAGATACCAATGCTCGAGAGAGAGTCACTGAAGATACCGCATGACACTGAGGAGAACAGGACTCTATCTCATCCAGAACCCGCTTGGCCGCCTCTTCATTAAAAGCTCTCCGTAAGGCTCTGAACGGCCGGGCCGACTCGCCTCCCGCGACACCGCTGGTTTGGGACGAGCTGGTCAATCAGCCCTCCGTCTCCTACGAGGAGGACCTCGCTCAGCACGCCGACCGCCGAGCCAAGAAGGAGCGAAGCTCGAGCTGACTGGAGGTGGAGCACCGATCCTGCTTAGTGATCTTTTGAGGTACTCGCAGCCTTCAGCTTGTCCCCACGCTACCGGCAACATCTCGCGATCCCGCCACCATTTCTTCACTTGAACTAAATCGACTCTAAAAGCTCTGAGGTGTCAACAGCCCTCGCACGAGCTCAAGCTTGAAAGAACAACCAGCACACGTGCTCGAAGTCGATCCCCAATCGAATAAGAAGCACCCCGTGAGACCGCAAAAACAACCGTAGCAAGACAATGAAAACAGTACACGAGCAGTGAAAACTAAAAGTAAAATTCACAAGGCGTATAAATGACCTGAATGCGTAAATGCCATGGACCGGAGGGACTCCTCGCCACGGCGCAGCAGGCCCCCACTCTCCCCAACGAAGAAGAATTTGCTCTTCCAGCTGCCACCAGAGGTGGAGATCAGCTGATGGGCTTCTACCCTTCAGCCTGAGGTAGGTAATACCAACCAAAGATCCTTCGGCTACACTTAAGCCGGTAGAGGTGTCTCGATTTCCTACCAAGGGCTCATCCAGTCGCAGCTGCTTCCACAAAACGAAGAGTCCTGAAAGGACCCTCCACCCATTCGAGTTCAGCTGCCTGCAGGCCGACTGAAACCCGCATAAAACCCGCCAAAATAAGTCCGGAGAGGCACCTAACCCCCATCCGAAGCACTCCAAGTAAGGTCAGAAACCCACGGGGACGTCACGGGATTTCACCGCCCGCAACCTCGTAATTACACTATCTGAATGCGGTAAGTTTCCTAAGTCCTGCTCAACTCCGATCGAGTGGTTTCACATTCTAAGTGATCAACGGGTATTCCCCACGCCGACCTCCGGCCGGCCCTCATCTCTGCGACGCTACTGGGTCTCACCATGGTAATTCCTCCTGGACTAGAATCCCTCACTGGATTATACTCAGAGGTCAGGCCTCACTGTAAGAGGAAGAGTCCTCCTGGACATCCTACGGGTCACTGGGATCCGACATTTTCAAAGCGGTATGGACTAACAAGATGCAGAGGAAGAAACAGAGTAGTGAAATGGAAAATCGAGTGGCACCGGACACAAAGTGGAAGCTGGGTAGCCTAAGCCGCCTGACGAAGAAGTAAGACCCAGAAGTGCGGAGAGCGTATGAATTTTGAATTCGAATGAAAAGTAAGCAACAGAGGGAACAATGAAGAAGTCAGGATCTTTAAAGAGGAAGACGCTGTCCTTTCGAAGTGGCAGTGCAGTGCTTGAGGGACACAACCTTTAGGTCGCGTCCCTTCGAATTTCAAATACGCTACGGATCAACCCCGTGTCCCGCCTTAAATGAGAAATGATTCGAGTGGCGCATACCGGAAGCATGGGAAGAGTAAAAGGCCGCGACTCGCCCATCATTATCGAAGTTTCAGCCTTGTCTCGCTCACCGAAAGACTAGAAACCTGGGGCAACATCGATGCCCTCGAGCCCTTCCGGTATTGAACATCGACAGCCCTCGAACCTGCTCCACCGAGCAAGACACCCCGAGGACAACTTAGCCCGAGCAACCCTTCAGTCAAAGCCGGTCAAGATCGAGAGCTAAGCACTCGCCTACTCGAGGTCGCCCTCGTGTCAAAGCCGGCCAAGCGTCGAGAGCTAAGCACCTCGCTCGCCGAGGTCGCCCTCGTGTCAAAGCCGGTCAAGGTCGAGAGCTACACTCGCCCGCCGAGGTCGCCGTCAGTCAAAGCCGGTCAAGATCGGAGCTAAGCACTCCTGCCCGCCGAGGTCGCCCCTCGTGTCAAAGCCGGTCAAGGTCGAGAGCCGAACACATCTCTCCCGCCGCAGAGTTCCACGAGAACAGTGGGCAAGACCGACCTGGGCAACCCGACCTGCTTCTCGTAATCCCGGCACACCTTTGATGTCTCGACAAGGGTCCCACATGGCGGAGTGGTGACATCGTTGTCGTGGCCGCAGACGTCGCCACCAAGGCGCCATCATTCCTCGCGCACTTGCCCGACATGGTGATCCGCCACGCTGAATCAAGCTAAGGGACGACCGCCATCCCTAGTGGAATATTCCGCCAAACCCGGCCGCCGAGGGACCCGGATACCATTAGCGTGGAGTGGACGAACTGGAAAGGAAAAGAGCGGAAAAATGGAGTATAAAAGGAAACGAAGGAGAACGGCACAGGGGTTGGACTTTTTGATACACAAAGAGGTTGGAATTTCTAATTCTAAAAGGTTGGAAGAATTGAATCCAAAAAACAGGTTCTTCCTTTTCAAATTTCTCTCATCTGACTTTCTCAAAAAACACCATACATATCCAAAAAGGGGGGGCGAAATAATACTCCTTTCATCTTTCCGGTCTCCCTCACTAAGGAGATACCAAAAAGAGAAACCCGATAATCGACTTGAGCGTCGGAGGGTTTCACGGACACGCCCGACGACCCCGACCCGTTTCAGTGAGTGCAGTCCGGGAATCACCGCTCAAGAAGACAATGGAACCGGACAAAGGAGGCAATCCCGCCGAGCTTATCGCGAGCGGAAGGATCGGCATCGCTTGAAACCGCGAGCGAAGGTTCGCATAGTCCCGCTCGAGCTGTTTGGAGGCACTGTTAGAAGGTTCGAAGCACTGTTGAGGCACGCGCGAAAACCGCATCAACAGTAATAATAATATTGTTATTAATATTTAAATAGAATAAAGGATAAAAATATTAATTTATTTCTCATTCATATTTTTTATTTTCTTTTTCACCTCCCCGTAGAAATGAAATTTTATTCATTATTTTTAAATTCATAGTTTCCACACAACATTCATTATCATTCTTTAATTAACAAACCCAATCAATTATTTTTATTCCTTAATCTGAGAAGCAAATGCACCTTTAGCCTACATGCTCAATAAATTTTGCCCAATCATTATCACCGTCTATTTCTTGTACTCAGTGTTTGGGTGCATTGGGTGCATTGCCCTTCTTAGGCTTTCATTTTTCATATGCTATCATGTTCAAGTGAAAAATGATTGAAATTAATTAATTTAATAATGGGTATAAGTTTTAAATTTTATATTGAAATGGATTTTAGCAAATGGATGAGAAAATAATGTAAAATCTGAATTTTAGTGATTATGCATTTTTTTATCAATAAGAGCATGTGAAGCATAGTAGGACAGGCAATCTCACCATTATCAATATAGTCCTTGTTCTTTTTGTAATATGTAATATGGGCTTCATACAACCCAAAAAATTCATAAAATCAAACCCTAACACAATAAGAGATAAGCACTTTGTCTTGGGGAAATTTTATAAAAATAGTCACAAAATTTTAAAATTTTTAATTTAATCCCTCTAACTTTTTTTAATTATAATTAGTTAAATATTAACTTTTGGACTAAATAATTATCATCACTTTCAATAAAATTTACAAACAGATAACACTTCTATCAAATTCAAAAAAAATAACATTTCAACACTCTCAACAAGTCATCAAACTTCACTACTCTTGACAAATTACAAAACCACATCAAATAAATATTAGATAACTGAAGATATAATCATCAATTGAAGAGCTTTTTAAGATTATTGTATGTTCTTACATAATATGAGCTTTTTAAGATTATTGTATGTTCTTACATAATATAAACTTTTGAAGATTAGGATTTAGGTTTGAAATTAATGTTATTTTCTATCATAAAATAAAATAATTTGTTAACAAAAACTTGATGTAAAAACAAAGCCTAGAGGAAGTGAGACAAACAAGTTATGTGCGACAAGTAGTGGGTTAGGTCTCTATCACACATAAATGTCACTATATTTATGTGCGATAGGCATTTGTCCTACTGTCTATCACACATAAACTTGCATGTCTCAATTGTTCTAGATTTAATATGTCAAGTGCCTTGCCGAGCTCATAATTTAGGCTACACATGTTTATTTTTTGTGTATAATATATCGTTTGATAAAAATCAATACAACATGTCCCATCAAAAGTCAGATTCAATGTTACTTTCTTTTAATAAGAACATGTGCATGTTACACTAATATGCTTTGTTCCATTTTATTACAAATTTTGAAATGATATATTATACGCTCAAAACGTACATATTTAAACTAAATTATGGCCTCCAGAAGACATTTGACACATAAAATGTGATTATGAATGATAGGTAATAGGATAGCCATGTAAAATGTGTCGAGTACCTTTTGGAACTTATAACTTATGTCACACGTGTTCGTTTTGGGTATATAATATATCGTTTCGAAACTTGCAACGAGGGACCAAAGCATATAATGTGACATGCACATGTTATTTTCTGCAACATGCACTTATTACATTAAAAGTCAAATTTAATGTTACTTTCTTTTGGTGCTATAAATGCTTGTCACATTAACATATATTAGTTCGTCTCATCATAAGAAATAAAATATATACACCCAAAACAGATATCTATAGACTAAGCTATGAACTTCGGAAGGCACTGACACATTAATTTATATGTGACAGGCACATGTACCTATGCCTATTGCACATAAACTTATATATCTCATTTGTTATGGGTTTTAATTCTATCTCAAGTTTTTACTATTTTCCTCAAGTTTTTGCTATTTTCAATGATTTTTTTTTTTATTTCTCAACTTAAATTAAGTACTTTAATAAATTATATTGTTCAATGCTAAAGAATAATAATATTTACAATAAAACCTATGTAAATTTTGAACTTAAATTTTAAATTTAATACATTAAAACTTTAGGATTGTGTAAAAATATACATTAATCTTAATAAGTTCTCTAATTGATGATTATATAATTAGTTATGTAATACTTGTTTGATGGAGTTTCATAATTTGTTGACAGTATTGAGATTCTTAAAAATATTGAGATGCTGATTTTTTAAAAATTTTGTAGGAGTGATTATCTGTTTATAAAATTGTTGAAATGATGAAGAATATTTAGTATAAAAAACTAATATTTGACTAGTTATAAGAGGAAAAATTCGGAAGGCTAAATTTCAAAAATCTTAAAATTATATGGATAATTTTATAAATTTTACCATATCTGGAAAATAATTTTCAAAGGAGACTCAAGATTCAAAACCAAGTTTGTTCAATTGTATTCCCCACGCAAGGCTTTTCTTCCGTTGTTTGATAAAGTTCAATATAGCCTCTAAAGTCTGAACTGAGAATTCCCTTTACAGTAGTTGTGAAAAAGCCAAGTGAGGGTTGTTACCAAATTCCCATAGGAAAGTTGTTTGGGTATGTTTAAAATTGAAAATGAATAGATATAATTTTTAAATTATGATATTAAAATAATTAATAAATATTAATTGTTATAATTTAAAAATTATATTAATATAATTTTTTATTTATATAATATAAAATTTATTATGTATTTAAAAATTATTATATTAAAATTATATTTATTATATATTATTAATTTTATTTTATAATTATACTTTCTTTCTACAATAATTATATCTTTTCAAGTTACAACACTTTAATTTCGAATGTACCCTTACTGCACCGGCATTTCCACGAAATGAACTAACCTGTGATCCTTTTAAGGAACCTCTTGTTGCATGAGAAGAACAATGGCGTAGAATTAGCAGCATGGAATCTTCGAGATCTTGATCTTGGCTCGATTTCAATTACTTTTGGATCATATCCACTAATTTTTTGCTCTCAAGGCTCACAGATATTCGTTTCCCGAGAATTTCACCTCTTGTTTCATCAAATCTTTCCTGAAAGTAATAAGAAACTTCCACTGTGACAAAACGTTTAAACCTGTATGATCTAATTATTATAGAGAAACCTATACAGATTTTCCTTACAATGTATTTTCGATGTCGAAATTCTGGTTGAAATTCTGACTGCAGTTTGAGCTCTTACAGCTGCCCTTTTCCGAACAAGATAGCCTCTCACAAGAGCTTGTAACTTAACCAATCCCTTCAAAGCTCTAAGGGCTTTCTGGGCGTGAAAATTAATTACTATGGGATTCAATTGATGGAAAATGCAGAACTATGTACCAGATAAAAGGAGTAATTTAGCAGAAGTTCATTCATGGAAAAAATCAATAAAAGGGAAAAGGCACTAGAGGAATAAAAAACAAATGCCAGCCAAAACCAAATTGATTAACTCAAAGACAACAGTGCCAACAATCATACTCAAATGCAACAAATCTTCAAATTTCAGAAGTTCAAGCTCTGAAATGGGGACCAGAAAGCAAAACAGAAAATAAGAATAAGAATAATTTGCCAAGCCGAAATAAAAGTTGAAAAAAACCCATCAACCATTAATCCATTACGTTGAGCCCACAGGAGTACAACTGCTCTTTAAAAGAAAGCAAAACAGAAAACAAGAATAAGAATAATTTGCCAAGCCGAAATCACAGTTGAAAAAAACCCATCAACCATTAATCCATTTCACTTCTTTTGCACAATGCCTATCCCCATCGATTTTTTGATTCAAGGTAGCTGCCAAGAGAAATAAAATTTGCTTCCCAGTCAAATGGAGGGGACTTTTCTCTCACATAATGCGGTCTGATTTCAGGACTCATATTCCAAATTTCATTTTCAATGTATGCTCTATCACTGCTTAAAATATCGTGCTTGAGAACCAAAGTTAGCGTCTTCTTCAAGACTCTAAAACCATCAATCCAATCCCAAAAACCAGTGTTCATATCACCAACAAACTCCCACATATCTTTGAATTTAATGAACTCCTCTTTTGAATGTATCAACACTTTTTCCCAAGTGTTGATAACATTCACTAGGTCTCGATCCATGGCAAACTTTGCAGCATCTAGACAATTTAGGGTAAATGTTTCCGAACGCAACTTCAATTCAAATGAGCTAATCTTTCGTTCCAGCACCTTTACCTTCTGTGTGCCAAGCTCTGAAAGCTGCTCCAAGGCATGTTGAAGCCTATCAATCTCCCTATCCTCTTCAGACACAAGGACATCACCAACTAATACTTCTGCTGGAAATGATTCAGCCTTTACCTCTTGAGTCTCATTCTGGATCTTTTTATCTTGTATTTCCTTTAAAAAAGCCTATGTTTGCAGGTTGTTAGTAGCGAAGTCCAGAAGTTCCACATTACCTATTATAAACATTTACGAAAGTTGAAAGAAGTACCTTCGCCTTGAATAAATGAACCTGTTTAAGAATAACCTTGAGCTCCTCGTGAGTCTTGCCTTCCAAAAAATTCCTGAAATCTGCTTCAACTTCCATACCTGAATGCTCTAAATCATCCTTCTGTGCTTCAACTAATTCGTGTTCACAAACCACTTTAAGTGCCTGTTGAATTACACAAGTCAAATCATTGAGACAATGTAACAGCATTTACTTTTCTGCTGGCCATAATCTTCTGATGTAAGTTAACAACCACAAGAAACAGTCTTAATCATTTCAACCAAGAACTGAAGTTTTCAAGAGATATCAAGCTTATAAATGAAGAGAGAGCAAATTAAAGGCAATACATAAAATTTTGGAGTACACTTTAAATTCTCAAATTGACAAATACATAACTCCAGATGATTATGCAGTCAACAAACATAAATCCTATTCTATTATGTTTTATACCTAGACTCACATTCTATTAAAATATAGCTAGTGCAAATTATTGGAAGGAAGCAAGATAGAAAAGTCTGTGAAAGAAGTTCATAAATGCACAATTTTGCATGTATGGGTCAAAATTTCTAACTCGCAGTGAGGAATAGCTGGCTATGTAAGTGTGAAAAAGTGAGAAGGAATAATACCTCCCAATACTCTACATGATTTGGTGTTTCCCTGTCCAGATCCAAATGCTTTGTGATTTCATCATGAAGCTCTTCCAGCTCTCTAACAGTCAAACCCTATTTTAAACGATACACACAAAACTGTGAAGAATAAGAAAACATTCCCAATGCAAGTTATTCTCTAACAAATTCTACAAAAGAACTTTTGTTTTACAGAGGAACTGTACTCACCAGTTCTTCCTCTTCTTGTGCCTTTCCAAGGACTTTTTCCTCTATTTTCTTTCTAATCTTCTCTATCCTTTCTCTCTGTCTTTTTTTCTCTTCGAGACACCTTTTAATTTTTTCTATTTCTACCTGCATCAAGAATGGATTGCTAAATTGAAATTGGAAAATACAACCTAAATGAATGTATTATGTTAGTTGATAGAGATCTAACCATCCTTTCTCTCTGCCTTTCTTTTTCTTCAATATTCTTCTTAATTTTTTGTATCTCCACCTGCATCAAGAACGTGTAACAAAGAATTTAGCACTAACATGTACTAATAAAGAATTTAGCCGCCCCCCCAACAAAAATAAACCTGATTGATTGAAATCCACATACCATCCTTTCTTTCTGTCTTTTCTTCTCGTCTATAGCCTGCTTAATTTTTAGTATCTCAGCCTGCGTCAAGAATGTATAACAAAGAATTTAGCCCCAAAAAAAAAAAAAAAACAATTTGACAATTGATTGATTGAGGTCTACATACCATTCTGTCTCTTTGTCTCTCTTCATCTGTTTTGACATAAAACTCATCACTAAGTAATGCTACTGGTGAAAATGATCCAGCATCTTCTTCTGCCTCTTTCTCCAATACACTATTTACGATAAAAACAAAAACATGTAGTCTGGATTATTTATGATCATGAGCCATAATCTTCAGATATACTAAAAAAAGAAAAGAAAAATCATGTGCAACTAAAACTGCAATCAATACATCTTCACCATTCAAATGAACAAGCATATAGCTAGTGATTTTTTTTTTTTTTTTCAAATAATTTCCTTCCTAGGCTCATTTTATAAGTGTGCATAAGTGTCTTCTGGTTTCAAGTGTCCACCTGTTTAAAGTTTAAATCCCTAGATAAACAACTTCTCGTAACTCAATAAAAAATGTAGCTCACCATTTTAATTAATTTGGCAATTCTGATATCACACCAATGCCAGGATTGAAGCAGATTCCCTGTTTCTATTTATAAACTAGTCTTAAACCTTACAATAAAATATTCTTTTCTAAAAGCCAAAATTTAGAGTAGTCCATATTATCCGAAAAGAAATTAATGAAAATATTACCACAAAGAATCAGAGAGGCTCAGAGCATCCTCCTAGGCTATTACACTATTTACAATAAAAACAAAAACACGTCATCTGGATTATTTATGATCATCAGCCATAATCTTTAGATATACTAAAACAAGAAGAAAAATCAAGCAATCAATACATCCCTACCATTCAAATGAAAAAGCATATAGCTAGTGAAATTATTCTTTTTAAAAAAATTAATTTCCTTCCTCTAAAATGGAAAGAAAAATCTTATAGAAAAAGTCTCTAGAAACACCCTGTAGAGATTGGATCGAACTAAACCTTGCCAAAACCAATGCTCTGCCCAGGATTACAACCAAGAACAGCACCAGTTGCATACAAACCAGAAGATGACACTTAACTTGTTCAATTCACAGACTAAACTATTAATCAATCAAGAGCTAATCACGAAACCCAATTGAAAAGCAAATCAAACCAAGAACACTGAGTTCCGTGGTTCAATCTTTTCAAACTTACATCCACGGGTGAAACATCTGAGCTAGACTTTTATTGATTCTGTGAAGAAAGATTACAAGAACTCAATACAGAGATTTCAAAGTACAAGAAGAAGCTTTTCTTTCACAAAACGCTGCCGTTTCTTTCACCAGTGTTTGAATTCACACTGCTCAACACACCCCCACTTAAAGCATCATAGGTTATAACATATTCAACATCAAATATCACACCAATACAATCAATGTATCAATTGTAGTGAATAGCCCCAACCATCAAATCTGGTCAAGTAATTTTTAAAAAATCCAACCGCCATCTAAAATACCTTGATTCCTCCAAAAATAAAATAATAATAAAAATAAAATAAAATAAAATTCTTCTTTAACCTAACCATAATAATAAAAAAAAAATGTTGCAAGTAGAATCAGCTTCATATAATTATCTCAATTCAACCTATAAAAAAAAAAATGCTATAGTAAAAAGAAAAATGAAAACATACTTCTCATTGAGATTGGATTCAGTCGACAGATTTGAGTCGTTTGTGTAACCAGACACCTTTTTTGCCTTCAATTTATTTGCAACTTCCGCCACCTGACACAATTAGAGTAACAAAATCAAAAAAATAAATTAGAGTTTAGCAAATAAATAAAGAATAAACAAAACAAAAATGCTTAACCTTTCTCTGAGTTTTCACTTCAGTAATTATCTTCTGCATTTTTGGGCCATCACTCCCTTTATCATCACCTTCACAACTAGCCAAGACCTATACAGTCGGCCAAAAATTGTACGAAAAATCAGAGGAAAGAACTAAATAAACAACCTACAAGAAAATAATACTACGAGCAACATCGAAATCTTTGAAAACCCTAATCAAGAAAATATGAGCAACCTTGATTCCTAACCCAAAAAAGTAAAAAATGAATTTAATGGTACAATTCACAGAAGATCTTACCATTGAGCCAACAAAAGAATGATTTGCAACAAAGAAATTTGCAAGAAATCGGAGGCTTTATGAACTAAAGTGTGACGAAGAACGAAACCTTGACCAGAAATGAAAATCGTTACAGGAGAAACCAGGAAAGAAAAACTTTGGCGGGAGGGCCATTAAGATTGGGCGATTCGAATTTACAAGTTAGTTAAAGGGAGATTTACTGAAATAGCCTAAAATTTGCTTCATCGTCAATCATACCAAATTCCAAATCTCTATAGTTTTTATAGCCAATATCCTTTTCTTTTGACCAAAATAGCCCCTTAGAAGTGACCCCACCCTTGTGTCAGTGTGTCCGTCAATCACACTGTATAAACCTTGGCCAATAAAAACTTCCGGATGGGCATTTAGTCATTATGTATTATTTTGATTAAAATAATGAGGAAGTTGTAAGTTGGCTGAAATTATTTGGATCATTTTTGTAAATTTATTCACGTAATAAATTATTAAAAAAATATATGCATAAGTTCAGTAGTTGTTCCTTTCAAAGACCAAGACTCGTTCGTACATAGTTGATCGAGTTTGCAATTATTAATATGAATTTTAAACAAATTAAAGGAATTATCAACGAATTATACATTTTATAGTATTTTAAATCTGTTTTCATCATTTATCTTGACATTAAAAGAATATATAAACTGTAATAATTATTATGCCACTACTTAAAATTTCATAAATTTTTTTTAGAGATTGCAGAAATCTTGAAGGAGATAGAAACTCTAGGGAATTTTCTTTATTTAGAGAGGATATTAAAATGATTTTATATCAAATTGCTTATTCAGGGAAGAGATTGTGATAATTTTTTACTCAATTATTATTTTAGAGAAACGACGGTAATGAAGTAGAATCCTCATTCCCTCTCTAATTCTTCATTTCTCCATTTTAATTTTTAAATTTAATTATATTTTTTAGAATTATTAATAAATAAATTATAAAATTTAAATTATAAAATATAAAATATTAGTATAAATAACAAATATCAAAACATTTATATAAATATATCATAAAATTTTTGGGCTTAGTTAAAATTATTAATCTACATCCATTTAATTTATTTTATTATTGATATGAAAGTATTATTTTTATTATTGTTGTACAGTGAAGATTCACAAAAGCAAATAGGCAATTATGCTAATAATTTGTATTTTATAATATTTTTGTAATTGATTAATGTTAATGTCAGATATATTATTAAACTATATTTTTATTTTAATACAGTTAAATTAAATTCAAAAACTAAAAATATACCGATTATTCATGAATTTATTATGAGAATGAAGACCCTCGAAAATTCTCTGTTATTATTCGGAGAATAGACTATAATTCCCTTAAGCATTTATAATAGAAAGGGGAAGGAAACATAGACATATGTAAAATATCATAAATAAGAACAAAAATGTCGATCTCCTCCCTTTCCCTCCCCACCCAATTACTATCCCAATTTTTATTTTTGGGTTAAAATAGTATTTACAGAAACTAGAAAGCAAAGCTATCTGTTGGAAAAAATTCTTTCAACAATCCAATCAAAATCTTATAAGTATATATCAACATGGTAGAATCAATTAACAAATATATAATGTTCCCACCCTCCTATTTTATGAATCAGTAAAAATAAATAAATAGTGTGTCATCCATGTTTATGTTTGCCTCTCCTATAATATAACTAATAAATGTAAACATCTTTAAAAATAAAAAATAGCATAACATAATTATTTGTAAATCAAACAATTTGTCATAATTTACTAATTATCGCAAACAAATTGGTAGTTCACCCTAGTATATGTCAAGATTGCGCTAATTTAGTGAGTGATATTTTAGATGCCTTTATATATTTGAATTTATGGAAAATTTATAAGATTGACCACATAAATTTTTTATATTTTAAATTTAACTTTTCAAAATTTTTTATATCATAATTAGTCAAATACAAGATTTTTTTTATCAAAATACTCTATCACTTTTTTTATAAATGAATGCCACTCTTAAAAACACTCAAAAAAAATATCACACTCTCAATACCCTTAACAGTCTCAATAAATCAGTAAGTTCATCACTATCAATAAATCACTGAATCTCGTAATATATAACCGAAGATATAATCAATAATTATAAAATTTATTAAGGTTTGTGTAATTTATTAGATAATATCAATATTTAATATATTAAGTTTAACATTTAAGTTCGAAATTGATATGATTTTTTTTGAAAATATTGTTATTTTTATTCATAAAACAATGTAATACCTTAAAACAATTAGTTTGAGTTGAGAAATAAAAAATAAATCATTAAAAACAATAGAAAATTTAAGTAAAAATAAAATTCATATTTAGTGAGACATACTGGCTTAGTGCGACAGGCACCTACCTCACTGCTTGTCGCTCTAAACCAGTTTATCTTACTATATTTTCATAAATCTTTCAAAAGTCATAACTTAGGTTATATATGTCCGTTTTAGGAGTATAATGTGCTATTTCAAAGCTTGCAATGAGACGAATTAAAGAATATTGATGGAATAGACACTTTCAGCATCAAAAGATAGTAAAATTAAATCTGATTTTTAGTGCAACAGGTGAACTTTGGTGCGACAGGCACCTGTCGTACAAACAGATACTTATTACACTAATATTCTTTGATTCGTCTCTTCGTAAGCTTTGAAACAATATAATATATGTTTAAAACGGATATATATAGTATAAATTATGACTTCTGGAAAATTTATGAAAATGTAGTGAGACAGACTGGTTTACTGCGATAATCAATGAGACAAGTACCTGTTGCATAAAATAATTACTGTGTTTTAATACAACAGGCACCTGTCTCACTGATTATCGCAGAAAATCAGTTTGTCTCACTACATTTACATAAATCTTTCGGAGTCATAATTTAAGCTGTATATGTCCGTTTTGGGTGTATAATATATCGTTTCGAAACTTATGACGAGACGAATCAAAGAATATTAGTGTAATAGGTATCTGTTTGCGGGACAAGTGCATGTCGCACCAAACTTTACCTATTGCACTAAAAATCAGATTCGATTTTACTATCTTTTGATGTTTAAGGTGTCTATTTTACCAACATTCTTTTATTCGTCTTGTTGATAGGTTTCGAAACTGTATATTATATGCTTAAAATGGACATATATAGCTTAAATTATGATTTTTGGAAGATTTATAAAAATATAGTGAGACAGACTAATTTAGTGCAACAAGTATGAATTTCTATTATTTTTAATGATTTATTTTTTATTTTTTAACCTAAACTAATTATTTTAATATTTATTTTCAACAAAACTATATTAATTTCGAACTTAAATGCTAAATTTAATACATTAAATATTGATATTATCTAAGAAATTACACTAACAGTAAGAAACTTTCTAATTATTGATTATATCTTCGGTTATATATTACTTATTTGATAAGATTCAATAATTTATTGATAGTGATGAACTTAGTAATTTATTGAGAATGTTGAAAGTGTTGAGAGTGTGATGTTTTTCTTTAAATTTTAAAAAGTGGTATTTATTTATAAATTTGATGAAGATGATGAGATAATTTAGTTCAAAAAAATTATATTTAACTAATTATAATAAAAAAATTTAAATAATTAAATTTAAAATATAAAAAATTTATATAATTATTCTAGTAAATTTTTCCTCAATATATTTGTTAATAATATAAAACGGGTGTCGTTAAGGGTCATTTATTGATGGATCAGATCGGATCCTTGTAAGTCCGCTTTTAGTTTACAATTTGTCAGTTAAGTTATTACGCATCACCACCCGTTAATCAGATTCAGATATGAAAGGTCAAAATTTTGTACTCGTATCAAAATGACGCGTGTCCTGGTTAATTTTCTAAATATAAAATATTAATCACCAACTCAAGTTAAGCTAACCAAAAATCGTCCTGGTTAATTTTCTAGATATAAGATATTAATCACCAACTCTAGTTAAGCTAACCAAAAATCAACTCAAAATATGAAAGTGCATATTTCTTCAAGAAATTAAACTCGCAAATTTTCAGACATTGCTGTGCACCAACCGAGGTACGGCGTCTTTTCTCTGAGTATGGTTTTGTTTTGAAAATTGGTTTCAAGTTTCATTTCTTAAGTGTTTGGTATAGTTGCAAGAGAAATTTGGGTAAGGTACGGCAAATTCTTGTTCTTTTAATCACATGCTTTAATGGATCTGAATCAGTTGATTTACACACATCTTCTTGGTTTTATAAATTAGAAGAAAGGGTTTCTATTATGAGTGGAGAGATTGAACCTTGATGGATTTTGTGGTTCTAAATTTTTTTACCAATTCGCTTTTCATGATCCTTACAGAACAGTGCTGATCGATTTAATAGAGATTCTGGAGATACAAATCAGTTTTCTATCCTACAAGGATGACAAGCCAAAGTGGCTATGTGCCGCCTCCTTATATTCCCTTGGAACAGTCAGATTCAGGACTGGAGATTGTTCCTCAAAAAGAAGACCTCTCTGATCCTCGTCATCCAAGTGATGGGCCGTTGCAATGGTCTTCTGGAATCTGTGCTTGTTTCGATGATATGCAGAGCTGTATGCTACTTTATGCCTTGTGACCTTGATTTTATCAGAAGGAAAATTGTGAAGGTGCCCCTTAAAGTTTAAAATGAGTAGACAGAGCTGTTGTGTTCTTTTCTCTGCTTTTGCACTTAGAGTCTCCAAATTTTGATTATAATTCTTAAGTGTTTAGCGCTTAGCTTGGTAGATTAATGGTAAATGAAGTTTAAAGAGCCTTAAAGGACAAGAGAAGAGCCCTTGTCGGTATTTCTGTTTTAGCTTACATCCTTGAGGAAAAGGATGTACGGTTAATTCTGACAATTGAATATGAAGAAAAGCTATACGAGTGGCATGTTAAGCATTGTTGAGATTGGTGTATGTAATAGTCGCTACTATTAGTTGCCTGGTCGCGTCTGAAATCTGGTCTACCTTTTAGGTATTTGTTTATTGTATTTTGAATGAATATAAGAGTTACCATTTTGAATTCTTAATGACATGTTTGTTTATCATGGCCCAAGAAACCATAATTTATATTCTAGTAGAGGAGACCTTTCACACTTGCACTCGATCTTTTAGTACAGTCCTACAGTTCCCAGTTATGCACATGATATAAAGAAAGGATGGGCAGTGTAGATAACTTGAGAAAGTTCGTAATAAGTCTATTACGCTAAGACATCTACAAGGAGAAAAGGGAGATGAAACAATGAATAGGGTGGAGGGGAAATTTTGGTAATAACCATTGAGAAATGCTTTGGCCACAATAGATCCGGCCAACATAGCTTTTTAAAGAGAATGTAGATGACGTGAGAAGGCGGTAATAATCCTTTAAGTTTACTCTCAGACACATAGAAGAAGGAAGATGGGAAAAAGGATGGGATGGAGGGGAAAGTTTGCTAATGACCTTAGAGGAATATTTGGGCCGCAAGAGTTCCGGTGCAAGTAATTCAATTGGAAAAAGTTATTTCTATTTTTTCAAGTGTGTCTGCATTATAATTGTGAATCCTGGAAACTTCTGTTCTAGTTGTGGGTAAAAGTGAGAACCATGACTTGACTTCAGTTTATTTCTGTTGTACAGGTTGTATAGGTCTTTTCTGCCCATGTTATCTGTTTGGGAAGAATGCAGAGTTCTTGGGCTCTGGAACTTTCACAGGATCTTGCTTGACCCATTTTATTACATGGGCTTTTGTCAATACCGTGTGTTGCTTGTTGACTGATGGAATCTTGTTGGGATTACCTGGATGCTTTGTTTCTTGTTACGCATGTGGCTACCGTCGAACACTACGGACAAAGTATAATCTACAGGTACTACTCTAACAAGTATTTACCAAAAATAGTTTTATCATGTGAAGAACGTTTTTATCCCTTCATTTTTTTCAGTGGTAGTTCATTGGTTTTTGATTGTCCTATAAACTTGTTTTACCTATGCATTATCGTAAGTATTTATGTGTAGGAAGTTGATATATGAAGTATTAACAAACTAGTTGGTGATTTAGGATTAAGATGTGTAGGTAAAGAAATTTTGAGATTGAAATTTATTTATACGACTTCTATGATAATTATTTGATTATGAAACAAACAGAATCATAAAGTGATTCTGTGAGTAGTATATTGCATATCCTCACAAAGTCACTATCATAACATTTCTTGTTTTCTGTGTTCCTAGGTAAATTCTTGACAAAATCATAAAAAGTATTTTGTTGGCAGAATACTAGTAAAAATATATATAAAGGGAGAGGAGAAATCCAAGAGTTCTGTTGGATTGAATTGAAATTAGTTTAATATCATAGTGATGATGTTAGCTGCCAAAAAATTTATTACGCTTGTGATTTTGTCTTTTTCCTCAAAAAGTTGGCCAAAACTCAGTTGGGTTTCGAGTCAGCTAATTCATCCCTCCACATTTGCAATTTCTCTATGGCTTTGTTATGAAATTATCATTGTAAGACTTAGCTGTAGTTTACCAGTTCTTGATGTCTAATGCAGGAAGCACCATGTGGGGACTTTGTTACCCACTTTTTTTGCCATTTGTGTGCCATTTGTCAAGAGTACAGGGAAATACGTGAAAGATCTAGTGACACTAATCGTCCTGATCTCAGTTTAGCTGTTGTCACAGCCCCACCAACCCAGACTATGGAATCAGGTTCCGAGCAATAGCACTTCCGCATTGACGATTCAAATGAGATTGGCACTATGATGGATTCAACTCAGCTTTTCACATACTTCGCTAGAATACGTTCTAGTTGCCATTCCTAAAGCGAATGTATTTCGATTTCATGAATCATATTTGAATCTCGGCTGTATATTGTTAACTGGTATTAGCAAATATCTTGAATCTAAGCAGTTAATTTAGTAGGAAACTACTGTATGACTATTACATGAAATACAATGACAAATGTGTACTGCATTGATCTCTACTATATATCCCCTCTATCAGAAGTTATGCTTTCAGCCCTTTTAATTCTAATGTTTTTATATATTGTACCTTGCAAGTTTCTACAGGCCGCAGATGTAAGCAATATACAACTTCTATCTTCCGGCAAAGGCTGGAAATGTCAACAAATATTTTAAATAATTGAAATTAGAATGAATCAGCGGAGCGTTTTGATGTCCGGAAAGACCATTAAAGATAAATGAAGCCCATAATTTTGAAACCTCACGAGAAATTTTAACGAGAATTAAAAAGCGAAAAACGAGAGGAGCACGTGTATCTTGTAACGACTGCTGTTGTGGCAACTGTTCACGCCTGTGGCAGCTTTTCATAACTATTTTAGCCTGCTGCTAAAGTGCCAAGTAGTATAACAAACAAACCCCTTCCTCTGGACTCTCGAGAGCTCCATTGGATTTCCGTGCTTTCTTTACTGTGAGTTTTCGTTTTCTTCTTCTTTTTCTTTTAATCTATTTATTAAAATCTATCTATACTTATATTTCTGAATATCCCTTAATATGTATAAAATTTTTCGTTTTAAATATATATATTTGCTGAGTACTTACAGTTGATGCAGGCATGTGCAATGGATTTATCTTTATAATTATTAAAAGCTACATGCCTTTTTTTTTTTAGTTTACCATTTTAGATTACAATGATCCTTCAGAGAGGAAAGACTAGATTCTCTTTGTATTTTTCTACTTCAATTTTTTTTTTTTCCAAGTCACCATCATATTCGTTTTCCTTTTTCGGCCATAAAAGGTTAACAAAACAATGGGTGTTGTTTTGATTCTTTTTTTGGTCATGCATTCATTTTTGTCATCTAATGCAGCAGCATATTGACATACGAGAACATATTTGTTTGTTCTCAAATAGATCACTGATTTCTGTCTTTCATTCTGTTTAGTTGAAGCTTTTTATAGATTGAAGGTAACAAATTCTTGGATTGAATAATGGGGTTGCTTAAAAGTCAAGTGGCAGTGTGCCCCAGCAATTTGCATTGTGGAGAATGGGCTAGAATATACATGGAATATTGTCTTTGCGGTGTTAGGGATGGAGTTTCTTTGGGCTTAGGATTGGCCAGTGTGGTCAGTTGGGGCGTGGCTGAAATCCCTCAAATCATAACTAATTACAAGGAGAAATCCACTGAAGGCCTCTCAATTGCTTTTCTAAGCACATGGATTCTTGGGTATGTTTGCTTTGATTCTCTTATTTAAGTATTGTTAAAAAAAAGTGCCCTTTTTTATTTTATTTAGAATGTTTGTGCCTATGATTTTGTATTATAACTACTTTTACAGAGATCTTTTCAATGTTTTCGGCTGCTTGCTGGAACCAGCTACTGTAAGTTCTTTCATATTTCAAACTGCAGTATTATTTTTTTAAAATAAATCCTATTTTGTTTCATTTGTAACTTTATATTCGTTTCCACTATCTCAAAGAACTTATTGTTCATTCATGGTGTCTCTGTTTTTTCATTGGTGAACTAAATATTTTTGTGATTAGTTTACATGTAAGACATTATATGCAGATTTTTCTCACATGTAGAAGACACTTTGAATTCAAAGTATACAAGGTCTTGAGGGCCTCTTGAGTCACTAGCATTAAGTTAGTTGGATGTGTATAAATTGGTTGGGTAATTTGCTTTCTTTAGTGCAATTGAAAATTTCAAATAATTGAGGAGGTTTTATACGGCAATGGTAAGAAGAAAATTCCTTTCAACCAAAGCTATATTACTAGATGTAGTCAATGCTTCTTGCACATGGTAGATTTTGTTACATCTAGTTAATGGAATCTTTTTTTTTTTCTTCCTTTTGCAGCTTCCAACTCAGTACTATATGGCAATGGTATGAATGTGTGCTCAAGCATGAAGTTAATACAAAGCTTTATTGATTTCTATTTTAGTTTCAATTTATCTCATGTTCTTCATTTTTCTTGCTTTCATGTTTTATGCAGTTGTATACACTGACTACTGTGATTCTTACTGCACAAACCATATATTACAGTCACATTTATCCTCGACTAAAACGTAACAGACGACTCCACAAGGTAAAAATTTCTTTTGGCTCAATGGTTTCCTAAAATTATTTATGAAAAAATTACAACATACAAGTTTACTTCTGTTTTTAGGGTTGAATTGCTAATTACAATTGGAAATTAAACTAGATACTACACATTTATATTGGTCAAACTTATTGAGAGAAAATTGAGTGCAACAATATTTTTGTAAGTGATTGTAGGAGACGAATCATAGTGCTAGTTAATGGTCGTGAGATTGGATACTTGTGGGTTTTCTTTACATTGATACTAAATCTAAATCAGTGGACACTCGGATCAAGTTCTGTCAGAAATTTGACATACGATATGCAGTGACCGAGATTTCGAATCAATCAATAAGACCAAATTGAAATTTGTTTTTTCATTTACATGACTTCATATATTGTTTTTGTCTGAAGCCCTTTTTTTCAGAAAGCAAATTATTACACTGTGTATAATACTTCAATGCTTTCTACTTGCCATGTAGGGTCTCGTGCCTAACCAAACTGAGGCTGCAGAGAAGAGTAGGCCAAGTAACAATGGTGTTGGTAAACAATCAAATGGTTCTGGCAAATGGAAAATTGGTTCTGACACTTCTGACAGAGAAAAGTTCTCGACTCCTATTCCTCTTCCAGCATTTCCTCGAAATGAGTCTCCTGGAAGAGAATTATACTATAAGTAATTAAATTTTATACCTTTTTGTTGTTAACTAGACTCCATTGTGCTCTAGTGGATTAAATATTATAAGCATGAGACATATTGTGTTGTATGCATGCATGTGTATTGTTCTGGATGTCTAGCGTGGTTGGTTGAAATGTGAATGTCGACTGTGCATTTGTTGAAGAGTCACCTCTATTCAGTGGATTCTGAACAACTTTCATGTTCATCAAGAATTTATGCCCTTATCCACGAATGATTTTTATATGATAATCACATATTACCTTGTGAATTTATCAGGTCTGCAAGATCATTATCAAGTAGTCATACACCTACAGCTGGATCATTCTTAGCACAAAGATTGAGTCCTCCTCATCATTCTAGGATTTCCATGGAAGAGCCCTTGCTTGGTGGACATGTTTCTACACAATCTCCACCATCTACAAACACCAAAACAATGCTATGCTTGGTGAGCTCTCTTACAAGACGTTGTCTTGGTAATAACATCCTGCGCTGATTCAGTAATGTAAACTTTTGATTGCCTTTTCTATTGCAGGTCCCAATAATGATATTCCTTACAAAATTTAATTTCCACCACTTGAACACTAAACATAATATGGTGTTTGAGAAACCAAACAAAGGATTTGTGATACAAGTAAGAAGAAAGCTTTTGCAGGTAGTTCAAGCTACAATCTTGCTTTCTTTATATGCAGTTACTCTGTTAGGTTCTAGAGAGCACAGACAGTAAGTATTATTGAGCTCTAGGTTATTGATCGCTAGTAGAATTTCTGTATATTTATCATCCCAAAAACTTAATAAAAATTTAGCAAATCTGGAAGACAAAAGAGATGGAATTGGTAATATAACTGGAAGGGGAAGCCACTGGAATTTAATGGGTTATTGATGCCCCATTGCCGTTGCTTATTTGGTCCTCTTTTTTCAGGCTTCCCTTTAGATTTCTTCTTCTTCTTCTTCTTCATTTTTATTTATTTTTATTATGGAAATATTGACAGAAAACAGTTTGGGAATTTGAGAACCAATTATTTTTGTGGAATGTGATTTGCTTCAGGTAAGTGGTGGCCTGTTGCAAGAAAGTGTTACTGGAGGAAGCAGTGGGATTGGAAGTTACCTTGGTTGGGCAATGGCAGCAATTTACATGGGTGGGCGGCTTCCCCAAATTTGCTTGAATGTGAGGTTTCCCTTTTCAATTTTTATACTCATACATGGCTTAGCAGTAATTTTTACTATTCTTCAGACAGAACAAAGCTTTTTCTTCAGTTTTCACCTTCCTGGTGATTACATAGTTCAGTTTGTGCAAGTGTTTCTGGCTCTGTTCTAATAGAAATTTTAGAACATTGGAAGGATACACAGGTTAAGCCTATGTACCATGCTTGTGTTAGCAGCAATGTTTCCTTGGTGGTGTTTCTTTGCACTATGGATGTAGTGCAATCTGAAATTTATTCTTCAGCTGTATTTTTCTATTAATCTGTTTTAATATATATATATATATATATATATAGATATATATTAAACGAAACTTCTGGTTGTTGATCCTTTTTTTTCGTTTTTTAAAATTTGTTTTCAGATAAGAAGGGGCCATGTCGAGGTAAGCAAATTTCAACTTGAAATTGTATTTTCAACAAATATACACATAGATGCTCCTGTTCAGGGTGAAAAGAATTGTTGATGTTTCGGGGGAAAAACAAAAAGGGAATTCGCCCGTGTGTGAGAGCAAATATGATAAGTGGACATTTTCTCATGAATGCTATTGCAGGGGCTTAATCCTTTGATGTTTGTCTTTGCTTTGGTGGGTAATGCAACATATGTAGGAAGGTGAATATGTTACATCCATCATTCTCATCTTCGCTGGCCTATCTTCTTTGGATTCTTTCTCAGCTCTCTATGGAGGTATAATTATCTTTTTTGCTTTTGCAGCATACTTGTTAACAGCGTGGATTGGTCAAGAGTCAGACCAAATCTGCCATGGCTTGTGGATGCAGGAGGCTGTGTGCTGCTTGATTCTTTTGTATCCTTTTTGAAGTGATCATGATTTTGTTCTCTTAACAAGTATATACCCTATTGATTTTCAGCTTTGACACCATCAGAATTCTCTGAATTTGTATGGAACCTTAATCTCTTTTCTAGATTTTAATCCAGTTTATCTACTACCGGTATCGGACATCTCAAGAGGATTAGCATGAAAACTCTAATTCAGCTTAGAAGATGACCAACATCCAAGTAATTCAAGGTATCTCCCTCTTGCGGTGCATTTGAACCGAGTGTTTATTTCTTTGGTCTTGGCATCAAATTTTTTAAGAGTATCAGGTTTTACTGGTTGCGTTATTATTGTAATTCTATTATTAGTCTCAAGATTATAAGTACAGGCAAGAGCCTAAGGTGATTAAGGTTTTACTGGTTGCATTATTATTGTAATTCTATTATTAGTCTCAAGATTATAAGTACAGGTAAGAGCCTAAGGTGATTAACTCAAACCCAAGCCTATTACATAAACATTTCTTTTTGCTCTTCTCTTTCCTAACATCTACTCCCAATATTATGCCACAACATTTCCTCATTTATATGTAATAAATCTAGGAGAAGGAGAGGAAGTGGGAGAAACAGAAAATGTGGATATTAGAGGGCAATTAGAAATTAGAGAAAGAGTGGAAGCTTGGGAGGCGAGAAAAATTGAGAGAATAGAATCATTTTTCCCCAAAGATCATAAGTAAATTAGAAACTAGAGAAAGAATAGAAACTTGGGAGACTAGAAAAATTGAGAGAATGGAATCATTTTTCCCCAAAGATCTTACGGTAGCTTATTAAATATCAGCTCTCAGTATGTATTTATGTGTAGCTATATATGGATGCTTCCTATTTTTTCTAAATAAGTTGCCAACTCTTCATTATTGCTTATTTCATAAGTTGAGTTGGCATCTCTGGAGCTCGAATGTCTATTTCTTTAAGTTCTTTTCCTATCATTTGTGATATTTTTCAGTCAGAATTGAGAGAATAATTTATCCAGCCACCAGAATTAAAATAAAAGTGAGAAGTATCTAAAAGATAATGCTGAAGTGTAGTAGACTCGTTAAAGCCTGTCAAATGTGTAAATGTTTTGTGATGCTTTTATGTCTGTTTATATACATGCACCAAATGTATCAGTATCTGTAATCAATGTAACAGGAACATGTGTAGCCAAAACACAGTACATGGGAAGTTATATTGACTAATTGTTAAAGGTTTATGTATTGCCAGTTTGAACGAATTTGTACACTATTATCTTTTTACAAGACACCTTAATGTGTATTGATAATGCTGTGCAGGGGACTTGTTTGCATCTCCAAGAATGATTCATATATTTTTGCCGGTGCTGAACTGAATGAGCCTGAAAAGCTCAGATTTTGCAGACTTAGCTACATGCAAGATCGAAGTGGTGGAGTTAATTCCTGATAACTGAATTCATGATATTCAGGATTTTTTCAGGGAGTTAACAGAATATGTGCGCTGTTTTCTTTCTTTTAGCATACATTCAGTTGCCCACGTCAAAAATAGCTTATATGATTCACTTTGAATGAACTCTATTTCTAGATTCAAAATTCCTTCTCTTAAAATTTTCAACTACTGATTCCAACTTCTTCATTCACAATGTGAGTTTCTCAGTGTTAACATCTCTGGAAGAAATGTAATGATTTAATTATCAATTGGTGAAGGAAAATGTATAGATTAGATAGTTTATTTACAGGCCATCAGATGTTCTTCAGTAGCATTTAGGATGGGAAGCTTTACCTTTATTGACTTATCATCAGAACCATACGATCTCTGAGGATCAAACACTATATACATAATTTGATTATGGTCACTCTCAAGATGATAAAGCTGCTGCCCAGCTGCATAATCCCCAAGCAATTGATATGATCTTTCAGATTGATCCATTGCTAGACAAATATCTTCAGCACCTGATAAATAAAAAAATGATTCTAATCATGTACAAATTCAGCCCTCATCAATTTGTTTGTTAACTGCCGTTTCTTGCCAGAAAGTATTAATCAAGTCAACCAACTAATCGCAATGTTAGTGCATGTTTGCTACAATGTATTTAATGGTATGCGTTTATTTGATTACATAAACTATTTTTTAATTTTTTTGTTATTGTTTTGGTTGTTTCTTTTAGTAGAGTTTTTGAAAATTAAATAAGTTATTTTACCTTTACTAATAAAAGTGTAAATTTTGAGTTTTTAAGAGTAAGGGTTGAACTTTTTAAAAAATATTTAAAATATTATTTACTTATTTAACAATCTTATTTTATTTTTTTCATAACATTTTGACAACTAAACAACTAATTTTTTTAAAAAAATCTACTTATAACAGTTCTATTACTTATAACAGTTCTATTAACATAATATCTATTTAAATAGGTTTTTTTTCCAAAAGTTATACTAAACATAGCCCTTATTCTATATGCTTAAGATGAGCGTACAAGCTCCAGTTTTCACTTGTAAGGGAAACAAAAACATTAGCAGTTGTTAGATTGTGGGACAAACCCAAAGCAATAATTAAAAGTTGTGAAATATAGTAAAGAGAAACTCACAGGCTGCTAATTCAATTTGAGTTTGATATATAAACTCCAGAGCCGCAGATATCTCATTCTCAAATTGATGAAATGGTCCACTCCTAAAATTCATCTTTCTAAGCTTACCCAGTCCCTCTCCTAACTCCATCATCGCTCCTTTATGATTCTGTAGCAAAATTACAAAACCATTAAAAAATAAGAAATCTAATTATACATTTTGAGTTATTAATAAGTAACCTGATTGAAAAGGTGATAAAATCCAACGGCACATTGGAGAACTCCGTGAATGAGAGTTCTTGTTGGTTCTTCAGCAGTGTACCATAGAGATTCAAGACAGTCATGGCATTTATAGTATGCCCTTTCGTTGAAAAGCGCCACTGCTTCGTCAAAGCTGCAATTTTCTCCGTCATCATCATCTTCTTCATTGGCAGAGTAACGATACAGAACGCGGAATGATTTGAAGTTGGTGGTAAGGATTGAACCATAAGCCCTGTTGCTGTTACTGTTGAGCTTTGAGGATGGCAGAAGAATGAATGGAGGTGAAGTGATGGATGGAGGGGAAACTAGTGATGAGATATTTGAGACTTTGAGAGCAGCTGCCATTATTTCATTTGTGGTGAGGCTTCAAGCTTGGCGGAATAACTATATAAAACACTTCTACGAACGTCACCGCCAGCCATTGAGTTGAGTTCAAACTTAAGACTTGATATTTTTGCTAGATATTTTGTTATGGGTACTTACAAATAACACATTGTTCCGGTAACGGAAGATTTCCTGAAGGTTGATAGATTCAGGCTTTTTACATGAGCTTAAATACATATTTCCCATGTTATCAATTCGTAGAAATATTATAATGCAATCAAATACTATTAAGTCGAGATGATAAGGAGGAACTTAAGCACATTTTCAAAAGGGTGAAACAAGAACTGGTATATGAAAAAGTGCAACATTCACCAGCTGAGTACTAATTAAGCATAACACAATCAATCATCCAGAACATCGTGCATAATATATATATATACATATATATATATACACAAATACAAAAATCTAATACCCTCAAGTCTCAACATTATGAAGTCCATATGCCGGATATAATTACTAGTGCAGAATGTTCCAATTCGTCAACTGAAACCAAAACAAGTGAGAAACATAGAAAAAGGTGCATCCAATTGCAAATTCAAAGCTTGCGACTGGCCCTAGCCCAAACTGGTTTAGCCTCCTTTGCAACATCAGACTTGATTGCTCGTATTAGAGGCTTAATAATAAAGAAGTACTGTAAACAATCAAAGACAAGGTTAAATGAGATTATTTGCCAATCCAAGAATTGGCGGAAAAAATAAGCTAAGAAAGGTTTGAAGCTTACCTGAAATGCAAAAATGAAAGGAATTAAGATCTTTCCTTTCTCGTTGGGGTTTCGCCCCTCAATCAACTTCTTGTCAACAACAAGAGCCTTGCTTCCATTCAATACAACTTCTGTGATAGTTTTGACTAAATTTGGAATCCAAGCCGTCCCATTTGGAAGAACCTATCACCACATGCCCCAAGTTCAAAAATATGAAGGTAGCAAAAAATTCAGTAAAATGCATTCCAAGGAAAACAACATCGAATTCTGTTGTCAGGCAATTGACTAACCTTTTCATCATTTTCATTCTTGGCACATCTCCCACTATTCTCAACCAAGACAACAGGTACAAATGAACCCTAGGAGAAACAAAGGCAAAATAATGAAATTCATAAATGAGGGGGATAAAAGAAAAGAAAATGCACAATAGAGTTTAATATATACATCAAACAAAATTAAAAATTTGATGCGAATACGAGTAAAATCAATTTACTAATACCTCTTGATCATAATCAATTGATTAGCAAGAAAAGTTTAACACCACTTGAGCCATAGTAGCAATTGAAGAAGCCCAATAAGTGCGAAGAAGTGACATTAGAGAACAAATTTACAACAGCAACTATGTTGCCTACTAAGATTACCAGCTTTTCAGTTTTCCCTCAAAATGGAAATGTTTGCATTAATAATGATGAAGATTCTAAAACAGTGAACAAGCTAGTTGCAATAGCAAGGACATCCTACAAGTACACAATCATATTCTATACTACATAATAGACTGAACAGTAAAAACTTACCGCTAGAAAGAGTGTGTTAAATTAGTTTAACGAGGTAACCCTCACATTCAGGCAAATGAAACTTCCAAAAATGAGCTCTGGAAGGATAAAGGGTTACACACCTGAATGTCTTTTTTCTTCATCCAGGTTCTGGGGCTAACAATTTTTAGAAGAGCCTCTGACCTTTTGGAGCAAAAAACTTCATAATCTAATCCGTCTGGCAATGAGAGTTGAGCATGTGTGAGAACAATCAAAGCCCTCTTCCATATTTGTTCACCAAAATTATCTGTTATGGCTCTAGTAATCTGCCTATCCAAATTATCTACCCTATAAACATCCAAACGGTCGACGTACAGTAGAACATCGATAGTTTTGTTCAGAAGGAAACTGTCGAAACAGCAGCAAAAAACAGCTCCATTAAAACAAAAATAAATTATAATTATTAAAAAATGATTTTTAAAAATAATAATAACAAAAAAAAAGAGCCAGTAATACGCTTCAAAAGCTGTAAACTTTGTACCATATCAAGCTATAGCATACCGTTTGATTAGCTGAATAGCATGATAATTGACATATCCACCTTCTATGAGCCCAGGAGTGTCAACAATGTTCAATGTAAATCCAGCCCTAGAGCGGGAAACCATCACAGGTCTTGGTCCTTCCGACTATCAAAGAAAAAGAATATAACTTGCTTTAGGAACATCACACAACAATGAACAAACACACCATTATGTGGCCAGTAAGACAGAGGACAAGCAATAAATACCTGAAATGTACTAACAGCAACCGCTTTCTCTCCTATGATAGAGTTTACAGTCGATGACTTTCCAACACCACCCTTCCCCATTACAAGTATGGTCAATGTGTTCACATTCTAAATGGTTATAAATATATACATTATTAAAACGATAAATGTCCAAATATAATGTAAGCTTTGAGAGAAACATGTGCTATATCTGCAGGGATTACATTCAAATTCAGTGAAAAAAGGGAAGAAAATTATAACCTCTTGTTTAAGTTTTCCCAACAATTCAAGCAATTCTTTCTGAGTGGCAGGTGGGAACTGCTGAATTCCCATCCATTCACGGATTACTTGAGATGCCATAGACATATGTCTGTCCTACAAATTGAAAAATGTGACCATAGAGTTCACATAGAAGAGAGATGTAATGCTGTCAACAAAACAAATAGCAAATGTATAATAGATAGATAGTACAATCCATCACAGTGCACAGTCAAATTTAAAATAAATAAATAACGGACTAATGTTGAAATGAAAGGGGCTTGGTCAATTTCATAACAAAGTCAGAACAACTTAGTTTCCTTTATGGATAATACACCAAATTTCATGTCAATCGTTTAGGCATCAAAACGTTGGTCACCCAAGTCAGCATTTTGCTAAGCATAAACTACAAGCTTATCATTACAAACAAAATGGATGCATCCTTTGTCATACATAAGCATCATTTCAAAAGGGGGTCAAAGCAAAATCCAACAAACAAAAGAAACATATATACCAGAAAGTAAATACAGAGATGAGCAAAGAACTTCATACCCATAAAACATTATATTCTTTTAAAGCTGAATTAAATTTAATTGCTTTTAAGCTCATAAATAAGTACAAACTGCAGATACAGAGAGCTAGAAAGAAAATAACAGTAAACAAAATGCAGAGAAAGAGAGAGAGGACAAACCGGAGAGTATGAATTTGGGTTTTGGGGAATTTGTATGCACCTCTTGTGATACTGCTGAGTCCTTAAACCCAAAACCAAGCCAAAGATGTTGATAGAGCAAGGCCTTATCTTGTTTTCGAAGTGCCGAAAATGTCAACGGACTAAAACGCCCTCCTGTTACGACGTCGAGGCTTATTAAAAGGAAAAGTAGATTTATCACCTAAGTCCTTCATTTTCTACGTTTTATTGGAACATTAAATAGTTTTCAAAATATTTGTAAAAAATTCCTTATCGTTCAACATAATTAATATTTTTTAATATAAAATACAATCCATGGATATTCATAATAAAAACAATATTTGGGCATTTAGATAGCTCTAGTATGGAAAAATTCATAGGTAATCTTGTGATGTTTTTAATCTTAAAGACAATCTGTTGATATTTATAACAAAAAAAAAATGCCATAATTAAGTTAGATATAAAGCTCTATTATAAGGCTATTTAGATGTCTAGACTACGATGAGTTGAATATACCTTTACATAATAGGATAGAAAAAAAAATATTTGTCATTAATACACACACAAGACTCGAACTCCTATCGATATGTGTAAGAAGGAAAGTGGTTTACAATCTTATGCTTTATTGAACAATAACAAGTTTTTATTTTTTTAATCATTGAATCTTAAACTATAAATTTCTATTTTCTTCCTTGACCATTATTAATATTTGAATGGTACTATATATTTCAAATTCAAGCATCATCCCAAAAATATTTTAATACCTAATTGAGAATATTAATCATAACTATGTACTTGAGAATTGTTCTTATCTTAAAAAAAAAACTCGTTTACTCACAATGGTTATTCATTTAGAGATATTCAAAAGAAATGTGAGTGTTTGTGTGTGTTTAAAATGAAAATATTCATAAAAGAGAGTTCAAGACGTTTATCAATAATATTGAAGTGACTTTCGATTTAGGCTTACAATAATGATGATAATAATTGTAAGATATCAACCACATATGTATACTATCTATAATAGTGCACGATTGTGCTGATCATGATTCATGAAAAATTTTAAATATTAATTTTAGATTCTTTCAACTTTATTCCTCTTTTTCTTCACCTTCATCCAATAGAACTCGTTACAAACAACTCACAATGGCAAAATTTCATTTTAATCGAACTTTAATATCACCTAGTAATTGTTCAATCAAATCTTAAAAAGCTAGCTTGATCTTATTTGATTTTTCTTTCTCTCTTTTCAGTTTAGTTATTTTATCAAGAACAAAATATATACAGGCTTCAGGTATTGCTGGAGAGACGATCACAAAGCAAGCAAAGCGCATTAATAGCGATTCCCCACAAGCCACAGCATGCAATTTGTATCGGAAAATCAACATGCAATGCAACTATTGCTTTTCGCGTATCCATATATTCGCATCAACCCTATAACAGCTTGCCCCCACTTGCATTCATTCCCAAGACCAAAGAAGAAACATGCAATTGCAAGAATAAAAACGTTATGTATTAACCATTCAAATTATCACTTGCATGTATTGCAGCCAAGAAGGCATATATATTTTAAGAACCTGTTAAGGGTTGATATTTCTCTTGATTGTTACTATTATTGTTTATGTTAAAAGCTTCTCAAAAGTATTGTTAATTTTCTTGTCATGCATTTATTCATGAGCCTTTGGACTCGTAAGATATATATATATATATATATATATATATATATATATATATATATATATATATATATATATATAATTTAATTTTTGAACACTCGTAAAAGCATATGTTATATGTTATGTCATTTTATGTATCTATAGTGTAACCGTCCACATATTTTAAAATATAAAGCTAAAACTATACCAGACTAAATGACTTTAATATGTATAACAGTTCACTTTCTTCAACTCCGCATTTTAGGAAGAATTCTTTTATTACATATTACATCTGTTTTATGATAATAAGAAGCTTGCAGCAGGGACCATGATACCCTATCTTGGACTGTATATTTAGCTTTTAACAGATTGGCAGAGAATAATTATCTCACGTTTCGTCAATTTCAGAAAATGCTTTTCCATTTTCTCAGTTACAAAATCAGGTGCACGAGTTGAAATTAATGAGTATTTTGGCCTGGACGAGATATATGCATGAAAGAATCAACAAGAAGGATATATTCCAACTTCAATCCATCAATTTCAGCGTATCCATTTTTTTAATATTCTGTGATTCCTTTCCAATTTACAGTAACTTTTATACATTAAATGAAGCCAATAAATATTAAAACAAAAAAAGATGAAAATTTCCCAAGATAAAAGCTTGCCACATTATAAAGGCTGAAAATGAAAGGCCGAATATTGGCATGCAATTTGACAAGTTATTCCAATCTACATTTCTGCCAAAAAAAAAAAAGTGATTTTGAATCACTGATTATATATATTCATTAAACTTAGGATTTATGACACAAGATATATAAACGTAAAAGAAACACATTGCCCAGAGCAATCTAAGAAATTAAAGATTTATAAAACCTCCTGGAAGGAATTATTGAAGAGAGACTGGCGAAAATTCATCATCATCGATATGTTTGGATGGCGCCTTGGGAAGGCACAGTTGCCTAATGCCATGGCTGTAAGTCCCTATAGCAAATTAGCAATATTATCATAGACATTTGCAAAGTATAAATATGTATTGATTTAATTAATATGTTTCTCAATAAAATGTTTGATTTGTTGAAAATGATTGATTTAGTTTGTCCTAAAAATGATTGATACATATAGATTGTGGAGCTCATGGTACATATGGATTGCGAAGGATGTGAAAAGAGAATCCGAAGAGCAATCTCTAAAATTGATGGCATGTATAACTTTCTATTAATTATTACCATTTAATTAATTTTATATATGCATCCACATAGTTTTAATTAATTGGATGTTCAATTCAGTTTTGATGATTTGATTTTTACAGGAGTTGATAGCTTGAATATTGACATGGACAAGCAGAAGGTAACGGTGACTGGTTATGTTGATGAAAGAAAAGTGCTTAAAGTTGTGAGGAGAACAGGAAGAAAGGCAGAATTTTGGCCATTTCCATATGATAGTGAATATTACCCATATGCAGCTACATATTTAGATGAGTCTACTTTTACATCTTCCTATAACTATTACCAGCATGGCTTTAATGAAAGCGTCCATGGCTACTTCCCCGACCAGGCTTATGAAACCGTGCCCGATGACACTGTTCACCTTTTTAGTGAAGATAATGTCCATGCTTATTGTATTATTATGTGATAATACATATTATTCGTAACTCTGATGTAAATGTCTACATCTTATTAAATACATGCACGAGACATTCGGGATTTATAATAACTCTATTTCAAATATAAACCATGAGCAAGTCCATATTGTATAGAATATAATGAATCGGGATTTGAAAATTATTGTGAAACTTTAGTAATAATAATATGACATTTAGCTTTCAAATACTTGAAAAAGTTAGTGATTGAGGCTCTCTTTTCTGCGGATGTCAATGCTCAATTATGCAGCAAAATTACTTCCTATGGGTTGGATGTTTACATTTTAAAATATACGGATGTCAAATTTTTCTTAAACGCTGTAACTTTAACGAAAAATCTCGGAACCTTTGTTTGATGGAGGTTTTTGCTTCTTATGATAAAGAATCTTAGCACCTAGCTAGCAATTATAGTAACCTTAAAAGGGACAAGTGATACAATATCTGTTTGGGTAAAATATCGACAGGCCCCAAAAGCCCTTCACGGTTTATGGGGTAAATATCGGACAAACCCTCGAAGCCCTTGCTACCAAGCAAGACTCACGATGATAACCTAGCCCGCAACCCTCGGGTCAAAGCTGGTCAAGGTCGAGAGCTCCTTGCCTGCTCGAGGACATCCTTACGGTCAAGGCCGGTCGAGGTCGAGAGCTCCTTGCTCGCTCGAGGTCATCCCTCGGTCAAGGCTGGTCAAGGTCGAGAGCTCCTTGCTCGCTCGAGGACATCCTTCCGGTCAAGGCTGGTCTAGGTCGGAGTCGAGCACATCGCTCCCGCTCGCAGAGATCCACGAGCACAGTTGGACAAAACCCGACCTAGGACAACCCAGGCCGTTATCTTAGAATCTCGGCACACCTTTGATGTCGACAAGGGTCCCACATGGTGGAGAGGTGACACTGTTGTCGGCTGGTCGGCACGTGCCACCAAGGTGTCATCATTCCACGCACGCTTGCACGACATGGTGATCCGCCACGTGCATCGGATTAAGGGAGCAGTAGCTCATCCCAGGGAATATTCCGCCAAGCTTGATTGTCGGAGGGACACGGATACCATTAGCGTGGGAGTGCACGAGCAAGTGGACGACTGGAAATGGAAAAGCGGGAAAAAGCAGTATAGAAGGAAGCGAAGGAGAAGCGGCACGAGGGTTGGAATTTCTAATTCACAGAGAGAGGTTGAAAGGACTTGATTCTCAAGGTTGGCATTTGAATTGACAAAGAGAAGTGGGATTCCATGTAACAGGACCACGGGTTCTTCCTTTCCAAATTTCTCTCATCCGACTTTCTCAAAAACACCATTTACATCCAAAAAGGGCGAAATAATACCCTTTCATCTTTCAGGTCTCCTCACTAAGGAGATACCAAAAAGAAACCCGATTCTTGACTTGGCGTCGGAGGGTTTCGCGGACACGCCTGGCGACCCACGATCCGGTTTCACGTGAGTACAGTGCAGGAGATCACTGTTCGGAAGAAGGCAGTGAGCAGGACGAAGGAGCAATCCTGCTCGAGCTTGTCGCGGCGGAAGGATCAGTCTTGTTTGAATCCGCGAGCGGAAGGTTCGAGACGTTCCCGCTCGAGCTGTTTGGAGGTACTGTTGGAAGGTTCGAAGCACTGTTGAGGCACGCGTGAAAAACTGCATCAACAATATCTATAATGTGAATTGAATGCTATATCTACCCAGCCAGATAGCGAAAGCTGAAATTTAGTTTGTCACTCTTATGTAGAAAAATTGCAAGGGTACGGTTAATTATCATTTACCCTAATTTGTACCCAATCAAGAAGATATTGTGTTGGCATGCCGGAGCTACAAATTTTATTCACATGTGTACACTCAATAATTCATACATCGAAACCAGACTATTATCAGAGAATGTTTGTCGATGCACATACAATGTCAGCGTTGGATTGGCAAGAATTGAAGTAAAATCTCAGACAGATTCTTATGTTGCACAGAAAATTCATTGGGAATGAGCTAGATATGTGGTATGTTTCATTTTAACCACGCACCCGCATGTTTAAACGGTGAGTGGGGATGTCTGGGTAATTAGATCTAATTTAATGACAAAATCCAGCCCATGCAGAAAAAAGTCCAAAAGAAAAAAAGCACATTTCATGTTAGCCTCAAGCTTTTGAAGATCCCCCACAATGCACTGCCTCCCAGATCAATCAAATCTCTTGTTACTACAGATCGATTGGGTAAATACAATATTTGAGGGTGTGCTGAATCAAAGCTTTCCCTAAATGTCAAATGAATGGACCCTCACATTTCATCTTCTGCTATCTTTTGCAGATTGATTCAATGACCAGCAGACTAATTGCCACCACAAATTATAGAGAAGCCACATGGGGACAGAGACAGAGAGGTAGAGCTTACCAAACAATGGATTGACGAAGAATATATATTATATATATCAATTAACATACAATAATTGGTTGCTGAAAAATTATAAGACAATTGTTTTGTTTTTGTTTTTGTTTTTGTTTTTGTTTTTCCTTCAAATTATTAAGAATCCAAGGACGTCAAACAATTTGATCCAAAAAGTTAATGTTGGTTGTTCTCCTATTTATTTATTTTTCATTAAGAGAAGTTAGGAATATTATTATTATTATTATTATTATTCAGTTTTAGGTTTCTTTTGTCTTTAAAGAGTTTGGAATTAGTCCGATCACTATACAGACCTCATTAATTGCAATATCAAAGGAATCAATATCTTTAGTCATGTCTCTTTACATTTTATTAACATAATGAATCTCTCATCTCTAATGATCTTTACTGGTTATTATTAATATTTTAAACATTACATGTCTGTAATTGAAAATATGAAAAATTTTTGAATATATTAAAGATATTACATTCAATTAATATATATATATATTAAAAAATTATTATATAATTAATAATTATATTTAATTAAATTATATACGTCATATATCTATTATATAATATCTCTTATGTCACATAAAATTTATCAAATTATAAGCTTCCAATATGACAACTAATATGTGTATCAACTTCGGAACTTGGAACACTTTTTCATCGGTGCCGAGGCACCACAAGAAAAGCTCTCCAACGTATTCGAATAAAAAATTCATGTTCAGGCTCAGCGTAGAGGTCTGAATGTATCTAGCTACGTGTATAACATTTGCCAGGGCTAGCTCGAGTACACTTGCTTAATTTGTAATTTGTAGTAGCACATACATGATTGTGGAACCTTTACATCTAACTCGTTATGTGAAATTAAACTACCTTTTTGTAGTGCGTTATATGCACCATCAATAAGTTAAGCTTGCAATATCTACACCAAATTTATCGATTAATTACTAGTAAGAAATTTGAAAATATGCTTTAACATTAATTTCATTAAGAAAAAAATTAAGTCATTTGTCATTATTCTTTTTATTTCGAAGATGAAGAATGAAAAAACACTTATAGATGTTTGGGTAAAATATCAGACGAGCCCTAAAAGCACTTCACGGTTTATGGGGTAAATATCGAGACAAACCCTCGAAGCCCTTAGAACTCAAGCAAGACTCACGATGGTAACCTGGCAGAGCAATCCTTACGGTCAAAGGCTGCTCGAGGTCGAGAGCTCCTACCTACTCGGGGTCATCCTACAGTCGAAGGCTGCTCGAGGTCGAGAGCTCCTTACCTACTCGAGGTCATCCTTACGGTCAAAGCTGCTCGAGGTCGAGAGCTCCTTACCTACTCGAGGTCATCCTTACGGTCAAGGCTGCTCGAGGTCGGGAGCTCCTTACCTACTCGGGGTCATCCTTACGGTCAAAGGCTGCTCGAGGTCGGGAGCTCCTGCACTGCTCGAGGTCGACCCCTCGGTCAAGGCGGTCAAGGTCGAGAGCTCCTTGCTCGCTCGAGGTCATCCTTACGGTCAAAGGCTGGTCAAGGTCGAGAGCTCCTTGCACTGCTGGAGGTCATCCTTACGGTCAAGGCTGGTCGAGGTCGAGGCCAGAGCACATCGCTCACTGCTCGCAGAGATCCACGAGCACAGTTGGACAAGACCAGAGCCAGGCAGCCCAGGCCGGTTATCTTAGAATCCTGGCACACCTTTTGATGTCGACAAGGGTCCCACATGGTGGAGAGATGACACTTGTTGTCGATGGTCGGCCACGTGCCTCCAGGCGTCATCGTTCCACTGCGCTTGCAGGCATGGTGATCAGGCCACGTGAATCGGGTTAAGGGACGATAGCTCATCCACAGGGAATATTCAGTCGAACACTGTTGTCGGAGGGACCCGGATACCATTAAGCGTGGGAGTGGGCGGCTGGAAAGAGAAAAGAGCGGGAAAAGCAGTATAAAAGGAAGCGAAGGAGAAGCGGAACAAGGGTTGGAACTTCAATGGACGAGAGGGTTGAAGATTTTAACTCTCGAGAGGGTTAGCGATTTTGATTGACCAAGGATACGTAAGCTAAAGCAGGGTTCTTCGATTCTCATCCTCTCAGTCGATTCTCTACAAAACACCGTATTTATATCGAAAAGGGGCGGTATAATACCCACTTTCATCTTTCAGGTCTCCTCACTGAGGAGATACCAAAAGAAACCAGATTCTTGACTTGAGCGTCGGAGGGTTCTCGTAGGAAGCGCCGGCGACCCACGACCGGTTTTACGTGAGTGCGGTCAGGAGACCAGCTATTCGAAGAAGGCAGTGGAGCAGGACGAAGGGGCAATCCTGCTCGAGCTTGTCGCGGCGGAAGGATCGAGTCTTGTTTGAATCCATGACGAGAAGGTTGAGACGTTCCTGCTCGAGTTGTTTGGAGAATCTTGTTGGAAGGTTCGAGAGCTTGTTGAGGCAGCGTGAAAAGCTGCATCGACATCTTTTGGCGCCGTGCTGTGGGGATCGGCACAAAGCCCGATTTCCTAATACATTGAAGACACACAAAAACACAGCGATGAGGGAAGCGGTAGAAGAGGTGTAAGTCTGAGGAATCGATGACTACGAGAGAAGTGGCCAATGAGGCCCGAGCAGGGAGATCCAGGAAAGGATGGATCGGATGGAAAAGCAGTTGAGATTATGACCTCCACTATTACGAGAATTCGGGGAAGGACGGAGAAAAGCACTGCAGCGATGTCCGGAGTCCGATCGAGGAATGCTCGTGTTCGGAAAAGCGGGAGATGAAGCCCAGACCTAGGGCACCGAATGTTGCGGTGAGAGAAGAAACAAACATGGAGGAAGGGGTCTCGCCAGACATTTGCGAGAGACAGTGACCTCTCGTCTTGGAGGAGTTGGAGGGAGAGTGCTGCAGTTAGGCGCGAGTGGTGGAAGATCTTGGAGGCAAGAAAGAGTCAGGTGGCGAATAATCTTTGGACAATGAATCTCCTCTCTCGCCGGAGATTATGGGTGTCACGATACCACGTGACTTTCGCTTCCGGATCTGCAATATTCGGGAAAGAGTGACCCGTTAATACACGTGGAGCGGTTCGATGACTGGCGGGGTGCAGAGTGCATCGGTGACCTGGAGGTCACGGGGCCTTCCAGCTCGCTCTTGAGGAAGAGGCGAGAGAATGGTACGCATGAGGCTCCACGGGAAGTATCTTGAGTTTTGAGCAGGATGTGCGGGGAGTTCGCGGAACAATTTGAGTGCGGTGACCCACGAGGATGACATGATGGGTATCGGAGGTGAGGCGAGAAAGAAGGAGAGTCCTCAGGGAGTTTATCAAAAGATACCGTAGATCGGTCCTAGATCTTGGTGCGTTCGACCATCCCGAGCTCTAAGGGGATTAAAGAGGGTGTTCGGATGGGAGACCGTGGTATAACTGCGGAGTCCTTGATCCGTTCGTATTCGGACGCGTACTGAACAAATAAAGCTGGACATGGTAATTGAAGAAGAAAAGGTGCTAGGTGAGGAGTGAACAAGTCAGCTGGAGCAAGGCGGAAGGAGAAAGGAGTCTGCCTAGGGACCACGGGCTCAAGCGACGAGGGGCCAAGGCGGCCACTGTCTGACCCGTGTCGGAGAGTTCCCCAGCGGATGGTTCCCGACCACCACGAGGTCTCGAGTCGGGATCGCGAGAGAATCTCGGCGTCGTGATGGCCGTACATCCATGACCGGCCACAGAGTAGACTGAAGTGAGCCATGCGAGGGATGATCGTTTCTGCCACCCAGCAGAAGCTTCCAGGGATAGGGGCGGTCAAGTAGTGGAGCAGGCCTAACTACAGGACGAGTATCTGAAGTTGAAGGTATCTCTTGAAGAGATACTTGAGTGGGCGAGGCGTGGGCTGCTTGAGCCCTCAGCCGCAGATGACCACGCCTGACCGGCGAGGCGGAGCGAGGCGGTCTGCCGTTTCCATGGAGACCATGGTCACACCGCGTCACGGTCTTGGTGATTTGAAAAACCGAGTAGAAGATTTAGTCGAAATCGATACGGATGAGTTAATAGAAGGAGGGCACCGGTGGTTGAACAACGGTGAGGAAGGTGATCGGGCCTATGAAATGAATCTGGAACCGCCATCCACGAGGTAATTGCAGGTGGTCCAGCGATGGTAGGAAGTTCAACAGGGCTCGGAAAAATTATTGCGAGATATCTGCATTGCCGTAGAAGTCTGATTCACTGCTCCTGCGACCAGAAGGCCGAGGTTCGGCGGTGCCAATCATGTGGACGAGATGAAGATGAAGAGGGGTCTTTGTACCCGCAGAAGATGCCACAGTGGTTAAAGCCGATGTAGCGAATAAGGAAGTTGGTCAGAATATTGGTTGATTCGGGAGCTCGGTAGATATTCTTTTAAATCCACACTCGAGGATTTAGGAATAGCAGTGTGAGCCTCGAGCATCTGAGCACTTCCTTGAAGGGGTTCGGGGAGGAAAGCTAATACCTCCAGGAATCATCGAGTTGGCGGTAACCGTGGGCTCGAAACCTTTCGAGAAGAACATGATCTTTGGATTCGTGGTGGTAGATGAAACCGGCCCATGTCGAGGCGATTCAGGGAGGCCATTTATGAGGATCGACCAATGCGTGGTGTCCACCATTACCTAGCCCTAAAGTGTCGAGTAAATGGGATTTATAGGGGTTCGTGAAAGGCGACGAAGGGTGGCGGAGGCTGTATCTTTGTGGCTGAAGAAGCAATCTGAGTCACCTCGCTGGACACGAGGCGAGATCGAGGCGGAGGCGAGAGCCGGTGGGAAGTTGGAGGAGCTCGAGGTGAGAGCAGGATGACCCAGGAAGAAGGTCAAGATCGGCTCGAGCCTTGGCGAGCCGTTGAAGGAAAAGTTGGTGGAATGCCTGCGAGCACTGCGAGATGTGTTCGCATGGACGCATGATGATATGCAGGGATCGACCCGGAGGTGGCGTGTCGCGGTGGCGGTCTGGAGAGATCTTGGCCGGTAAGCGAGAAGAGGAGGTCGTGAACCGGGAGATCTGAAGCCATCAAGCTGCGAGGTTGAAAAGGCTGCTGAGCGGGATTCATCTGGGAGGTGTCTACCAGAATGGATCTCGAATGTGGTCTTCGGTGAAGAAAGCAAATGGGAAATGGAGAATGTGTGTTGATTTCATGATTTGAACAAGGCTGCCTAGAAAGATAGCTTTCACTTACAAAGATAGATCAGTTGGTGGACTCTACGGCGAGGCACGGGTTCTTAGCTTCATGGATGCATTCTCGGGATATAACGAATTCCATGCACGATCGGACGAGGGTGTCTGACTTTCATCACCGATCGAGAGTTGTATTGCTACTGAGGTCATGCCTTCGGCCTGAAGAATGCGAGAGCAGCGTGTCGGAGGTTAGTGAATAAGGTTTTCAAGCCATTGATCGGTCGGACTATGGAGGTATATGTTGATGACATGATCACCGAAGTCTAGAGGCGGAGGAGCATGTAAAGCATCTAGAGGAGACCTTAGCCCTCTGAGGAAGTATCGAGATGAAGTTAAACCCAGAAAAATGTGCTTTTGGAGTGAGTTCGGGAAAATTCCTAGGCTTTATGGTGAGTCGCGAGGATTGAAGCCAATCAGGAGAAGATCGAGGCGGTGATAGAAATGAGGTCCCTCGTAACCTCGAGGAGATCTGAGTCGGCCGGCGAGCTGGCGTCCCTCAGCGGGTTCGTATCTCGAGCCAGCGATAAATCTGGAGTCTTCTTCCGGAAATGAAGAAGGGCGGGAAGGCGAAATGGGCCTTAGAATCGAGGAGGCGTTCAGCGGTGAAAAGAGTATTTCTTAAAAGCTCAGTTATTGTCAACACCTCGAGCGGGAGAAGTCTTGTTTACATGCTTGGCAGTATCGATGGGCAGCGAGCTCGATTACGGTAAGGGAGGAATCGAGATGCTGATATCACATGTATTACACGGCGAGGCGTTCTTTGAAGCGAGACTCGGTATCGACCATGGAGAGTGGGCTCTAGCCACAGTCGCGGCCGGAAGGCGAGGCCTTATTTTCGAGCACATTCGGTGGTGATCTTGACTAACTTGACCCTCGAGGCAAACTACTACACAAGCACGAGACCTCTGGAAGGTTGGTTAAATGGTCGGTGGAGTTGAGCGAGTTTGACGCTTAATTACCGACCCGAGCGGCCATAAAAGCACAATCTTTAGCAGACTTACGTGGTCGAGTGCGCAGCGAGGGAAAAGAGGCGGAGGCGAACCCTCGTCAAGCTCCGAGGCTTGACCAAAACATGGGTAGTCACGATGAGATGGATCACATGGAAGTCGGGAGGCGGGAGGCGGGAGTGGTGCTTCGAAGGTCGGAAGGGGTGGAGATGCAATCTGTTGTGAGATTAGAGTTGAAGTCACCAGCAATCGGGTAGAATATGAAGGCTGTAATAGCGGGTTTGAAGCTCGCCTCGGTAGTAAGCGAGAGGAGATAAAGCTTAGAGCGGACTCCCGGTTGATAACTAATCACCTCGGCGAGAGCTTTCGAGCGAAGGGAGAAGATGGATGCTACGCTCGGAAGGTAAGGCGGTAATGAAAAACTTCGAGTTGTCGAGGTGGAGCAGATCCAGGGGAAGAATTTTCGGCGGATATGATAGCTCGCATGGCGGCCACCTCGGACCCCGAGTTTCCAAAATCTATCCCTCCGAAGTCAAAACACTGCTCGAGTATCGGCGGGAGGACGAGTGATGAACCTAGCGAGCGACACACGGATCGCGGTAGATCATCTCTACCTCGAGGAAGGAGCGGTGCCGGTGATAAGAAGCGAGCAAGGAAATTGAGGTGCAAGCGGCCGAGTACACTCTCGTCGATGGGGTCTTATATGAGCGAAGTGCAGCTCTCCGCTTGCTGCGGTGTTTAGACGAGAGGAGGCGATTCGATCCTCAAGAGATACACGAGGAGTCTGTGGAAATCACTCCGGTTCGAGGTCCTTGGCTTTCGAGGCCTTGAGGCGAGGGTATTTTGGCCCGCGTACACCAGATGCTCGGGAGAAGGCGAGGCTGCAGAGGCGCGGAGCTTTGCTAACCACTGACTCGACCTCAGGAGAATCTTACGGCGATGAACTCGCCATGGCCATTTGCTCGATGGGGAATAGATTTGATTGGGCCGATCTTAGAAAGGAGAGCATCCGCCACCCATGCTTATAGTCGCGATTGATTATTTCACCGAATGGGTCGAAGTGGGAGCCTTGGCGACATCGCGGAAGGTAAAACCAGCGATTTCATTTGGAAGAATGTGATTTGCGGTATGGGATTCCCAGTACATTGGTCACTGAAATAATGGGAGGCGGTTTGATAATGGCAAGTTCGGAGACTTACAGTCGGAACACAGGAATAGAGTTGAAGTTTTGCTCTCCCTCGCTCGCAGGCCGATGGGCAAGTAGAGGCAGCGAATAAAACTATAAAGCGCCTCTTGAAGACAAGGTGAGGCGAGCAAGGGGCTTGGGTGGATGAGCTGCACGGTGTCTTGTGGACTCTGAGAACCACGCACAAGCAGCCGCTTGGAGAGACCCCAGTTCTCCTTGGCATTTGGACCTGAGCGGTGGTTCCATTGAGATAGGAATGGGGACACATCGGACGAGAACACTTGACGAGGAAGCAAAACAGCGAGCGAGATGTGTGCGGGGCTGGACTTCTTTGGAAGAAAAAGAGAGGATAGGCTGCGAGATCTCGGAATATCAACAAAGGGTGGCTCGTTATTACTGATCGGAAGGTACACGTTCGTGGAGTTCAGGTGGGTGATTGGGTATTGAGGAAAGTCAACGAGCCTGAAAGACCGAGACAAGGTGTACTTGGACCAAGCTGGGAAGGTCCATGTCGAGTCACTCAACTAGCGGGACCCGGAGCATCTGGGTTGGCTCGTCAGGATGGACGAGAGGTCGAGAGGCCATGGAGCAGCATGACTCACGAGGAAGTATTTTCGATAGGTTTTCTTGTATTGAAATGCTAATGTAAATATTTCATCCGAGATGGGATATGTAAAAGTACAAATGTATGTAAAAATAAGAACGGCATTTATAATGCAAGTTCAAAATAAAGAATGGAAGAAGAAGAGCTCCTCGGCAGAAGTCCGAGCCTAACTCATTAGGCGGAGACGGTGCTAGCTTCGGGTTATTTGAAAACGAGGCGGGAGTATTATCGGAAGACCTCGAGTCGATTAAAAGGCTCGGCGGAAGAAGAACTCCTCGGCGGAAGTCCAGAGCCTAACTCATTAGGCGGGGCGGTGCCAAGCTCGGGTTGTTGAAAACCGAGGCGGGAGTATTATCAGAAGACCTCGAGTCGATTAAAAGGCTCGGCGGAAGAAGAACTCCTCGGCGGAAGTCCAGAGCCTAACTCGTTAGGCGGGACGGTTGCTAGCTTCGGGTTATTGAAAACCGAGGCGGGGTGTCATCGAGAACCTCGGGTCGATTAAAATGCTCGGCGGAAGAAGAACTCCTTGGCGGAAGTCCGAGCCTAACTCATTAGGCGGGACGGTGCTGAGCTTCGGGTTGTTGAAAACGAGGCGGGAGTGTTTCGAAGCTCGGGTAGATTAAAGGCTCGAGAGAAGAAGAACTCCTCGGCGTGAAGTCCCGAGCCTAACTTCATTAGGCGGGACGGTGCTAGCTTCAGGTTGTTGAAAACCGAGGCGGGAGTATCGCAAGCTCGGGTCGATTGCAGGCCGGCGAAGTTGAAGAACTCCTGGCGGAAATCCAGTCGGGATGGTGCCATGCTCGGGTCGATGCGAGGCAGGCGGGAGTATCAGCAAGCTCGGGTCGATTCGAGGCCGGCGGGAGTTAGAAGAACTCCTCGGCTAGAAGTCCCGAGCCTAACTCGTTAGGCGGGACGGTGCCAGCTCGGGTTGTTGAAAACCGAGGCGGGAGTATTATCGAAGACCTCGAGTCGATTAAAAGGCTCGGCGGAAGAAGAACTCCTCGGCGGAAGTCCCAGCTAGGCGGGGACGGTGCCAAGCTCGGGTTATTTGAAAACAGAGCGTGAGTGTTATCGGAAGACCTCGGAGTTAATTAAAAGGCTCAGCGGAAGAAGAACTCCTTGGCGGAAGTCCCGAGCCTAACTTCATTAGGCGGGACGGTGCCAAGCTTCGGGTTGTTGAAAACCGAGGCGGGAGTGTTTCGAAGCCTCGGGTCGATTAAAATGCTCGGCGGAAGAAGAACTCCTCGGCGGAAGTCCCGAGCCTAACTCGTTAGGCGGGACGGTGCCAGCTTCGGGTTATCTGAAAACCGAGGCGGGAGTGTTATCGAAGACCTCGAGTTAATTAAAAGGCTCGAGCGGAAGAAGAGCTCTTGGCATGAAGTCCCGAGCCTAATTCATTAGGCGGGACGGTGCTAGACTTCGGGTTATCTGAAAACCGAGGCGGGAGTGTTATCGGAAGACCTCGGGTCAATTCTGAGGCCGAGCCGAGGTTCGAAGGAACCCTTGTCCAAAGATCCCTAGGCACTAAGTTCGAGGCGGGACGTTGTCTATGAAGCGAAATGCTGAGGCTCGAGCAAGTCAAATGAGCTCATGATATAGACTTAAGGCTTACTTAGCTCTAAGTCGAGCAAAAGTCTACCATGCATTCATAAATAAAGGATGTACAACACTTGAAAATTTTCTTGGGCAAGCACATTCAAAGTTAACTCAGCGTAGAAGGCGAGGAATGTATGTACACTAGCGATCGATAGAATTGTTGAAAACATGTGTCTCTTTATTTCAAGTCGAAAGATTACATATGTAAAAAAAAAAAAAAAAAAAAAAAAAGTGTCGAGTTATTCAGCGGGGAAGAAGCGACGTCGGCGAGGGACATCGGCAGCCGAGCGGGAGGAAGCGAGGAGGAAGGACACCAGCGGGAGCTTAGTGAGGAGCTTCGGCGAGGAGGGAGGTCACCGGCGGGAGGAGCCTTTGGAAGAAGAGGCCGGCTCAGCTGACCACGCGCAGGGCTCGGATGAAATAACTACTGAGGTTGCTCATGTACTCATTACATACCATTGACCAAGTGGACATGTCGGCTCAGGTATGCCTTGCAAAGCATACATCGAGCGATCGTGGCTGAGTCGCCTGGTGTTGTACTCGATGTGCAAGCTGGACGCTTGGATTATCTGTTGCTCACAGCAGGCGAACTTCTCCTCAGTGAGCTGCTCGTAACAAGACTTCGAGTGTCAAGTCTTTCAGAGGCATGCTTGACTCGCTCTTGACCTCGACCAACTCCGCTTTCAAGCCAGGAGACCTTGAGTCGAGCCACTTGCATTTTCTCTGCAAAACTTATATTTTCCTCCAGTGACCACGATTCTCCTCATCCTGCTCGTTAAAAGCACTGCTCGAGCTACGAACGCTTTGCGGAGTTCTTCACGGGAACTCGGAGTAATCTCGTTGAGCACAGTCGCGAGATACCGATGCCTAGAGGAGGCCATTTGGAAGATCTTGCCGTGGCCTTGGGAGAGCGAGGATTCATCTCGTCGAGAAACACAGTCGGTCGACTCTTCGTTAAAAGCCTTACGATAAGGCTCGGGCGGTAGGTGACTCTGCTCCTGCACTGCTGGCTGGCAGGAGCAGATCCTCTGTCTCCTGCGAGGAGGACCACCTCTCTGCCGTTCGACTGTCGGCAGAAGAAAGCGAAGCTCAGGTGGTGGAGGAGGGGCACCTCGCTCGGCTCGTGGTCTTTTGATGTGCTCGCGAGCTTGATTGTCCCAGCGCTTTGTCTGGCAGCTTCGCGCATCCTGCCGATCATTTCTTGGCTTGGAATTAGATTGGACTACTAAAAGCTACGAGGTGTCAGCGACTCCACCTGCGAGCTTGCGTTTGCGAAGCGATCTGCACTGCGTGCTTGAAGGCTGATTAATTAAATAAGAAGCACTCAGGAGGCTGCGAAAAACAACGAAGCGAGACAATGAAAGCAGAGCGCAAATAGAGGAACTAAAAATGAAATTCACAAGGCGGATAAATGACACGGAATGCGAAATGCTGCGGGCTGGAGGAACTCCCTCATTCTGAAGTGCGGCGTGCCCAGCTCTCCCAGCGAAGAAGAATTTGCTCTTCGGGTTGCCACGGAGGTAGGGAGATCGGTGATGGGCTTCACACCCTTGGTGGAGGTAAGATAATACCGACCGAGCATCGCTTTGGGCTACAGCTTAAGGTGGTAGAGGTGTCGATTTCCCTACCGAGGGCTCGTCGGATCGTGGCGTTTCCACAAGCGAAGAGCCGGAAAGGACTCTCCGCCGATTCGGGTTCGGTTGCCGAGGGCGGACGAAACCAGACAAAACACGGCGAAAATAAAGTTTGGAGGCGGCTAACCCAGCTGAAGCACTCGAATAGAAGGTTGTAAACCCGTGGAGGCGGTGAGGATTCACCCTACTGCAACCTCGAATTACCTATCGGGAATGTGGTAGGTTTCCTAAGCACTATTCGACTCACGATTGAGTGGTTTGACATTCAAGTAGTCGATGGGGTATTCCACGCTCGGACCTCTGGTGGTCCTTACCTGCGATCTTGGTGGGTCTCGATCGCAGGTAATTCCCTCTGGGACTAGAATCCCTCACGGGGATTATACTCGGAGGCGTGCCTCAGCTAGAAGAGGAAGAGTCCTCCGGTGACATCCTGCAGGGGTTCTTTGGGGGTCGACATTTTAAGGGTATGGAATAACGAGATCGCGAGAGGAAGAAGCAGTGGTGAAATGGAAAATTGAGTGGTACACGGACACTGAAGGAAGTGTGGGTGGCCAGGAGCCGCCTTGACGGAAAGAGGAAGGCCAGATAAGCGAGGGAGGCGGATGAATTTTGAATTTGAATGAGAAGTAAGCAAATAGAGGAGCAGTGAAGAAGTTGGGGATTTTTAAAGAGGAAGGCAGCGTCCTTTCGGTGGCGGCGTGCGTTTCGAGGACACGACCTTTTAGGTCGCGTCCTTTCAAATTCAAATCTGTGGTGGGATCGACCACGTGTCCGTCTTAAATGAGAAATGATTCAGTGGCGAGACAGTTGGGAAGCATGGGGAAGTTTAAAAGGCCGCAATTGACCCATCATTCTTGAGTTTCAGGTCTTATCTCGCTTCGCTCAAAGACTAGAGCGGGGGCCGGTGTTTGGGTAAAATATCAGACAGGCCACTAAAGCCACTTCACGGTTTATGGGGTAAATATCGGACAAACCCATCGAAGCCCTTAGGCTCAAGCAAGACTCACGATGGTAACCTGGCAGAGCAATCCTACGGTCAAAGCTGCTCGAGGTCGAGAGCTCCTTACACTCGAGGTCATCCATGCAGTCGAGGCTGCTCAGGTCGAGAGCTCACTTACTGCTCGGGGTCATCCTACAGTCAAGGCTGCTCGAGGTCGAGGCTCCTTACTACTCGGGGTCATCCTTACGGTCAAGGCTGCTCGAGGTCGAGAGCTCGCTTACTACTCGAGGTCATCCTTACGGTCGAAGGCTGCTCGAGGTCGGAGGCTCCTTGCACTCGAGGTCGACCCGCCGGTCAAGGTGGTCGAGGTCGAGAGCTCGCTTGCTGCTCGAGGTCATCCTTGCAGTCAAGGCTGGTCGAGGTCGAGAGCTCGCACTGCTTAGAGGTCATCCTTACGGTCAAGGCTGGTCGAGGTCGGGAGGCGAGCACATCGCTCACTGCTCGTGAGATCCACGAGCACAGTTGGACAAGACCAGAGCCAGAGCGACCCAGGCCAGTTATCTTAGAATCATGGCACACCTTTTGATGTCGACAAGGGTCCCGCATGGTGGAGAGATGACCTTGTTGTCGATGGCGGCTACGTGCCTCAGGCGTCATCATTCCTGCGCACTTGCAGACATGGTGATGCAGCCACGTGAATCGGGTTAAGGGGACGGTAGCTCATCCACAAGGAATATTCAGTCGAACATGTTGTCGGAGGGACCCGGATACCATTAGCGTGGGAGTGGACTGACTGGAAAGAGAAAAGAGCGGGAAAAGCAGTATAAAAGGAAGCGAAGGAGAGCGGAACAAGGGTTGGAACTTCAATGGACGGAGGGTTGAAGATTTTAACTCTCGGAGGGTTAGCGATTTTGATTGACCGAGGATACATAGCTAAAAGCAGGTTCTTGATTCTCATCCCTCTCATCGATTCTCTCAAAAACACCATATTTATATCAAAAAGGCGGTATAATACCCTTTCATCTTTCGGTCTCCTCACTGAGGAGATACCAAAAGAAACTCGATTCTTGACTTGGCGTCGGAGGGTTCTCGTAGGAAGCCCGGCGACCACGACCGACTTTACGTGAGTGCGGTCAGGAGACCAGCTGTTCGAGAAGAGGCAGTGAGCAGGACGAAGGGGCAATCCTGCTCGAGCTTGTCGCGGCGGAAGGATCGAGTCTTGTTTGAATCCAGCGACGGAAGGTTCGAGACGTTCACTTCAGTTGTTGGAGAGCCTTGTTGGAAGGTTCGAGGAACTGTTGAGGCACGTGGGAAAAAGTGCATCAACAATAGATATTTTAACCTCTATTTTTTTTTAATATTTATATATAAGTGGCTAACTAAATAAAATTGTGTGAGATTCATTTGATTAGACCTCCGGAAAAACATGTTATATATAATGCTACAATAGTTTCGATTTTGATGGTATATACTTTTGATTTTGACAATTATCTTTATCAACGGCAGCTGCCATATTTGCTAGTTTCCCCAAAAAGGGAGTACGCGATATTGGTTTAAATCCTGACATATTCACAAAATCTTCAGTAAAATTTTTATAAATCTTACCGTGTATATATGTATCTATTTGGACAGTTTTTTGTTTGGCCAACTCTCTAAATTCTCTAGACAGACACTAATTTAAGAGTGAATCCACTTGTTGCTTACCACACACAAATTTATTTTCCCCGTACGTACATATCAAAGAAAGAAAGAAACTGATTGGAAAATATGGAAAGATCGACAGTAGTGACGATCAAAAACATTAATAATGGCCACCACCACTTATCTCCACAACAACAACAACAACAACAGCAACAACAATCAATGGATCATCAACCTTACATTTCTTGCCCACCAAAACCCCCTCTCAGAAATGCATCCTTCTCTTCGTATCTCATCAGACCGCCAAATCATCAAGGCATTCACATTAACACCAGCCGAGCTGACGATTCAGAAATCTGCATCTTCGACGCCCGGAAGTACTTCAACGAAACCAACAATAACGTCAACATCGACTCCAAAGTGATCATCAGCAGCAGCAACAGAGTGTCACCCCTTAACGTTAATAATAATAATAATAATCTCGGACTCATATCCGAGCATCGAATTAGCAGCGATGTTTCAGCTCTTCCCAGATTCTCTTCTTCTTCATCGGTGGATGGATATGGAAGAAATTACCGGGCTCGATCTTTCAATGCAACTCCTACATCTTCATCGGAAGCTAGCTGGAACAGCCAGACGGGGCTTTTACAAAATCCGCCTGGTGCAGTAGCCATATCCATGCGAAACCCTGCAACTGAAGAAAAGAAAAGAGGGGGTGGAACTTCTAGTAAGTGGCGGCTTTTCCGACGAAAATGCCCTTGCTCGGGTAAAAAATCCGTCCAAGTTGAGGAAAAAGCATCATCCTCATCATCGGTAGCTTCAGTTTCAGCGGAACGCAAAACCCCAGCAGCTCGTTTATACAACGACAACAGCAACAACAAAAGGCAAATTCAAAAATCACTTGAAATTCCCGTCGACGGAAGTTTCCAAAGTGAAGAAACCATCGCTAATATCCGTAGAATCTCTGCGGAGAATCGTTTCACAGGCCTGGGCCAGCAACGAGTGAATATTGTTGCTCCTGGGAGACCCTACACCGATGCTACGCCCGGGTTCTCTTTTCCTATATTGAATCAAACGTCTCCCATGAAATTGGTTTTAAACAACGCTCCCCTTCTTGAAGATCCACCGCGAGAATCTTTAGAAATTTTCCAGCCGCCGTCGGATCAAGAGACTGCGGTGTCGAGAAACTCGACACGGCGTAGCTTCACCTTTCCGGCGAGTCCAAGTAGAGCCCGGATGGCGACCGACGACGACGTGGCAAGCGATGCGAGCTCTGACTTGTTCGAGATCGAGAGTTTCTCGACGCAAACGACGACGTACCCGATGTACCACCGTCGGGATTCTCTCGACGAGGCCGCGAGCTACAACGCGAGGAGACTAGCCGCCGTAAACGGTAGTAACAACCTAATGTACTGCACGCGCGGAAGCCCGGAGCAGCCAGTGACGCCATCAATAGCAGCAACCGAATGTTACGAGCCGAGCGAGGCCAGCATTGACTGGAGCGTGACCACGGCCGAAGGGTTTGACAGAGGAAGTGTTACGAATTACTCGGTGGCAGCATCAGAAGTCGATGACATGGCAGTGACGAGACACGTGGGCGGCGGGGGCGGGGCGGGAGTAGCAAGAAGAAGGGGAATGGGGGGATGTTGTTGAGCTGTCGATGTGAGAAGGCGGTGAGCGTGGTGGGGCCAAATCCAGTGAAGTGTGTGGCGGGTAGTGGAATGAGACATGTGAGCAGCAGGACATGCAATGTGAATAGCAGTAGTAAGCCACCGCTTGCGAGGTCTCAATCTCATACCTTGTCCCAACCTTTTGCGACATAGCCAGGGACCTAATTCAAGCTGTGATCACTTCGTTTTCATTGCCGCCATTTCTAGTTGCATCTAAACCGATCTCTTTTCTTCTTTTCTTTTTGAGTTGATTTTCTTTTGTTTCTTTGTTCCGTTTTAATTTCAAGATTTGTGTGATCTTGTTTTATGTCTACGTAAAGAAGATGTTGTTGTTGGTATAATTGATATTTTATTTGATAATCGATAAGACGCATTATTTACCAATTTGCACATTATCTTTCACTTGGCCCTAAAATGTACTCAATCAATTCACACTATTTCATACATGACACATCTTGAGGTGATGATAGTGAAACACATCAATTTTTAATAAGACATTTTAGATATGTGTAAGTATCTTGAATGGATTGCAAGGGTGGTATTTTTCTCATTTTGATAATTATTTAAAGATAAAATGATGTGACACAACAGCTACCACCTTTACACCTTTATTAAGAGGGTGACGACTGACGAGGCCTCGGATTGGGTCTTGATTTAGATACAAGAATTTGTGTTGGGCCCTGACGAATAGGCCCAACTTGTAAGTTTGAGGTTATATCCTAAAGGGGCGCTATTTTTCCACGTGAATATAATATTATATATTTTAAATAATATGTCATTTATTAATTAATTAGTAAGATAATATAATTAATTTAATTTATTTTTATTAAGTAATTGATTAATGTCACATAATTTAATCTTATTATTTAAGATATATAGCATTATTAATTACTTAACCCCACTTTTTTATATCATCAGACCCATGTTATTATTTTGATGTATCATTTTTTTAATTGAAATAACCAAAATTTACATGAAATAATTTTTCTCTACATATTTCAAAGGTAATGGTAACAAATTCTCTCTCAAAAGACCGTTCGTTGGTAGATTTTATTTTGGTATATATCTCCCTTTATAATTTATTTTCAAAAAAATATATATGTACTTATAATTAAACCACAAAAGAGTAGAAATGTGAAATAGATATTAGAGAGAGAAAGGAGAAGCCGTGAAAATTTATTCTAATACTAAGATTAATTATGATAAAGGGTTTCTATTACTAAAACATCAATAGCTTTAATTACTGTTTATATAATTAAATTGAAAAACTTACTTCATATTCTCTCTTTAATCAACTAAAAGTTAAATGAAATTGTTTTACAATATAATTAAATCAATCAGATCAAGTGAAAAGTTTCTTGTTCATAATTTTTTTTTCAGTTATTATTATTATTATTACCTTGTTGGCAAAGCTTGAATTAGGGGAACAAAGTAAATTTTTATAACAATTTTTTAACTTTAAAATAAGAGATAAACTAAAATATTAAAAAACAAACATTTCAATATAATGTATTATATCTTATAATATATTAAAGGTTATGTTTTATTGAAATTAAACGTAAGAAAAAAATATATTATTTTTAAAAATTATTTTTATAATCAAATTTGAAGTTAAAAAATGGCGCATAATTTTACTTAGTACTGAATTAGGAGTTATTAAAAAATAAAAATAAATAATAAATCATCTACTCAATTCAGTGCCACCGAATTTTGTACGCCGAATAAATTGGGTAGGGTATAATTTAAAGTGGAGAAAAGGGGTTAAAAGTATGCCTCATGAAAAATGAGGCTTCAACAAGAAGTGAGGCTCACATTCAATTTCCTCAGGGACACGAAATGAAATTAGGCGCACGCAGACAAAACAGAAAACAGCTGCCACATTTACCAGCAAAAATGCAAGGACTCGTGGCCTTGGCTTTACACGTTACAATAATGAAAAGTGGCGCTCACAGTTTCCCGTTTCCGAAACAGGTAAACGAAAGAAACCGCTGTCAGCAGCTGTAATAATTAATATATACAACCTCATCCACAATCGAAACCAATAGCTAGGCTCATGAAAGTCAAATCCATGGGCTGTCGTTTCCTTCTTTAATACTCATTTATTGTCTGTACTTTCATAGTCCTTATAAAAGTAGCATCAGCGTACAAGTCATCGGCAAATTACTTCTTCATCAGAGAAAAGAGAGATCTCAGCAAATTTCATGGCTTCCCTTGTACTATTGGTTTCTGAACTTCTTCGTATTCAAAACCCAGACTTGGGTTCTGTGGAAACAATACTGTATTCTTGTTCACTCCCAGCACATGTTGCCACCAAAAATTTATTGACAAACGAAGCTGACAAAGACTTTGAAGCCGAAGATCTGCAAGAATCAAGGATTTGTGTCGATATGGTCTGGCCTTAATTACTCTCAAGACTGAAACTTACTCTCCGTTCTTGCTGCTGTGTTTTTTTGTTCTTGTAAATAGTGAGAAAAAGACATTTGCATAGCCAAGATTGAGCTCAAAGGTTTGGGAGTTCAAACAAGAATATGGGGAAGATTGGATGAGAATTTGTTGCTTGAATGTTTAGCATCGTCGACTGATTTTTGTTATTCACATCTTGTAACTCTGTCATCTCATCATCATCTTTTATTAATACAACTTCTTTGTCTTTTTTCCCTTTTACTCGATTCAGATTCTGTACCACTCGATGACCGAATTAACATTAACCTAATTACTTTGAGCATAACAACAACATATATTTGATGCAAAAAATTACCACATCCTCAGTTCTCAACACAGAGGGCTTCGATGTTGATCTGTTTTGCATTTTGCCGTGGAAAGGGCTTTGTTATGTTGAAAGATGCCTGGGCAACTGGGCTCTAATTGATACTCCCAGTAGTTGACAGAACTTTGTTAGTTAGTTTCCTTCCTTTTGCCGTATTCTGGCCAAAGGAAGACGATAAAATGACGCCTAGTAAAGGAAACCATCGGCCCTAGTTGAGAGCTTTAGGTGAAAATGAACCGATAATATTTTTGAACTCCAGACTAGAAGGCTAGCTTTACACATTGAAACGCGCAACCTCATTTCAGTGTTAGTGGAATGAATATGATCCTCTCATCAAATTTAGACTCATCATTTACTAATAAATGATGTTAGAATTGTCCTGTTAAGGATTACGACAAAAGTTCAACCGTTTAGGACAAAAAGCAACCGAAGCCACATCACATCCAGGTAAGAAAAGGAAGGGCGACGAATTAATTTGGCATCCTGCAGCTTTAACAATTCCACTGTTTTTTGTCTTCATATATTTCATTATCCACAAAAACAAACAAGTAGTACACTCACAAACTAAGACTAGAAAAGATCTCACTCAGTTATCCACAATGATAAATTTAATTGAAAATGCAGACTAAATTGTCATTATATAGCCTTCAGCTATTCCACAAGCTTAACCTATTACATAAAGTACAAAATCTCAAATATATATTGGCAAAACCTTTAAAACAATTAAAACCTATAAGGGATAATACTAGAAGAGAAAATGCAGCATGTAATGAATTAGAGTTGTATCATGGACAGCCATAAACTATGAACAAAGATTACAATCTAAACTCCAAATGCATGTTTAATTTGTAGATTCCATTTTTCAGGATGTGTTTCTCACCATAGGGGTAACCAGGGCGGGTTATCCAGGCAAGAAACTAAGGTAATTTCATCATCATAGACAGGAAGAAGACAATGGCAAAGATCAATGATTTAACACACATGAATGGGTGAATAACAACAGCAAGTGAAAACCATTCACAATCCTTTTTACTAGAGATCCTTTCTTAAATAAGAACATTAAATAAACTCGATAACTATTGGTAATTGACCCAATACACATCCAGCTAATGGAAAATAGCAGACAGTTTGAAGTATGAATGGAACACTTGAGCAAACAGAGTATTCACAGAATGCCTAAATTGAAAAAAATATTTGCATTTGACGAACAGGACTTTGAGAGTTCAAATACAAAGGGTCAACTAACCTTACAAAATACACCAACCATCACATATGCTCAACTTGCAATTCCAAATTAAATTACCCATGTCCATGGTAGAATTTGTTTTCATCAGATGAATGCCAGAGAGAATAGAATGGGAAGAATGGTATCATCTACCATGCAAGGTAAGGCTACTTACAGATGCTCAACATGACACCACAAAAGAAAACACAATATCAAAGATGCATCACCAACATTTATGCCAACAACCAATTCTCATGTATTGCAACGACTCAAAAGATATGAAATTTAACATCATCTGCACATTTTCTCAAGCTTATTTCTCATTAAAGAACTTAACTGAAAGTCGTAAACATAGAGACATATAACAGCTTTATAAGTACAGACCACAAAGCAGAACTTTGTTCGAATGATAATGATCATAATCCAAAATATAAATGCAGTGAAATCATCAAATGAAAATACAAACACAATACACAATTTCACAAATATTAGTCTTAATTAATTATTCAGATTAAAACACCATCTCAAGCAGCTTCCTTAGCTGGAATCTTCTCGTATCCCATCTTCTTAGGGCTCAGATCATCATCATGATCATCAACATCACTGAATTCCTCATACGAATTGCGAGAATCGTGACGATTAGCAAAGAGGCTCCACACCAAATACATGGTAACGGCAGTAAGCGAACCGCAACCAACGCCGAAAAGCAAAGCAACGACGACGCTGAGAATGTCCTTGGTCCGGTCGCGGAGAGAAGAGAAGTCGTACTCGAAGGGCAGGACGCCACGTTTTGGCTCGTGAACGAGGTGCTGCTCCCGATCGTCGATTGAAGGGAGAATCGGACGGTCGAGGAAGACTAGGGGACGGTGGGGGTTGAATTGGCGGATTTCGGTGAAGATCGTGACGAATCCAGCGGGGTTCTCGGAGTTAGGGTTAGGGTTACGGTGATTGAAATGGATCGAGTAAGAGGAAATGAAGAGGGTTTTGCAGGGCCTTGCAGAGGATGAAATCGAGAGGACACCGATGAATATTGTAAGAACTAAGAGGAGACGCTGAGTCGATGACGCCATTGATTCGTACCACACAGCTTCGATTGGAAACGGAGCCTCTGATTGATTCGAATTCAAGTCTCGAGTTTTTTACTTCTTTTGGGGGTCTTGATGGTAAATACGGAAAAGTTTTTGGTGATGTTGGAATATTACTTATATATCCACCATTTTGCGTCTTTGTTAACAAATACGCACCAACTTTGTCAATATATTAATGTAAAATTTTACGAAGAGGTCCTTAAATTGTACTTAGAAATCAAATAAATCGTAATTAATCGAAAAAATCCTTCTCGAATCCGATAGGGACTTTTTAAAAATTTTTAAGATTATTAATTTAAATAAAATAAAAACATATATTAATGTAAATAAAAAAACCCTAATTTAATATAAATTACTTTTTGCCATCACCCTCTCAACTCATTTAAATGGTGTTACTTTTGTAGAGTTTGAAAAATACTATTTATTTAGTGGTGATTATTCTAATGTGCTACGTTGAGTTACTATTATTTTTAAGTCTAAATATATTGTATCTGATTTTTAACTTGTAGTATATTTTAGATTGTGGTTAGATAGTTATAGTTTTAAGTTATAGTATTAAAATATTTAATAAATATTAATTGTTGTAACTTAAAAACTGTGTTAATATAATTTTTTACTTTTATAGAAAATATCGATTATAGAATTTCTTTTTTTTATTGTCTTTTGTATTATATTATATAAATAGATATAACTTTTATTAGCAATTCCATTTCTATCATTTTAAAAAATTAAAATAAATAAAACATTCTAAAGAGATAAAAAATAAAGAAGAGATATCTCTTTAATTTTGTTCAATAAAACTTTTTTTATTTCCACTTCCACGACTTAGTTTGGTCGGTACCCAACCGGGCCTTTTTTTGTTCTAATGACCTATATCGTTGAACCTTAGAAAGGATGCTAACCATACCATAAAAAAACATTTTATTTAGATTTGCTTTGAAAACAAAAAAAAATGAAATGTTTGTTATTGTATTCAAAGGAACAATAATAAGAAGGATTATTTTTATTCTTTTCATTGAATCAAGAATCAAAGTTTATATTTGGTGTGTAGATAAAAGTTATTTTATCGAGCCATATCGGTTAAAATTCGTCCAACAAAAGAAATTGTTTTGAATTATTAAATTTAATTGTATGGTAAAAAATTATTATGTCTTTAATAATTTTATTAAAATTATTATTTAAAAATTATATTTTCTACATATTATTAATTTTTATTTTATAATTTATAATTTTTTTTATAATAACTATAATTTTTAAAATATAGTATCTCAAACTTGAACATATTTTATATCTTGTTGAGTACAGTGAATTCCTTGTTTATTATCCTTCTTATAAGCTATACTTGAAAGATAATTGCAATTTTTACTAAAAGAAAACCAAATCAAAACCTAATACTTGCTGTGAGGGAAACTTTGGGCCATTAATTTATTCCGATGAGCAGGTGACATGTGGCAATAAAGAATTAAAAAAAAAGTTAACACTATTAAATGAAGACAATATAGTTCAAGATAAGTCAATGATACTCCTAAAAGAGAGGATCTCTTTAATAAATTTATCCAATTAAAAGATAAAAATAAAATTAAAAAACACTAAGTTGAGCCCACATTCACGTAGCCATCATAATGAGAGATAAACCATCTTTGTCATTTAAACTAAAAACAAATAAGAGATCAGTGAGAACATAGATTAGCTGAGCATAATAATAAGGTAAGGACACATTAGCACCCCCTCGATGTCCCCAAAAAATCAACAGAATCATTAGTTTTTTTTTTTAAAAAATTTTAAAAATTAGTAATTTAAATTAAATAAAAATATATTAATGAAAATAAAAGAAAGCTTTTAATTTAATTTAAAAAAAATCCGTAGATCTTTCACTCTTTGCCATGGGATATTACTTTTGTGGAGTTTAAAGAATGCAATTTATTTTGATGATAATCGTTCTGTTATGTGTTGAATTGGTCCTATTTTAGAGACTGAAATATACTGCCCCCAGTTTCGAACCAGCGGGACCAAGTCTGGATAGGCAGGCCGAATCCCTTGTTTCTGATTCTTCTTAGAAGCTGAACTTGAAGGATATGGCATGCACGAATTATTACTTTATTAGTGTCAAAATTTGAGCTTACGAGAAAAACTGTCCCTTTTATTAAAAAAAAAAAAGAAAAATCAAAATTTTGTTTCTGATCCTTCTCAGAAGCTATACTCGAAGGATATAGAATTCATGAATTATTAATTTATAGTGTCAAAATTCGAGCTTATGAGAAAAAAAATGTCCTTTTTATTAAAAAAAAATTAATAATAATAAATATACTCTCCTTACTTGTAAGACTATTTTAAACCCCCTAAGAAGTTAATTTAAAAAAAACTATAATTAAATTAAACTGTTTCGCATTCAGAGATTAAAGAAAGAACTTATTTAAAAAAAAAAATTAAGGTAAGAGCATCGGGATATTGAAATTCGGCCGTTCGATTCAGTCGACGGCCAGATTAAACAGCGAAATTGAAGCAACTAATTGCCGAAATTGAGTTGTCTAGCCGTGGGTCCATTTCGAAAACATCAAAAGAGAAATTCATCATTCTTTTTCCAATGCAACATTAAGAAGCGGCCGAGTTTATTCGATATTTTTTGATATTTTCTACTTAAATCTCAAAAGAAAATGTCTAGAGTCACACACACAAAAGATTAAAAAGGAAAATCAAACGTACGGAATACTCAAAATGTCTGAGAAAAAAAAAAAAGAAGGAAAATTCAGCCTGACAAAGCAAAATAAAGAAGAGGATAGAGGGGCAGACAGGTAAAGGAAAGTGAAACGATTAGCGCCTCTCTCTCTCTCTCTGTCTCTCTTCTCTCTTTTCCTGGAAATTTTAATCGTATGAAGTGAGAGGAAGAGAAAGAAGCAAATTGGGGAAAATGGGTTTGCTGTGAAATAAGATCAAAAGAGAGGAGCTCAGAGCTGGAGATCACGTCTATTCATGAAGATACGCCTACGTTTATGCCCATCACGGTTGTTTTCTTTCCCTTTTTACAAAAAAAAAAAAAAAAATTCTTAGTTTATTTGTTTTGTGGTGCATTTGCTTTATTTATTTTTTATTTTTATCAAAACTTAATCTTTAACGTTTAATACTTTCTCTAGATGTATGATGACAGATGGGTTTTTATTAATCTGGATTTTAATTCTAGTTTTATTAGTGTTGCATTCGTATTTTCTTAGTGTTTTTACTCTTCCTTTCTCTGGATTTTAATAGATGTTCGTCGAAAGCATATTATCCTGTCGTTAATGGGATAACCAAAATTTATGATTTTTATCTAAATAATAAAATATCTTTAATAAAAAATTAATTTTTTTTTTCATAAATAATTTCATTAAATGTATTTATTTCATGTGTAACTATTAAATCTTATGTTACAATTTTCCTTAGTCTTAAAATTTACTTGTCATTAAATACTTAAAATATATTTAATATGAATTTTAAATAAATTATTTTATTGTTAGATAATAACTTTTTAATATATAAATATTATATTAAATTATAAAAAAATAATGTTATCAAAATTATTTTTCATAAATTATATATCAAATGATTACCTTATAAATATTTATAACATATAAAAATTATTATACAAGAAAATATTGTAAATATATATTTATTTAAATTTTAAGTGTATATAACATTTTTATGATGTGTTTACATATCGGGAATAAGAATGAATGATGTGTTTACATATCAAAATGAATGATGGAATAGGAATCAAAGTGACAATCTCACTTAAAATTGGAAATAATTATTAGAGTTCTCATTCTTATGGGAGAGGTAGGAGTAAAAATCTCATTCTTTGAAGTGATCATATTATCCTCACCCAAATTTTGAAATTCTCATTTTATCATTCTTTTTATTATTATTATTATTATGAAAAATTTATTGTTGATAATAATAATAATAATAATAATAATAATAATATGATTTATTATTATTATTATTAGAAGTATTAACGATAATAATTAATAATTATAACAATAATTACTATTATCAAAATAATAAAAATAATCACAATTATTATAATAAATAATGACAATAATCAACTAAGGTCAGTTTAATAATTTGTAGTAATCTATTCTGATTCTAAGATAAGATAAAGACATCAATATAAAGACAGTTCATTTCGATTTTAATTCCTACAACTAAAGCAAATAATTTATTCTAATTTTCATTCTGATTCCAGTCTATTCCGTACTATTAAGGTTATAAGTATAAAAATATTAAAATTAAGATGTTTTGAACTTATAAAAACAAACAACTTACCATTTATATTCAAACATTAAAAAATAAAAAAAACATACATATTATTCTGACACATGCGTTTAGACTTATTCAGATTTCAGATAAAAAAAACACACACTACTTAAGTTTTTATTCTATGTGGTGGTATAAATTGCACATGTTAGTATCAATTTTGTACATATTTGAGATCTCTGGACTGAGGTCTGATTTTGAAGTTTTGAGTGATTCAAAGTAACCCAGGATGTCAAGTGAATGGTGGCAACTGGGTAAGACACAAGGGCTAATCCTTCTTTTCCAATTTAAACTATCTATTGAACTTATGGCAACTTTGAAAACTTTTGTGGATTCTAGCTGCACTGCTCTGAAAATCTAATTCTTCACTGATTTTAGTTGATGAATTCTTTATTTTCTTGGGATTTTTCATCTCAGAAATTGTTGATTAGCCTCCTGGTTAACCTAATATTGACAGTGTATATTTTGCCTCTAAGATGATATACCTTCTTTGTTTGCTAATTGGACTTCTCAGCACAATTTCTTAGACACTTTCAAATATCGTATACATTCATTGTATACCCGTTGGCAAGTGAAAAGTAGAAAACTTTTTAGCATAGGATTATGAAATTCAATAACAGTTTTGCTAACTTATGTTCCAATATGAACCAGGAATATACAAAGGCGATGGTATGGTGATCCATTTTACTCAGGCAGCAGGCCGGGAAATTGGCACTGGAACTGTTCTAGATCGAATCATTATTAGCTCATCTCCTGCTCGTCCTTCAGCTAATCCATGTCCAAGGTGTGGTGATAACTCGAGGGATAAAGTTGTCATCCTATCTTGCATTGACTGTTTTCTTTACGGTGGTGAGCTGCGCCTCTTTGTGTATGATGTCTCAGTAGCAGTCTTACTTACCACAAGAGGGGGTACTTGCACCGTTGCCACGTCCGACCCACCAGAAGATGTAATCCATCGTGCTAATTTCCTCCTTCAGAATGGTTTTGGTGATTACAACTTGTTCAAGAACAACTGTGAGAACTTTGCAATCTACTGTAAAATGGGTCTTCTTGTGATAAATACCATCAGTGTTGGTCGGAGTGGGCAGGCAGCATCCTGGTTTGCTGCTGTAAGTACTGTTGTTTCTTCACCACTCCGTGGCCTGGCTGCCAGATTCAGTGGCCTGACAGTTTTGGATTATGGTTTGTATTTTGTTGACCGATATGTTTCTGATATTGGAGTACGGCCCGATGTGGTTAGAGTTCCAGTTGAGAGTCTAGTTCCCGGCTGATACTTACTTCCAGCTGTAGTGGCCTGGCTGCTGTGGGTAATGGTATGTATTGTGTTAGCAGATATGTTTCTTATTTTGGAGTACGGCGTGATGTGGTTGAAGTCCCTGTTGAGAGGCTCGTTGGTCATCCTATCTTAGACCATGCAGGTCTTGCATTTGATGATATTGCTATAGTAGAATGATTTATCTACTCCAAATTATTTTTTTGTTGGGTGTATCTTTTGTTTTGGTATGATTGTATCATGTATCTCATTACTCTGCTGGGTCCTCCTGGAGAATAATGAATGAAAATGTACCTTGGATATTGACAATGGGATGTTTATTTGTGTGTGAACCTCGGTAGTATAAAATTCGAAAATGTGTGTTAATATTACATTACAAGGACGCAGCTTGCTTAATAAAGTGAAAACACATGAGAAACTTAAACTTTATTAAGTAAAATCCAATCATCCGTCCAATTAAACATCGATTGAATGTCCAGAGACAAGTAGGCGTTAATATTTATTCTAAACTAAAAAATAGTTTACTGTATTTTTTAATAAATACAATTTTACATATATCCTCTCTACTCTTAATCAATCGCCTCAACTCAAAATTACTTTTGCTATGATATATATATATAGTTTTTTTTGTTTAACCTGTAATTGTATGGTTAGTTAAGAACAACTAATTTTAATATAATTTTGATTAAGGAAAAATTGTAAATATAAAAAGTGGAGCTTGTGAAGAACAACATAGGGGTTTTAATAAGACCACTTTAGAAGAAATCTGCCACTAAGCCCACCAGCAAACCAAACCTGTCCAAAAAATCCATTAGCCGAGGCAATTACAAATGAAAACTAATAAGGTTAGAGGTTATTTATTTAAGTTTCAACTTGAGTTTTAATGTAATGTGTTGTTTATAAATTAGGTGATAAATATTTTATATATAACTTATAAAATATTTATCCACTATCCAATCAATGAATACCACATTAATTGAAATTAAAATTGAGACTTAGATAGTAGTATGTCTAGTATTACTCAATATAAATTATAAAAATTGAAACTGAAAAAATATTAAAAAAATATATGAAAGATTCTTGAAAAGGAGTTATCGTTGAAGTGCACATAACTTTATATAGAAAAATTATCAATCATATACTTTTAAATATCACCAATATCATTTGTACTATAATATTTTTAACATGTATTACTCGTATACCTTAAGTTGATAAAAGATAACTGCCGTCCACTCTACCGTTTGCTACCGATAAGAAGTTAATGACATTTTGATAAAATGATGATTTTGTCCTTAAAACAAGTAAATGAGAAACTATGATAAAAAAATGACATGTCAATCTCTTTCAGTTAAATGTATTATTTTCGTAAGACATGTCGTTTTACTGAATATAACCGTATGACATGCAGTTTTACTAGAATAAAAATGTACAACATATCGTTTTACTGGAATATAATTGTATGACATGTCGTCTTATTTGAGTAATGACAACGTTTTACAGACGACATGTCGGTTTACTGGAATGCTGAAGGATGGCATGTTGTTTATACGGATGATATGTCGTTTGATTATCCAAAAAAAAAAACAGCAAAATAATAAGAAACACGCCTAACACATATGACCGGATCTCTTCTTTTCTTTTTTTTTTTCTTCTCTTCATACATACACACAACAAAAAAAAACAAAGGCAAAGCTAGTAACACACTTGCACTAACGGTAATTTTTTTTAAAGAGATTTTTGATCATATAAGTTAAGAAACTATTTCTATGTCTACCATGCTATCTTTGATCATAAGAATTGTTGTTATGCAGGTATGCTATCGACTTTTTTTTTGCTTTTGTGTAGTGTATTTATAAGAAAAAAGAGAAGAGATTTAGTTGTATGTGCTGCGCGAGTTTATTTTGTTACATTAATTTTTTTTTTTAGTAATCAAACTACATGTCATCCAATAACTTTCATATTAAACGATATGTCATCCACTAATGTTAATATAAACAACATGTCGTCCGAAAAATATTGTCATTTCCGACATATCAGATATTAATATTTCAATAAAATGATATATCGTCCGTAAAGTAATATATTTCACTAAAAAACGACATACCGTTTTTTATCACAACTTCTCCTATGTTAAAAGATCATACTACCTCTATGACATCAGTATATTCTAACAGTTGCTAATGAATTGGTGGATGGCATAAGCGTTTTAACAACTTAAGGTATACGATTGATATATGTTAAAAACGGCGTAGCACAAATAAATTAGTGACATTTAAAATATATAATTGATAATTTTTTTTATATTTATTTTCTATTGGGCATATTTTTAAGCAAGCAGCAAATCAAACAGCTCATTGTTTAGTCAAGTGAAATTTTGAATTTGTTATAATATTTTAAATGAAATCTCTTTTTAGTAAAACAAAATAATAATTTAAAAAGATAACGAGAACTCAGTTTCAAATAAAAACTTGCAAATTGTAATTAACAAACGAGTACTCTATTTTGCTTGTAATTATTAAAAACCATCGGTGGTTAGTAGAAATTTTGGATTTTGAAATTAGAAATTAAAAATCCCCTTCAGTTTCAGATTAAAGAAAGCAAAATAGAGGGGGAAGAGACTAGAGAGCCTTACAAGCAAAGCAAACGATTAGCGCCTCTGTCCCTTCTTTCTCTGTAATCCTACGACGAGAGAGAAACAAGCGCATTGGGTAGAATGGGTTTGTTTTCAAATAAGATCAAAAGGGAGGAGCTCAAAGCTGGAGATCACATCTATTCTTGGAGAAACGCCTACGTTTTTGCCCATCACGGTTGTTTCTTTTTTCTATTTTTGGATACAAACTGTTATGATTCTCTCATGGTGCTTGTTCGTCAGTTTAATTGCTTATCTATTAGGTTAGCTTTAGTTACATTTGAATTGTATTTGAATAAGCTAATCGTCTATTTTAAGTAGTTAATTGTCATTAGGAAGGTTATGTTTGAATTTTTTGTTAGTCATTTTATTAATAAATTTCATTTTTCACTTCCAAGTTTTTATCAAAAACTTAATCTTGACCGTTAATACTTTCTCAAGATGGATGATGGCAGATGGGTTTTCATCAATTTTGGATTTTGAATTTACCCTGGGAAACTTTATGTTTGTTAATTTTTATTTTGGTTGACATCTTTCTCATAATCAATGGAATTTAGTTGGTGAAGGAATGAAGCTCCGACTTTAATCTGTATTTGCTTGGTGTTTTTACAAGTATTTTTACTCTTCATTTCTATGGATTTCTTGCATTTTATGTTGAATCATAAACCTGCTTTGCCTCGGTTTATGTGGAAAACTGTTGGTGGACTTGTTATCTGTGTGTTATTTTAGACTTGATGTGAGTTTTATTTGGTGGATTAAGAGTACATTCGTCATTATAGTGTGTTGTCATCACAATTGCAGTTTTGGAAAAGTGTATTGATTATTCAGATGTAAAGAGGACTTTGAATTTTGCCTGTTCCAGGTTTGGATAATTTTCCTTGTAATAGATATTAGTCAAAAGCATGTTGTCATTATTAATGTTATAGATGAACTTCAGTGGTATACTGTCGTGCCTATTTTCAACTTTTAAGAATGCTAAAATCTCAATTTTATCTCTCTTGTTCTCTAAAGGTTTTACACCGATGTAGTTTAAATTGTGCATGTGAATATCTACTGTGTATTTGAGATCACTGAACTTTGACCCAAATATGAAGTTTTCAAGTTTTGAGTGATTCAAATTAAATAATTGGTTATGTCAAATGAAAGGTGGCAACCATAAAACACAAGCCACAAAGGCTAATGCTTCTTTCTAATTTAGACCATTTATTGAAGTTATCACAACTTTCTCAATTTTGACAATTTCTGGAGAGTTGTACTGCTCCTAAATCTAATACTTAGAAGGATTCTTTCTTTTCATGAGATGTTTTGTTCAAGTAATTGTTGATAAGTCTTCCTACTTAACCCGATATGGACACTATGTATTTTTCCTCAAACACGATATACCTTCGTTTGTTGGTAATTAGACTATTCAATACACTTTCTTAGACAAGCCTTTAAATATCATGTGCAAGCTGCATTGTATACACCAATGGGCAAGTAAAAATTTATAGAACTTTTTAGCATAGGATTATAAGATTCAATAATAGTTTTGCTAACTTACGCTTCCAATATGAACCAGGTGTATATGTCAGTGATGGAATGGTGATCCATTTCACTCGGGGGGCAGGTCTTGAAATTGGCATTGGAACTGTTTTAGACCGTATCATTTTTAGTTCATCTACCGCTCGTCCTTCAGATAATCCATGCCCTAGGTGTGGTGATTACTGGAGGGATGATGGTGTGATCCTATCCTGCATTGACTGTTTTCTTAGTGGTGGTGAGCTCTACCTCTTTGAGTATGATGTCTCACCAGCTCTCTTTCTCGCCAAACCTCGAGGAGGGACTTGCACGCTTGCCAAATCTGATCCACCAGAAGATGTTGTCCATCGCGCCAATTTCCTCCTTCAGAATGGTTTTGGTGGCTACCATGTGTTCAAGAACAACTGTGAGGACTTTGCAATCTACTGTAAAACAGGTCTTCTTGTGATAACCAGCCTCAGCGTTGGTCGGAGTGGGCAGGCAGCATCCTTGCTAGCTGCAGTAAGTGCTGTTGTTTCTTCACCACTCCGATACTTGACTACCAGCTGCAGTGGCCTGGCAGCAGTGGGTTATGGTATGTATTGTGTTAGCCGATTGGTTTCTGATATTGGAGTACGACGTGATGTGGCTAAAGTCCCAGTTGAGAGGCTTGTTGCCCATCCTAGCTTAGAAGATGCAAGTCTGGCATCTGATAATAACGCCAAAGAAGAATGATTCATTGACTCCAAATTATCTTTTTAGATGTGTCTTTTGTTGTTGTATTAAATGTATCATTGATCATTGGATGCATCTTTTGTTGTTTTACCATGTGTCTCATTGCTCAATTGGGTCCTAGAAAATGTAGATATATGCTCTTCATTGTAATGGGATTTTTGTTTGTATTCATTACCCTCAATCCTAACTTCTGTATAAAATTAGGATATGTGTTTTTTATTTTTTAATATCACATTGCAATGACTCGGCTTATTTAAAACTCAGCTTGATTATTTGCTCCAACGACGGGGAGTGATAAATAAATGAAAAATTTACTCCATCCTTGAGATGAGAAGGTGACAATCTCCAAGTCTCAAGAGTGGTTACTGGTTAAGCTACATTCACAATTTCACATACACATACAAATTTTACTTGTCTCATTTCTTAATGATGCAAAATTACTATTCCTGTTACACTCTCTCGCTTTTAGGACACTTTTTTTTTCCAGAATATAGGTGTTTTTTTTTTTCCTTGGGGATTCAACTAAGAATATAAAAATCGTATTAGTTTAATTTAATACAACATGATTATCCATTTAATAATATTGTCATTGTGGGATAAATAAATTAAGAATTTAAATTTTAATTCAATGCCCAAAAAAATTAGTGTTGACTCAAATCATCACGTCAGACTTGATTAATAACTGTGTTAAATTTAACAGTGTAGTTATCTAAATTTATTTATTTATGTTATGTTCATGTAAAGACACTCAAGTGAAAATTCACAATAAGCGAGTTTGAGTAGGATTTTATTTGTAAATATATCAGTAGAATTGTATCAAGAGAATTCTACTAGTAAATATATAAGTACAATTGTATTAGATAAAAAAACAAAGGTTTATATTAAATTATAATATATGTAACTTATACTCATTAAAAAGAAAAGTATATAAACCCTGTAATATATCTTTTTACATTCTTTTAATGGATGTAAGTTACATGCATGAGAACTTAGCAATTGCCAAAAAAAAAAAAAAAGTAAAGAATAAATAAATGAAAGAGAGACTAAAAAATTGAAATCATGTTGTCATTTGTGATATATTTTATTGAGAAAGCTGAACTGTTGGAAAAGATAATTATTAACCCTTATAAAACACGGATCCTGGGGACTCCATTTGAATCAAGTTACAGGAAATGCGTTGAGTATTTGTCACACTGAAAATGCGAGACTTCCTTTATGGGAATTTGTCACACCATAGACAAATATATTATCGTTAATTATTAGACTGAAAATGTCGTTATTTGTAAAAGAAATATACAGAAGCAAATATTTTTTTCGTGGATGTCATCAAAAAGTTTCAAGTCGTCAATATTTCATTTTACAGCAGCTATTAAAGAGCAAAGCAAGATCTCTCATCTATTGGGATAGATTGACAAAATGAGGTGCAGATCAACCCCTCAGACTGTTGTCAGAACATTGTTTAAAAGTTGTACAACAAACTTCCTGAGCATTAAATGCAATACAGTATAGAAGATCCAAGGGACTTGTATTGAGAGAACTGGAGGAGAATTCAAAAGGAAAAGTGTTCTTTATTTGCCTAATAACAAAATATATATTATCTGCAATCCGATGAACTTGAGAGCTTCAAATGAATCTTTACTTTTGACAATAGTGTAAGAAGTTCATCCTATCAATGAAACAATGAAGTGAAATCACATAAAAGGAAAAAGATCACAAATGATGTGATTTGTTAAAAGTGAAGGATGAGCCATTTCCTATAAGCTTAACTTTTCAGGTTCATGGCTATTCAACATCTACGAACTTAGATATTACTGCCTATTAACTTGCGCTTTTAGGTTGGCTGCCAATCAAGTTTCAACACCGTTTGTTGTTACCTTGTTTGAGGGTGTATATTACAACTTCAACACTCCTAAGCCCTTATCTAGAACAAGAAGCTTAAGCTTTTTGGTACAAACATGAAAATGTTATTAGCCAATTTAACATGATCACCTCACATTCAAATCCCCTCATTTGATTCATTAGTTAAATTATTAGACAAAGCGAAAGTCAGCCCATGTTCTGATACACGTAAAAGCCCGTCAAATAAGATCAGCACTGCATGTGAGGGGCCTAAAATTATTGTTTGGCTCTCACAGTCTCACCTATCAACTTCAGATTTTTCGACAAATGATAATAAATGTTGTTGTCAGACGAAGAAGTCTTGTTCCCAAATCCTCCAGCTTGTTAACCATAACCCATGATAAGTTTTGAATCCATAAGACAATTTGGTAATTATAATTTGACCTAACTTGGACTCACATTAGAGTTAAAATCTATTTTCGAGTTCTTTCTTGTAAGCTTAAACTTTTGGCACCTGTGATAACTCAATAGGATTTTATGATATGAAAAATCTACAACTAGAAGAATCCTAATTAATTTAAGGCTAGATTCTAAATCAAGTCCCATAAGGCCTTAGTATGGTCCGCTTTCACGAGGCTGAAATAATCTGATAATAAAATACTAAAAGATCAGGGAATCTGAAGAAGGTTGAGACTTGAGAGATATTCAAGAAATTCTTGCACAAATTTCAACTTAAGAGTTAGAAAAGGGAAATGGTTGGGGGAGAAAAATTCAAACAATAAATGGACAGGGATGGCAGGTTCAAGGAGGAAATTAAATTAGAAGCGATAAACATATGCCGTTTAAAGAAGATAAGGAGTGAGCATTTAAAAATTACGACAAATTTTGACCAACAACAAGCATATTTAACCATTTCTGCAAGTTTAAATAAACTTAATATGTGCCCTCGCAAACAGACATGGGCAGTTGCAAAGCAGAGAGATTTCCAAATAGACATTTTTTTTTTTACTTTTTTTTTTGATACATTCAACTTGCTCCCAGAAGCAGCAGCTGCCAATGCCGCAGTACCTAATTTGATACAAGACTATGAATACCAAATTCTCAGTGGTTTCTTGTTACTTTAAAGCTGTTCCAACCTATAGGAAATCTAGAGATGTAAACTTAATCCAAAAGAATTTGTCAGTAAGTCAATCTAATCAGTGGCACACAACTGAACATACATCAGCTAAATGGGTTGCTATATGATTATTTACCTACAAGAAATGACTTCACAATTAGCTAAAAATTGCAACACCAATTATAAGAATTTAATGCATATAACAATTCTCAATGACTTGACAGTGAAGAAAGTATTGACCGCAGAGAACTATAAAATGCACCTTTGGAATATTTGGAGCTAATTTTTGGACAAGTTGTTTTCTTTATGGTGGTGACCTCTACCTCTTTGAGTACGATGTCTCACTAGCTCTCTTTCTCGCCAAACCCCGAGGAGGGACTTGCACGCTAGCCAAATCTGATTCACCGGAAGATGTTGTCCATAGCGCCAATTTCCTCCTTCAGAATGGTTTTGGTGGCTACCATGTGTTCAAGAACAACTGCGAGGACTTGCAATCTACTGTAAAACAGGTCTTCTTGTGATAACCAGCCTCAGCGTTGGTCGGAGTGGGCAGGCAGCATCCTTGCTAGCTGCAGTAAGTGCTGCTGTTTCTTAACCACCCCGAGTCTTGACTACCAGCTGCAGTGGCCTGGCAGCAGTGGGTTATGGGATGTGTTGTGTTAGCCTATTGGTTTCTGATATTGGTGTGCGACGTGATGTGGCTAAAGTCTGTCATCTGATGATAACGCCTAAGAAGAATGATTCATTGACTCCAAATTATCTTTTTGGACGAGCCTTTTGTTGTTGTATTTAGTGTCTCTTTGCCTCTTTTCTTGTTGTACCATGTGTCTCATTGCTCAATTGGGTCCTCAAAAAGTGCAGAAATTAATATGCTCTTCATTGTAATGGGATATTTGTTTTGTAGTCATTGTCCTCACTCCTGATTACTGTATAAAATTAGGATATGTGTTTTTTATTTTTTAGTATCACATTGCAATGACTCAGCTTAATTAAGACCCAGCTTGATACTTTGCTCCAATGAAGGAGAGTTATAAATAAATGTAAATTTTACTCCACTTTTGAGATGAGAATGTGACAATCTCCAAGTCTCAGTGGTTACTGAGTAAGCTATATTCACAATTTCATGTACACGCATAATTTTACTTTACACCTCTCTTCATCAGTCACCTTAGTCCAAAATTATTTTTCCTATTATTATTATTATTATTACACTAGGACACTTTTTTTTCAGAATATAGATGTGTTTTTTTGTTCAACTAAGTCTAAGAAGATAAAAATCCTAATTTTTTAGCATTAAAAAAAATCAAAACTGAAATAGAGAAAACCTTGAAGTGAAATATATATATGCTAAATTAATTATAAACATATTGATAAAAAAAAATTGAAAAAATTTTAATAGGCCGTGTTAGGGCGTTTCAATTGACATAACATCAATATCAATTTAATAATTATTTCATTGATCGCGTAAATAAATTAATACTTTGAAGTCTAATAAGAATTAAAAAAGAATGTGTGGACTCATATCCGATTCATTTAATATTAATAATCATATCAAATTTAACAATCTCAACTTCAAAGTGCAATTACAAGTATGAACAACACCGAGGGAGTTTCATGCACAATGACATACAGACAGATATAAATGTCAAAAGTAAATTTACCAATTCCTCTGATTTTCTGTAATTCACAAGTCATAAAATCCAAACCTAAATATCTATTACACACTGTCTAATAAGGCCATAAATCAATTCCACCGGGCTTCTTGACAAGGATTTGATTGTATTCAGGCCTTGAAATCTGCACACAATTTGTCAAATCAGTAGTAATTCGTAGTGTACACAGATACTGAGAAATCCAACCAATTCAAGTTGTAATCAGATTCACAAAGGCTATTAAAATGCTCTATTGAAGCTAACCACAAATGTAATTCTAGACACAAGCAAATCAAACACCAGAAGCGTACTTCCTAGACAGTGAGAAAACAAAATCAAGGAATTAAGAATGGAAGTCAAACTTTGGCCTGCCAGATAAACACAAACAAAATGGAATTGCACCTCCAAATCAATGGTAAGAATCATATTGTGCAAGTGTGTGCCTTTGTGTGCATGTTTCCCAGCAATTTAATGCTCCTGGGGTTCAAAATATAGTGGCCAAACATCATAAAACAAACAACCCAATGAATTGGATGCTGTTCGAGGTTTCCTAATTAACATGTACAGAGAATAAGTGAGTAATAGATGACTTCCAAGAGAATAATGAAGCAAATATTGTACAGACCATTTATGCATGGTTCTACGTTATTTGATAATGGAACCCATTTTAACAAACAAATAACAATTTTGCACCCCACATGAGATCAGCACCATTCACAATATCAAAATTCTTCTCAAGCCATTTATGCATGGTTTTATGTTATCTGACAATGGAACCAATTTTAACTAACAAATAACAATTTTGCATCTCACATGAGATCAGCAACGTTCACAGTATCAAAATTCTTCACATGCGGCACAAACAATAAAGTTTACCCATCTTCAAAAATTTCAAAGTAATTCCTTAATACATTAAGCTCAAGACATTCAAACCATATACTACATGATAATCCCAGCGGTATCAACACTTTATGGAGTCAGAATCAAATCATAATCACTTCCAAAAAATTCAGGAAAGGATTACAAACACACACTGTAATTTCATCTCATTAATTCATAAATTGATCTCCTATAATCTTATTCAATAAATGTTTAGTGTATTATTTACCAATAACACACGAGTCAATCGTGTTAGTTGTCAATTTTTTTCAACATACAAGTCAACCATCTCAATTATATACTTAAAATCTAAATCTGTTTTTCTTTTTCCTTTTCTTTGCAATATATATAAAAATAAATAAAGAATCGAGGGTGACGTACGAGATCTTTGAAGATAATAAAAGTGATCATGAGGAAGAGAAAGAAGAGTATCTCGAATTCCGCCAATCTTACGAATGCGAACACCGCACTCACCGCCCTGCTAAACGCCGATTCATCCTTGTTTCTATTCCCTGCTCGCTTTTCTCTTCCCATTTTCCGATTCCGATCAAGAAGAATTTTCCAAAGCTGCTTACTTTTTAATTTTCTAACAAAAGTATTCTTACTCCTGTCAATCACCATTTCCCGATTCTCATTTATCATTATCAGTTTTTCCCTTGGGCCTTCTTACTCTTTGGGCTTTTATTTGGGCCTTCACTGGGTTTCTTACAAAAATTGTATGGTGTGTTCAGTATCAGCCGAAAAGATTAAATTGAAGAAGATAGCCGTTAAGAGAGAAATTTGAATCTCACTAAATAAATTAATAATATTATTATATTTAAGTAACAGTCAAAACAAATCGGAGTTAGTGTGGAATCAGAACAGAGACAAAACGACGGACATTAGATTCGTTTCGTTTGGTTTCTCATTTAATCTAACGGCTATTCTTTCTCTCTAACGGACACATGTGCTTTGCCTGCGACCGCTCAAAATTTGAATTCCTCTCTCTTCGTCTCCCTATTTGAAATTGTCTTCTCGAACAACGTACCCCTCCCTTTTTCTTATCTCTTCACATTTAACTCGTTAACGCATTCATTCCCTTTTACACTCTCGCTTTTCAACTTCTTTGTTCTTTTGGTCCTTTCCAAATGGGTAGTTGTTTGAGTAAGAAGAAAGATTCTTCTTCGTCGTCGTCTTCAGTTACAGATTCTACTGTTCCTGCTCCGGCCCCGGCTCCGGTTAAAGAATCAACGGTGACGGTAGATCCGAAGAAGTGTGAGAACACTCAAACCCAGAAAGAATTACCTAAGCAAGAAACCAAAGAGGAAGTTAAAGAAGAGGAAGGGTTGGTGAAGAAAGAAATATTCGTTATAAAACACAGAAAGAGCCACGACAAACGCGCAGTTAATGAAGAGATTGTTGTAAATGCAGCGGAAACTGAAAAGGAAAAGGACGAAATCGGAAGCAGTATTAGCAACGGCGTCGTACGGACGTCGAGTTGCACGAAAGAGGAGGTGGATGCGATTCTGATACAATGCGGGAGGCTTAGCAGGAGCAATTCGTCCGGGAAGACGGCCTCGTCTGCTAGAAAGTATTCCGGGTCGAAGAGGAGCTATGATTTTGATCAGAACGAGGGTGGATTTGAGCGCGATGGGGGTGACGACAGCGGTGATGTCGTCAAGAAGAAAGGGAGTGATGAGGAGGAGCAAATTCAGAGGCAGCATAGACAGCGGCACCGGCAATCAAGCAGGCAGTCGCCGAATGCGCGGAGGCGGACGCCGAGTCGAGAAAGAGATCAGCAGAGGTCGGGGAGTAGAGAGAGAGGCAGCAGTTGTGGCAGCGGGAGACGCGTCAGCAGATCCCCCGGTAGAAGATCGGAGAACAATTCTGCATCTGCAAATGCAAATGCTAGTGCTACTGTTAATAGGCCTGGGAAAATGGTGTCAGTGCCTGCCACTGTCTCTGTAGAACCTGCAACGGCGTCGAATTCTACTGGCGTCAAGAGGATTTCTGTGAGGAGAAACGTTGGAGACGCGGCTGGAGCTGTGGGTTCGAGGACGGCTGCATCGCCTCGGTCCAAGTCTCCGGCGAGAGTGAATGGTAATAATGTGAAGGAGCAGCAGCATCCTTCGCTTAGCCGCAACTCTTCGAGGAAGGCTGAGCAGCATTCTCCTTATAGAAGAAACCCTTCGAGTGAAATCGATCACCCCAACTCTACAAGGAAAGCCGAGAATTCTCCTTACAGAAGAAACCCTCTGAGTGAAATTGATCCCAACTCTCTCCAGTACCCGCAATCAGCTTGCAACAACAAGGCTTCGAATGTTATTACCAACAGAGTTCGTAACAAAAGCAGAGATTTTGAAGGAGAGGGTGTTTTTGTTAAGGATTCCTCAGTTAACGTTCTGTGTCAGGTACTATTATAAACTTTTCTCTAGCTATAAATATTAGTTATAAGCAAGCGTAATTTCTTCTCTTATAAGCCAGTAACACTATATCTGTACCGACTACCAAGTTATAGTTTCCTTCTGAATTTGTTAGCTAACAAATTATTACTGCTGAAATGTTTTCTTGTTCAATTTATGACTTCAAATATGTAATTTGAAATATAGGGATTCACCATTTTTTGTTGATGTTAAGATATTTATGAATTTTGTAGGCTCCAATTCAAAAGCCAAATGCTGAAAATATTGCTCAGGGAACTAATAATCACAAATCCAGCTGCAGAGCTACCGCCCTGAACAACAAGGTTACAGGTGCAAATATCACAGAAAAGGAGCACCAACAGATTCTGGAAGAAGATAAAGCTCAGCTGCCGATGACAGGCAATGCAGCAGTGGTATCTGAAAGTCAAAAACCTCAAACTTTAACAAGATCCAGGTCGTCTAGGCGATCCAGAGACCTCGACCTTAACCTCGATACCGAAACTTTACTGAATCCTACACCATCTTACACAGCATTATTGCTTGAAGACATCCAGAACTTTCATCAGAAAAGCACTCCTTCAGTTTCACTCCCAGCTTGTGTCACGAAAGCCTGCTCCATACTCGAAGCAGTTGCTGACCTCAACTCCACCACAAGCTCCAGTCTGTCGTGTGCATTTTCTGAGGACAGGAAAATCCCATCAGCTGATCAGTCTAACAACAAAAATGCCTATAAATTTTCCGCCGGCGTCAATCTTGTTGGTAAGAAAATGACTGAGGCTAAAGACCCTTTTGTCGAATCTGAGGTTCTTGCAGATGATGACCTGATGGAGCCAAGCTTTCATAGGTATGTGACAGTGAGGAGAGGCGGCAGTGAACTAGGAGTAGTAGATATGGATGGGCAGGAATCATCAGGCAGTAACAGTTTTGTGGGTTGTACCACTCAACAGAACTGGACATCTTCATCTTCATGGGAACCCAATTCAGCTGATTCAACAGATCGTTGGACATCAAGATCAAACATGAAAGAGGAGGATCAGAGTCCACTAGGTTTCCAGAGAAATGCCTCGCCTGAAGGCTGTGAAGCAACTAAGAACAGGAAGGGATTTAGTGGGAAAAGGAGAGAGACTGATCACCAGCCGAATGGAAATTGGCGCGGCAGAGTTTCTGTTGCTACAGCTGCAGCTTCATCGTAGCGTGTTGATTTTCACTTCCATCTATGTACTTGGTTTTTTTTTTTTTAATTATTATTACTATTATTTTAGTTGTAGACGTTGATGTTTTCACGGTTGCAAACTTGCAACCAGTTTCTTTCTTTTTCTTTTTCTTTTTTTAAGAAATTAACCACTTTCTTATCTTACTTGAACGATCTTTGCTCAATCAAAAAATATTTGTTCTTCCATTTGAATTTGTTTGTTTCCTGTCTAGTACTATTCAGTGTGAAATAGTAGTTATTACTCCCATGTTTTATGGATGCGTATGTAGTCACATGAACAGTCTTGCTCTGGCCTTCGTGTTTCTGTTTTTACTGCATGTAAAGAGTTGCTGCTGTTGTTTCAAATTTACCGAAAATTTCTTCCAGCAGTTCACTGTGGTAATATATCGTAATTGTGGGATTGCACTGTATAAGCTCCAAGCATTGTAAGTTACAACTTTACATGTGCCCATAAAAGATAGTCATGAAATCCATATTTGGCAAATCAAGAGCAAGGAATACATACAAATGGTATCTGGTCATTTCCAAATTCTTCATAGACCTGCTATGTATATCCTGCCATTGCTAAATCAGAGGACATACCGAAAGTTATGTCTATACCCACACTATAGACATACCCACACGCTATAGAATGATCCCAAGTCCCAGCTGGTCTATACTTTGGGATACACCAATGAAGTTGTACCCACGCTCCAATGCTTTTTTCGTTTCTATTTCTCCTTTAACTAGTAACTATTTGTTACATATGCATGCTTGCTGTTAGTATGAGTTGCTTTCCAGTTCAGCAGTGTTGCCTCGAGACTGCGGATACAGTTTCCCAGAAAGCCTCCTTTTCATCCTTGTTGACATGTTAATGCCTCCATGTTGACCGCATGAACCATATGCTTCACTAAACACTGCCCCGAAAGTTAACCACGTATATTGCAAACACTGTAACAGCGGCCCCAACCAGTTGCACAGGTGAGAATGTCTCACCGAGATATAGAAACCTGTGGTATACAAAAAAATAAATAAAATAATAATATGTACACACACCAAAGGACTCAAACATATGCATGCATGTATAGACAATAATGGCAGAACTATTAAAACAGCAGTTATTAATCATAGAAGTTCTTCAACTATTTTCTGGTTTTAGAACTCTTTCTTAACAATAGTCTAGACAATAATGCTGGATTTTCATTTACTCCATCTGTTCTGGTTGGATGATCTTACCCAAAAATTGAAGCAAACATCGGCGTTAGAAAGGTGAGGGAACTTAATTTTGTCAAGCTACCTGAAACATAAAAGCAATTCAAATTAAAATTTTGAAACACTTTAGTAGGTTATAGCAGAATTAATTCACAAGAAAATGAAAAAGGATATCATGATCAGGATTGAGTAGCAAAATTGATTACTAAAAAGGAAAGAAAATAAAAAAACCAAACATGAGACAAATAAAATTCTGAATCCCAGTATAGACCATAACCTTTAGTAGCACTGTAGAAGTATACACCATAGCTTATAGCACTTCCAAATACGGAGGTATAAATTAGCGCCAATATATCACTTGATGTAAGCCCATTAAGACTCTCACTGTAGACAGGATCATGATTGAGGACAGAGATTACCGCAAGAGGAAGACCACCGATTACCATGTGCTGCATAAATGTAAATGTTAGTTCCACAACCTCCACAAATATTCTCAGGGTTAAAAATGCACATGGACTTTGAATGTTTGACACCAATATATGTTTCGTTTATAATCATTGGTAACAGCTGCTATAGAGAAATCACCAATTGAACATCTATGACTAATCTATGTTTAGAGCAGGAACAATACCCATCCAGTTGCCATAACAGGATCAGAGTACTTGGAAACCCAGCGGACCATTACCGTACCAACTGCCATGCTCTGAGCTGCAAGGAGCATCCACCACTCCCCACTTCCCCATAATGAAGAATTACTCTCATCAAATGCAGGTACCTGCAAAAATATTAATTCCATCGATATACTTTAAATGAACACAAATTTAATGGGACATTTTTCTAAACATAGGCAAAAAATAAATCTATGACTTCTTTTCAGGAATACGTCATTAGGACTCTCTTTTTAATATGGAGGGAAGTTTCTAATTACAATAATGACAGATGGGTGAGAATTCACAATTCATAACAAAATTTCCTAAATAACCTCGCTCCCAACAGGCCAGTCACCAGCACATTGAACTCACCCACACTCTCTTTAGGCAGCTTAAGCTTTAAAAGCATTGCCTTTACGTGAAAATAAAACCAAGCACACGTTGATACGAATTGATAATAGAGAACCAAGCACACGTTGCACAAAATATATAGTTTCAGCCATTAATTTAGTGCAACTACGCTTGTGTATAGGGTGTTTTCAGAGATCACAGTGATATCAACTGCCAACAAAAATAAAATTGAAAGCAGCAACGTTGTACAGGTTAAAACTAGAATTGCAACTCTAGTTAGAAATCTAGAGCTCACCTCAAGCAACAAAAGTCCTATAACACCAAGAACAAGGCCACCAGCTCCAGCTAACCCAATGGACTCTCCAAACAATAAAGCCGCAAGCACAGCAACTGACAATGGTTGTGAGTCAATTATCACCTATGAAAGTAATAGAAAACAAAATTTTAGCTTGAACAAAAGAATTTCCTGGACCTAAATATACCCAATGCAATAAAATCTAGCAATGCAAATAAAATTTTTCAATAAAATTAAAGATACTTACACTACCCAAACCTGCAGAAGTTCTCTGCAAACCCTGAGCAAGAAACCCCTGTTCCATCACCATTACCAACATAATTAACAAACTATTACACATAGCAACATACAAAAACTAAAGATCATAGAATTTGCAACGTATAATACTAAGACCTGAAAGCATGACGCATCAACAAGAGCAAAGAGAAAGATGGAAAGCCAAGCATTGAACCCAGAGGGAAGCTTTCGACCTTGAGAGGTAGCAAAAGTTATTAACAACAAACCAGCAGGAATCAAACGAAATGCAGCCACAAAGAAAATGCCAGCCCTAGGCAAAACCTCCTTCATTGCCACCATTGCAGTTCCCCAAAAGAAGAATGGTGACACCAACACTGCCCACTCCAAAAGCATCCCCAGCTCCATCACTCGGCCATCTTGTTCTTCCTTTTCTTGTTCTTTTTCCTTTTTATCAGTTGAGGAGATCAGACACTCAACGTCTGTGCCTGTTCCCACACAATCAACAGTGGATGAAGATTCCATGGTTTTCTTGTTAGTCGTTGTACAATTGGTAACAATAATGGATCTTTTCTTGCTTGAATTAACAGTAAGATGATAATGAGAAAGCGAAGGTGGTGCATGCGTGACATGATTGCTGCTCAGCTTTGTGTTTGAATAAGATGATGAAAATGATCGAAGCAAAAAAGAAGAGTACAAGGTAGAAGAAGCAGAGGCAGAGGACCACCAAGCCATCTTTACAGTCCTGGTGCGCTAAGCTTTGGGGAACAGTAATGATGAAGAGCAGAGAGCTGGAGTTTTGAGTTGTGGTCAGTGAAGATCACACGTGGAGTAAAGCTGTTGCATGCGTGCCTGGGCCTGGCGTTACTATTGTGGTAATTCTACTTTTCTTACCCTTATCCTTCCGTTGTATACCAGAAACGACAAGTTTGAAATTTTTATTGTTTTACCTCGGTGTACTACTACTACGCTCGCAATTAATTTCACACAGCCCCTTTTTTAGTTATAAATAAATATCCATTCTGTTCACAATTATGGGTGAAACTTATTTTTGTCCTGTCAAATAATTATTTTTACTCTCTTTTCCTCTCCTTTGCCTCCTCCTTTCGAGAAAACAACGTACTTGGAACTTCCCATACTACTCCGTCGCATCGCATTCGCATAACAAAGTATGGTGGATATTAAATTTAGTCGGTGGTACACTATAATTCACTATAACTATTATTTTTTAACTCATTATTTTTTTATATAACAAAATATTATTAGATGTCCCATTATCTCAGTATATTATCTCACACAATTATTTCTCCTTCCTTTCTTCTTTATTTGTCTCACCGTCCAAAATTCTAAACATCAAACTTAATTTTAAAACAAAAGTTTAATTACGTGCTCCTCTGTATGAACCACCATCACGATGATGAAATCAACAAATTCAACAAAATACATTTAAACATGACAATTAATAACAAGTTTGGTGTTAAGAACCTACACACATTGAATGAAATGGTATGTTTAAATGTACTAGATGAATTTTATTAATTGAACAACTTCAAAATATATTAAAGCTCTTGACTATGCATGTTCAAGAAGATGGAGATGCTTTAAATATAAAGAGTTTTATTGTAAGTGTCAATTATATCGATTAGTGAGAATTTTTGAGTGGTACTAAAGGTTTGAATTACAATTACAATACTATTGATACTAATCTCTAAAAACTTTTCAATAAATTTTATTCTATTTATCATGAGTTTGAATCCTAAAAGATTGGTAAGGTTAAAAAAATTGATTCCAATTTTACTAATTCCTCTATTTTTTTTTGAATAATGATAAAATAAAAAATTATTAATGTTCCCCAATAGATCAATCATTATTTCTATTGGGGGCATAACCCAATTTACCGGTACAAATTATTCCCATTTTCAGGAAGAAATTGAGTTCGTGGATACTCGGATTGGCTATTAATGAGTTGCAGGACCCAAAGTCATAGTGAAGGAGTGACCCAGAAATGCAGAGTGGCAACCTTACATAAATGAAAATGGAGCCCTTCAATGCCAACAAAAATAATAAAATAGTGAATTATTAGGAGTTTAGTCTCCAATAATTATTTTGTTTTTCACGTAAATATCCTAATGTTGCTTCCATGACTTGCTTACTTACCTTTATTAGTCACTAATGCGTCTAAATTTAATTGTGCATTGGGGTGGGAAGATTTGCTTGGGATTACTATTTAATTTCAAGTACCCTTTTTCAAGTCTCTCAGTTCTGTTAACGTGTTTGATAAATTATTTGGCCTCCTTTTCATATTAACCACCACCACCACCAAGTCAAAATTGCTTTAAAATAAAATCATCATAAATTATTTTGTCATCTCTTTTTCAAAAGAAAAATATGGCACACACCAAATTGATATCCAAATAATTTATCCCTTTTAATTTCTTGGGAATTTGTAAGGATAGGATTTTATTTCATATTTTTCAATACCAATACAATACTTTAATATTGTGGTCAATTTCAATATTAATTTAAAGCTAATTAAGTATGGTCTGTTTTAACACTCGACATTAATAATTTTATATTTCATATGACTCATATTCTATCTTATTTTGTTTTTAAATGTTATCTACTCGTTGTGATTATTCTTACTGAATTTCATAAAAATAGACAATAAAGAAATAGCGATGGGGTTTAGCCTCATCAATTTTTATTCGGTTTTCGGCGCGATTCGGATTAATTTAAAAAACCGATCGGGTTGAATTGAAAAAAAAAAACTAAAAAGGCCAAACCCAATACCTAAAGCTGACACTATCTCTCGTTCTCTCCTCTCTCCCCGCTCAAGACAGAAGCTGCCGGTACCGGCTACAGCTAAAACACCCACGCCACGACACAGCCACACCACGTCATAGCCGCCGATAGCCTCACGCATACAGGCTCACGAGCCGCCGACAACCTCTGAGTCTCAGCCCACAACTGTCGCAGCTCTGCCCCACGACAGTCTCACCCGCCGTCGATCACAGAAACCCACGACAGCAACCCACGGGTCCACGAAAACAACCTCAGCAAAACAAGGTATATTAATGGATTTTGTTGCTGTTGAGTTGTTCGTTTGTGATTGAATTTGAAGCTGCTGGTTTGTTCATTTTGATGAATGTAAACAACTTAAATATTAATTATAGATTAATTTTTTTGAATGGTTAGCTGGTTATAGAATAGATTCTGTACTACATTTTTGACTTGAGGTAGCTGTTGAATGGTGATAGTATATTAGTATAGATTGATTTTTCTGTTTTACTTTGTTCATTGTTTGCAATAGTTGCTGTAACTCGAATTAGTAATTTGATAATAATTTTTCAATCCGTTTGGGTTAAATTCTTGAACTCGAACGGGTTGCAGATGAGCCGAAAATTGAAATGCTCACCCCTATTTTTTAGTCTTTTCACCTTCCAAATTGATTAAAATTTAAAAAGTTAAAGACTCGTAGACAACAACTTGCCATTTCGTTTAAAGCATAAATCCTCATCGGGCATGTAAAGTGCAATAAACCAGAGCATAAACCCTGCTATCAAAAATTTTATAGTGCAGAGGGCATCCAGGGAAAGAGAAAATGGTGGTGAGGATCCGATTGGCAAGATTCGGATGTAAGAACAAACCTTTCTATCGGGTCATGGCCGCTGATAGCCGATCGCCCAGAGACGGCAAGCATCTTGAAGTATTGGGCTATTACAATCCCTTGCCAGGTATCTCATTTCCCTTTCCAATTTACTTTTTAGATCAATTGAATTTTTTTTCTTGCAATATACTGATTCTATTTCAATGTTTATCCTTTTAGGTCAAGACGGCGGCAAAAGAATGGGTCTTAATTTTGATAGAGTGAAGTAAGCCAATTCTTTTAAATATATTGATTTTGCTATTCCGCTTTATCATGATAGTATTTTTGTTACACTTGGATACTCTAATTTGATGGTCAGTTTTTAACTGCAACACTTCAGTTGTAGTTTATGTTCGGAGAGGCAATATATGATTATCTGGAGTGAGGAATGAATGTATTCTGCAGCTGATTGCAATTTTTTTTTTTTTTCTGTTCTATATTTCCTTTGCTTCCATGTTCTCAACTGAAAATGTGAACCACATTTGAGAGGCACGTTATGGTTATGTGATGTACAGGGCAAGGGCTATATGGAATAATTTTCCAAACTAAAAGATAAGAAACACACACTACAATGCAATGTGTTTTATAGTATAGTTTATCGAAATCTTTTTTTTTTTTGTCTTTTAGCTTAATAAAGTTAAAGTCAGGATTCTTGACTTGGATCTATCTATTTAAAACAAAAGAAAAAAGAAAAAAAAACTTGAAGTGAAACTGTAGCTTAAAAGTTTGTTGTGTGCTAAAAGCAAATGTATGGCTCATTTTGTCATCCATAGTTGATACAGTGTTGGTTGATCTTCCTTGTGGAAAACCTTTAATTTTGATCCAACAAATGAGAATCAGTGCTTGCCCTAGCCTGATTACGAATCCCCTTGAAGAGGCTTTCCTGTCATCAAGCAACCAATAATTTTGCCATGGCTTGGCCTTGATACTGATTTGAACTCTTGCCATTTGAACTACCAGCATCTGTGAAAGCTGAAATTGGATCAGCTATATGCCTTATTAGAAAATTATTATGGCCTGCTTTTGGTTGTTCACATCTATGATCATGTGCAGTAATTTCTACGTTCACAGTGAAAAATGTTTGTTGAAAGCTTGTTTCTATTTAGTGGTAGAATCATGGCACAGACATCCACCGGTAAGGTTACTGTGGTCTGCTGAACTGAAGTCTGAAGCCCTTAATTACATTATCTATACTGTCGATAAGTCTGGTTAATTGGAATTATTTCTTTTTAGGTGGTCGAATGATCCTTAGTGATTTTCTTTTTTCTTTTTTCTTTTGTATATTTGTGTAAGGTTGATTATATGAGAATTTTAATGCTGTCCTCAAGTTTGCTTTGTTAGAATTGTAAGCTTAGCACTCGTAGGAAATGATATACTTTTTCTCATTTGCACCAGCTGTCTGATAACTTTGATGCCTCCCATATCTGAGTAATATAACTTATAAATAACTGCATAAAACATGTCACTGCTCTATCTCTGTCCAATTTGGTGTTTCTTCATTCTTTTTGCAGGTATTGGCTATCAGTTGGTGCTCAACCATCAGACCCTGTCCAGCGCATTCTTTTCAGGGCAGGGTTACTACCCCCACCCGCTATGGTGGCAATGGGACGCAAAGGTGGACCACGTGATACACGTCCAGTTGATCCTATGACAGGACGTGTCTTAGAGAAGCCAACCAATGCTAAGCAAATAAAAGCTGATGGTATGGAAGGAGAGGCTGCCCCTTGAAATGTTTTATTCTGCTTTTCTATTTAAAGGGAAGAAAGTGGCTGAGGGGTGGTTCCAAAAATCTACATCTGCTGTGATTTTGCATGGAAATACTTGCCTTTTTGGTAGACATTTCAGCCTCTGTAGAGAATTTGTTTTTTTTAATAAATCAGCACATGAGGAGGTTATATGTTATTCAATAGCATACTATTTGATTATTGATTTTTTCTAGGTTGAGAATTTGGAACTTCTTGTGCTTTTATCTGCAAACACAATTTATTATTTAATTTTGTCTGTGCGTGTAAGTGAAATTATTTTTGTGGTATGGTTCTCTATGGTAGAAGCTTAGGTATATGGGATACTGGCTAATCTTTTGTTGAACCAGATCGTGGTTTTTTTTTTCTTCCTCCTTCCTTATAACAGGATTGCAGAACCTGTATTTGCTTATTATTTGCGAATCCCTGGTTTGGAAAAGTTGTAAATTTGATCCTATTAAAACTTGCATCCTCCATTCATTTGGGCAAATTGTATAGTTATCATGAATCTGTGACTGGATCCTTTAGAGGCATTTCTGCCATACTAGTCAGCAGGATTATGGCTGTTGGGTTTCGGTGACCAATTGTTTAGAATTTGACGGTGCATGTCTAAGCTTTAAATTCTGTTAGTCCTTATCATCAAGGCAGCTAGTTGTCGATGTTGGTTGGTGACGGTGTAGCATGATTGTTGGAACTATAATCCGATCCCCCAAATAAATAATATCAGATAAATAATAAGTAAAAAAATTTAGATGGATGAGAAACACTAATCACACAATAATTTAAAGTCCACGTTCAATTGGGCTACGTTCACGAATGAGACAGAAATTCAGAAATTCACATTAATAGTTGACGCACAGTACAAGGGCATACACCGATAACTCAATAACACCCTCGTCATCTCTCTCTATCGAGAAACTCATTTTTTTTAAAATAAACCCATTTGAAAGGTGAAAAGATTAAAATATATATATGGAAATATGGAATTATCTAATCGGACCAAAAAATGATGTCCAATCAGATAAAATTCAAACTTTTAAATACCATATTTGATTGTAAGGATTTCTTTGTAGACCACAAATCAAACTGAAAACTGAATAAAAATTTGGGTAGACTTGAACCAAACCAAATGTAACTTTGACTAATATTTTATCATATAACAAATTGAGACTTTCGATAGTATTTTATCTGCTAACAAAACAATAATTATTGGATATTAAATTTAACGGGTCCTATAATAGAATTCACTATAAATCTCACTTTTTAACTCACTGTTTTGCCACATGACATAATACCATTGGACTGTTCCACTATTTCGGTATTTCTTCCTACTTGGCTCACCTTTTTCGCATCTTCAACGATCTAAAATTCCAAACATCAAACTTAATACCAAATCAAATGCTCAATTATGCGCTCTTCTGTATGAACCACCACACGATAATGAAATCAATAAATTCACCAAAATACATTTAAACATATCAATTAGTAAGTTTGGTGTTTAATGTTTGATTTATTTCTCACATATTGTGGACTAGCATAAATCATTTTCATTGTTTTATATTTTACCGAATTAATACGTGACTAATGTCAAATATTAAGGAGCAATCTTAACAGACTCATGTATTAAGTGATCAAATATTGTATTAATGAGTCCGATTTTGTCATACCCTAAATGGTAGTATATTATGACAAGATAACCTTTAATTAGTATTATTATAACTCATAATGGGATGGCGATTTTGTACTAACACATGAGGATCCCTGACTCACCATGCGATATATAAGTGACTTGATTCATCGGAGTTAATCGTTGGAAAATCCGGGAATGAGTGCAGTCAGACTCTCTCGCTCGTTCTCTCCGATTTTACTTGTTCATCTACACGATATCTTCAGCAATTTTGCTCTCGAAGTGAAGGCAGCAGCTTTACAACGACTTGGATCAAGTTCTGGACAATCCATCAAGCTCCATAACGTGTTTGAAGCTTGGATTCATAGCTAATCAAGGTAAATCTCAAATTTTTCCTAAAATATGTGTTTAATTGGAAATGCAAGATTAAGGCATTCAGTTCATATTTATTACAACAATTGGTATCAGAGCCTATGGTTATGCATTTCCTATTGAACCATGGCCATTTTTGGGGATGAATCAAGCTTTGACTCACCCATGGAATTTTTCTTTATTTTTGGATTTTGTGATTCTGAGCATATCTGACCAAACGGTCATTGAATAATTCATGGGTGATGTTTAAGGAGTCAAAATATAATTTTTTCATGTTTTTTGGTGGCCAAAATCGGGTTGTTCAAGAAAATACAACTGTAGCTACTGTAGCTACTGTAGCTTCATCGCGAGGAAGAAGATGAAGTGCAGTGAAATTATCATTTGGCTCCCTATATTTTCTAAATTTATGTTGTGGCCCAAATATTTGGTAAAAGTTTCAATTTGGTCCTTGACCGAAAGTCAACATGATATAATATCATTTGGGTCCCTGATATTATTAATAATTATTTTTTAACCCAAAATAATTATCATTTGGGTCCTTAATATATTAGAAAATTATTATATGGCCCAACTGTTCTCGAAATATTATTTGTACCCTATATATTTTGGGTAATTATATTAGAGACTAGAAAGTAATTTAATTTTATTTACAGTAAGGGCCAAATGTTTTGTTATTATAAACAGTGGCTATAATTCTGAAAATTCTTCATTTAAGTCCAAAATTTTCATTAATTTTGACAATTTTTCAGAATTTCAAGTATAAAATAATCCATCATTGTTGTATATTATTAAACCCTACATATATTGAATGAGATGATATGTTTAATTGTATTAGATGAATTTTGTTTATTGAACAACTTCAAAATATATCAAGGTTCTCGATCAAGCATGTTCAAGAAGATGGAGATGCTTTAAATATAAAGAGTTTTATTGTAAGTGTCAATTATATCGATTAGTAAGAACTTTTGAGTGGTACTACAAAGTCATATTGAAGAAGTGACCCAGAAAAGCCCAGTGGCAACCTTGCAAAAAGGAAAATGGAGCCTTGGAATGCCAACAAAAATAATAAAATAATGAATTATTAAGAGTTTAGTCTCCAACAATTATATTGTTTTTCAAGTAAATATCCTAACGTTGCTTGCATGACATGCTTACTTTACCTTTATTAGTCACTATTGCGTCTGAATTTAATTGTGTGCATTGGGATGGGAAGATGTGCTTGAGATTAATATTCAAAATTAAGGTCCCTTTTTCAAGTGTCTCACTTCTGTTTGATGAATTAGTTGGCTTACTTTTCAAATGACTTTTCCATTTTAATCTCTTGGGAGTTTGTAAGGATAGAATTTTATTTCACTTTTTTCAATTCCAATAAAATGCTTCAACATTGTGGTCAGTTTCAATATGAATTTAAAGCTAATTAAGTGTGGTCTGTTTTAACACTCGACATTATAATTTTATATTTCATATGGCTCATATTCCATCTTATTTTGTTTTTATAAGTTATCTACTCGTTTTGATTATTGTAATTGGATTTCCAAAACAATATATAAAGAAATAATTAAATGAAACAGTGATGGCAGGCATGAGATCAATAATCGTCACTCACCCTTGAGCTAAGTCAAAAATAGTAGGTACGTAGCTTCATATATTGACAATTTACTTTGCAATTGCATCAGTCATTTTGCTATCATTATTTCTCAAAGAAACAAAAATAAAATAAAATAAAATAAAAAAGAAGCTTCCAAGAACTTAACATTGACTTACAATTTTGGTTAACCAAAAGTTTGCCTCTTCGGTTATTTTGTAATATTACCTAACCTTAGAAGAATATGCCACGTGGTTACTTAAAAATTTTGCTATACCAAATCTATCATACAATCCAAATAGAATACGAACCTTTTGTTAATATGTGTCCTAATGAGAGGTATTAAATTAACTTAATTTCTTCCTAATAAGGAGAATGAATTGACCTTAAATTTAGAAAGCTTGCTTGTAATCACTAAACGAAGAAAAGGTGAATAATTGTTAATTGCACGTCATGAATAACCAAAAAAGTACAAAATCAGAAGTCACTTTTAATCCAAATTTTTGTTCCTTGTTCTTGGCTTTTGTTTGCATATGAACTAGGGTTCTGCAGATTGTTCTGAATTGGCCTCATCATATATATCAATGTCACAGCGTGGTAGGCGAAAAGTCAAATTAGGTTTGAAATGAAATAGAACATAAATTTTCCATGAGAAATTTACTTATTTTAAATCAAATTATTCGGATATATATATATTCGTGACACATGCTAATAATTGATATATAAAGCGTACAAATTATGTGATACTAATTATTTGTAGTATGAAAGCGGGAAGCTGGAAAGCAGACGCGTTATTGAATTTATGTAACGTAACAAAACGTGTGCTTTACAAATTTAAAGGAAAAAATACAAAAAAAAACCATAGAAAAATTGACACTTTAGCCTTCAAGGTCATAGTCAAACAAAGGAAGCTTCAAATAATTTTCAATTTATTTAATACAACAAGCGAAGAAAATTTTCTCTTATATTGATTCCTTCAACACACAAAGAGGAATGAATATACAAACGCATACACACACATTCATTTTCAGTCTCAAAGCTTGCATCAAAATTTGCATTCAATTCAATGGCTGATACTCAACAGAAAATCCACCCGGTGCTAGAAGATATAGAGGCACAACAAAAGCCAACAGCCCCGCTAGTGCCACGTGACACGTCAAAATCCGATCATGGCGACCCGGCGGCCGTCGTCACCGATGCCGAGCGATACCCGCCTTTCCAACGTACGATACCGGTGATGCACTCAAAGCCACCGAAGAGGAAGAGAAGCTGCTTGTGCAAGTGCATGTGCTGGACCATTTCTTTGCTACTAATCTTGATCATTATCATCGCCGCTACCGTTGGAATCCTTTGGCTTGCATTCAAACCAAAGCTGCCAAAATTTTCAGTCGATAGAATGCAAGTAAGTCAGTTCATTCTCAGTGACAACTCCAGCTTAGAAGCTACCTTCAACGTTACGATTACAGCCCGAAACCCTAATGAGAAAATAGGGATATACTACGAAGGAGGGAGCCGTATAAGTGTTTATTATACGGACACGAAGTTATGTGAAGGGTCATTGCCAAAATTTTACCAAGGTCATGAGAATACAACGGTGCTGAATATTCCGTTAACGGGGCAAACGGCGAATGCTTCGGCGTTGGCAAGTACGTTGCAGGAGCAGCAGCAGCGGACGGGGAACGTGCCCTTGAAGCTTAGGGTTAAGCAGCCTGTTAGGATTAAGCTTGGGAAGTTGAAGCTGATGAAGATGAATTTTAGAGTCAGGTGCAGGCTTCTGGTTAACAGCTTAGACCCTAATAATTCTATTAGAATTCAAAATAGCAGCTGTAAGTTTAGATTTAGGCTTTAAATTGATTCTTTACTACACTATACTAGCAGTATACATCTTCATTAGTCATGTCATACTTTTGATTTTTTATTTTCCTTTTTTTAATTTACCTTAATTAGTTATTTTTTCATTTTGAGTTTTGTTTGTCATTACATGGGGGTTTCTCCTCTCTCTCTCTCTCTCTATATATATATATAATAAACACTATGATGTATATTTATTTTTATTTATGTATCAGATTTTTTTCAGGGCAAATATTTTTATATTATTCTTCCATAATGCATGACAAATCTTCAGTATGCTGCGTGAGAGCTTCAAACCTTTTTCTTGTTTCCTTCACAGATTTGATTTGTTTGCACATGGTAGTAAAACATCAATATAAAACGGCAACGTTTTCGACTTTTCGTTAAGGGATTCATCTTGGGATTGAGTAAAAAAAAAAAAAAAAAACACTACTAAGTCGGTCTTTGCCGGCGATGACGGTATAAAGTATAAATTACCTTGATACTTCGTTACATTTCAAGCTTTGACTTTTTAAGGGGTTGGTGACCGTAATTTGGAACATTCAAGTTTCAAAGAAAAAGGTGTGCCAATGCGAAAATTAAGTGATTTCGACACCAAATGATCAAAGAGCAGAGCCGCAGGAGCCTAGTTGAATCATTCCGTGGACGAATTCATTGAAAATATAGGATCAGATGCTTTACTTTTTGCAGAAAGCTTCACTAGTCCGAAAGACTTTTAAGACGCTGCTAAAGCTGGTAACTTAAGTTATAGTATTAAAGTATAGTTAAAATTGAGATTGAATAATTATATCTTTTAAATTATAGTATTAAAATATTTAATAAACACTAACTGCTGTAATTTTTAAATTATATTAATTATATTAATATAATTTTTTATTTATATAATATAAAATTTATTATATTTTTAATAATTTTATTAAAATTAATATTTAAAAATTATATTTATCACATATTATTAATTTTTATTTTATAATTATAATTTTTTTTACTGCAGTTTAAAAAGTACAGCACTTCAATTCTAAACATACCTTTAATCGATTAGGCTTTTTGTAAATGGACAGTATTTACCAAAAACAACTGACGATCACGCAGAAAATTATCAGTTCAAAACTGCGTACACGGTTTACACGGACTCTGTTTACCTAAAAGCTGTTTACAGATTCTGATAGCACGACAGTATAAGCTCCGAAGGGGAAAAAAAAAAAAAAAGCAAAACTGTCTATCCACAAGTCACCGACGGTAGCGGTAGCGTTTGAAGTTGAAGTATACATGCAATATCCCACGTTCAAATGTGCACTTGAATCCTTTCTTATGAGAATACTCCCATTCCTTGTTAACAATTTTGAATGCCTGTAATTTCAAGACGACAAGCTGGTAAGTCAAGGGTAATTTATTCATTGTACACAAAAATAAGACTACCAGATAGATCGAGACAATAACTTACAATGTCCTCGTATGGAGGCCCAGCATGGAACCTAATGATGCATGTCTCGCCATTGCTTCCATCTTTCTCAATTGTGTATGTAGGAGCCTTTGTCTTGTCGACGAGGTCAGGGTAAAAGATATTGAATTTATATCCTTGCACAATTTTTGGTGGAGGGTTGTCATGGTCGTAGTGAGTCTGATTATATTTGTTCCACTCGTATCCAGTGTGCACACGGTTGAAATACTTTGGTTTTCTGGGTCGATATTTATCATGCCACCAATACACCTGCATATGAGATTTTTGTAGCAAATAACAATATCATACAACAACTTAGTAGAGGAAGATGAGCAGAATGGATTATAAGCCCAACCTGTGAGTCCAGGTTAACTTCTGCACCAGACCCAAACACTGCATCCCCTTCTTCCATGGCTCCCATAGCTTTCATGGCTTTCAGTTCAAAGTTATCTTCTGATGGAGTTGGCTTTGATGTCATAGCTTCTTGAATTCGTCTTTGCTGGTCTTCCAAAACTGCAATTCGTTTACGCTCCTGTTGATATACAAGTAGTGACATGGTTAAACATACAAACAGCTTTTTAACTCGTAAGCTTCTAAAATAGACAATAATGCATTGTATTAGACAAGTTTACCAGTAAAGCCCTATCCTCATCAGGGTCAATAGCTTCTTCGTCATCACCAACATGTAATGGTTCTGGTGAAAATGATCCAGCCTCTTCCTCTGCCTCTTGAGTCTCTCTCTCCAATACAGGTTCTGGTGAGAAATTTCCAGCATCTACATGTCAAAAAAATATTAGCCAATGACTATAGATGCAATAACCTTAAAAAGAATCAAGAATGTTACCATAGCTAATAAAAATATGCATACCATTGTCATCATGCTCAATAACCTCTGCTTCGGGCATTGAATCAAGATCAGTTTCGAATTTTACGCCTTCCAAAGGTTGCTCAAGTCTTTGCAGATGCTTACGCAGCATTTTAGCATGTATTTCCTTCAAACAAGCCTATAATTGCAGCTAGTTAGTAGTGAAGTCCAGAACAAGTTGCACTTTACATAGAAAAATCATGTACAAATGTTGAGAAATGAGTACCTTTGCCTTGTATATATGAAGCCGTTTAAGAATGGCTTCCCAGTACTCAACCACCTTGGCTGTGCCAGCACGCATCTGCAACTCTATCTTGGTTTGTAATGCCTCAAGCTCCTTGTGAGTCTTTCCTTCCAAAAGATTCTTGACATCTGCTTCAATGCTAGAATGCAACCCCCTTTCTTCTGCAAGCAACTCTGCAGGAGGTTCCTCCCCACGCACCCGAGCTCGATCTAGTGCATCCTTCTTCTGTGCTTCAGCTAATTCCCAATCACAAACCACCATAAGCGCCTGTTGATTTAATTACACATGTCAAAGCACCATCCATATCTTATTGTGACAAGTACCAGCAATTGTTTTTAGCTAACATCTACAGTGCTAAATAAAGTATTCATAGCCATAATTTTCTGATAAGTAGTGACCATGAGAAGTGGTCTTAAACTAACCATTTCAACCAAGAACAGCAGTTTTCAAGAGATAACAAATTTATAAAAGAAGAGAGAGTGGCCAAAAGGAAAAATATATGATTTTGGAGGAAACTCTGAATTCTCAAATTGACAAAAACATTATTCTAGATGATTATGGGGTCAACAACATAAAATCCTATTCCATTATGTTCCATACCAGAAGTGATATTCATTTATATACAGAATATGCAAATCCTAGAAAGGTAGCGAGTTACAATTGTAAACGAAGAAATATCTACTCAACAAGAGTAAAAGTGTGAGAAGGGATAATACCTCCCAATACTCTACATGAGTCGGGGTTGCTCTGTCCAAATCTAAATACATTTTGATATCATCACGAAGTTCTTCCATCTCTTTTACGGTCAAGCCCTATATTAAACAATACAAATCAAACACATGAATAGTCAGAAGACAGTTAATGCATGTTTGTTAAAAAAAATTATTACATCAGAGTTGAGGTTACAGCAAATAATCACCTTGAAAACCATGTATGGTTCATTTATTTCTATGTCCAAATCATCTGATCCACTAAGGTGCTTGCACAAAACATCAATAGGCTTCACACGACCTTCACGCAGTCTAATCTCTGACCTGACCTTGCTTTGATCAAAATGAAACTGTAGAATGAAAATATTAGTATCGGATCAAATTACAAATAATTTTAAAAATGAACGGCAACTGCAATTTGGCAACGAACCTCCTCCTCTTTCTTCTCCCAGTCCTGGAACTCAGCACGAGCACGTTCTCTAGCCAACAGTGCCTGCAGAACGATATAATTAACCAAGCCAAAATACATCCAAATAGCAATGTAGATAACTCAAACATAATAAACCATGAGATAGTTCTCTTGGAAAACAGATTCTACAAGAAAAGCTTTACTCTAACAAAGGACTAAACTCACCATTTCTTCCTCATGTTGTGCCTTTTCGAGGGCTCTTTCCTCTCTCCTCTTTTTAACCTTTTCAATTTCTGCCTGCATCAAGAATGGATGATGAATAAATTGAAATACTAAACTGAATAACTAGCGATATCAACTACTAATTTATGAAATTACTAGAATTTTGAATGGATTAGGACAACAAAGAATTTAACAACATAAAAACAAAACATAAGACACAAAATGCATTGATTACCACAAGCTGAAAAGTTAAAAACTAATTGCGGATATACATACCATCCTTTCTCTCTGTCTCTTTTTCTCAGCTTTAACAGAAAACTCTTCAAGGGGCACACCTTGGGAAACATCACGCTCAATCTTTTTTCGCCAGACAAATCTGCAACCCATAGATTATGACTCGTTTATATTCAATACAAAATGAAAGGAAAAAAAAATTTCTGCCCCTAACACATAATTATCTCAAATCCATTAGCCGTCAAATCAATAGTTTTACCATTAAGAATGCATTCAAGACAAATATGATCAATCTCATAAAAATGAAAACATGTAATCTGGACTAGTTATGATCATCAGCCGCAACCTTCAAATGCATTAAAAGAAAGAATGAAAAACAAAAGGCCATTCAAGACAAAATAAAGAAAACATACTTCTCATTGAGATTGGAGTCGCCAAATGGATTCGAATCGTTAGAATAACCAGAAACCTTTTGCACCTTCAATTTCTTTGCAACTTTTGCTGCCTGCACGGTTGGAAATTGCATGAGCAGTAAACAAAATTGAGTGAAACAATATAGTAAAATAAAATTCAATGAAAATAATAAAAATAGTAAACCTTTCTTTGAGCTTTCTTAGCCAAATACTCAGCGATTTCCTCTTCAGTAATTTTCCTCGAAGACTTCCGCTTTTTGTGGTCATGATCGCTCTCATTGCTATCGTCATCAGAACTATCTGAGTCCATACTGTGTCTGTTGCTTTTGCTTCTTCTTCTACCATCCTCAGAACTATCTGATTCCCTGTCATTTCTATTGCTTTTACTCCTACTTCGTTCTCTGCGCTTGCGTGACCTCCTTTCTAGAGACTCATTAGAATTGGTGTATGAGTCGGACTTGGACTCCAACTCAGACGAGGAGTCATCGTATCTCTTTCTTTCACTTCTACTTCTTCTTTTGGAAGAAGACTTCTCTCTCTTGCTCTTACTACTCTTTCCATGACTACCCATTTCACAAAATCCTGTTCAAGTTACCACAAGTGAGTGAAACAAATAAGAACATAGGTCAGGGCATGTTTAGGTTCCGTACGATCAGTTAAACCTTGGACCAGAAACAAAACAAACAAAGTCTATTACGATAAGGAATTAACCTACAAATGAACAACCACTCAAAAAAAACGAAGTGATATTAGAATAATTAATATTAACCACAAATGTTTTGTATAAATCAGATTTTATAAATAAGTAATCTAAAAATGAATAGAAATTTGAGTCAGGCTAAAATTCCACAGATCCATTATAAAGTCCAACAACATTCATCCAAGTGAAAAATAAAAAATTCACAAAGTTATCTTGAAGAAGACAACAATTATCAAAGTTCCAAATTTTCAATACTAATATAGCAGAAATATGGTCCACAAATTCCATCAGTTTTACTGTAAATTTCCGAAGCTCCAAAGAAATAAACTAATTTAGTGAATCAAAAAAAGACAAGCATTTAGTATTAAAACATGGGAACAAGAAGTTTAAGCTCTACTTACCAATCAATATTTGCAGACAAATATGTAGTATTAAAACATGAGAACTTAAATTTAGAATCTCAATTTTCAAATAAAATGAGCTAGTTTTCCCCAAATTATAAAAATTTCAGGGATTAAGATTCGCGAGATGGAGTCCTCTTTAGGGTTTAATTTTCTTCACCATTTTTATTGAATGCACAGAACACAATCACGCACTCAATTAGCTGTGAAGAAAACTAAACATGAAAAATTTACAGCAAATATATATATTCTCCATGCATAATTACGTTGCAAAAACAGTTTGTATAAAAACAAAACCAAAATCATGTTGCAGCCTTGCAGGGTGATTTTAATCTATTAATAGAATGCACTCCAATTAAAATTACGAAATGAAACCAAATTAAAGTACCTGCAAGCTGCAACACGCAATGAGGGGCCTAGAGAGCTCGGTGACCAATGACCAGAACCGAGTTAACAACCTTGAAGGAAGCGGCAGCGACAGTGACCACAACAGGGCCAGATGGAAGCGGCGGCAGCAGTGGACCTGAAGGAAGCAGCTAGATCGTGAAGACAGTTATTTGCAGGGGAGCAAAGCCAGAACGCAGCAGTGGAGGCGGCAGCGAGCGATGAAAGGCTTTATTATCGACAGCGGCAGCGAGCGAAGAAAGGCTCTATTATTATGTTTTTAACGAAAATGTTAAATATAATATAATATATTTATCTCTTTATCTTTATATTTATATATATAATTTATTATTTTTATAGTAGATTTTTAATTTATTTAGTATATTAATTTTAATTAAAATAATTAAATAATTCTTAATTTACATAATTAACAAGAAAAAATATTAATATAATAAAAATAATATTATAAATATCATATATTAATATAAAAAAATATATGTATTATATATAATATCTTATTTTTCTATTTATTAAGGTAAATATAATTATTTTTTTATTAATTAAATAATTTATTTATAATTTATTAAATATTTAATCAATAAATTTAAGTACCGTTAATATTTATATTTAAATATTTAAAATATATATATATATATATATATATATTTAAATGGGTCTAAATTTAACTGAAGTTTAATATGATATATACTGCTTTATTACTGAGCTACTGAGGAACAACGAGAGATTATATCTCATAGAGTTCAATTCTTGTTCTCAACTCATGACTAATATGAACTCAAAATTTCCTTCGTAACTCCCAGAACTTCTTCGTAGTGGCTCCGTTCCATGTTTCGTTTTATAAGAAACTACAAAGATATCACAACAAACAAACGAAACTTTACGGTTCGATCAAAATATTCTTTCCCATTGTCCATATAGAACTCTGGCAAGGGTCGATTCAGAAAAACTAAATAAAAAATCTAAGAAGACTTCGATTGAAATCAAATTCTTATAATCTGTATCTCCCTCCCTTCAAAATAGAAATAGTAAATTTTATATATATATCATATTAAACTTTAGTTAAATTTAGACTCATTTAAATTTTAAATTAAAAAAATAAATAGTACCTCAAATAACAAAACCACACCGGCCGGTCAGAGTCGGTTCATTTGGATGGACAATTATGGTTCGATTTGTTTTTTTTTTATTGGACTTATAAAGCAGCATTTAACGTTGATAGCAATATAGCATGCAATTGCAAATTTGGGTTGGACTTCGCCTTGAATGTATTTCGTTCGTTTCCACAAAATTGCCACCACTCCCATTCCTGACAGGGAATTCAAAGCTAGTAGCACAAAAACAATATAAATATTAAAATTCACTTTAATGTTTTTCTAAAGTCATTACAAAACCATACATGGGAAGTTCCATATTTGAGTGATGGGATTATGGAGAATCTACATAGATTAATAGGTAGAACAAGGCATAGCTGACAGAGAATTATCTGCTGCCGAAGATAGATTATTAGGGGAGGGCCACTACTCAGTTTTGTGGATGCTGATTCATGTTTGTACGAAATCCATACGTATAGACCCAAGCAAGAAAAGACCGACTTTGTCGCTGAAGGAGATGGGCACAACGCACAAGTGGCTCTGGCTTTTAACTTGGAACTTTCAATCATCTTATTGCCAAAAGGATTTCTGAGATAAAGAAAGGGTAAATAGCATTATTGTCTAACTAATTTATGCTATTAAAACTTGAAAATGAAGCAGAGATTATGTTGTGATACATTTTAAAATATATACTCATGTCATTTTTGAGATATATATATATATATAATTTTTTTCTTTTTCTTGAAAGTCGGACAAAAAATGCACACACAGAGTTAGCAATGTCAAGCGGTTCACCTTTGTTATTTACGAGAAAGGAGTCCATAAATGGTACCAGCTACTCCTCGCCGTTTCCCCTACATAATTTAAAGAAAGGAAAGCAAAATCTTAAAAAATGTACTCTCCCAACATATGAAAAGTAAGTGACAATGCTCACCTTTTCGCTGTTAAACATGTCCTCAGCAAGAGCTTCCATTTGCTTTCTCTTTTTCTCTTCTTTCATAGACACGGCCATTTCTTCAGTCCCATTGTCAGTGTCAGAATCTCTATCATTATGAAACAGACTCGAATAAAAATATTATACGGAGTTGACTGCAGTTCAAGAATCAGATTGCATTGAGGAGCATGGATCTTACTTATATGGGCAATTTGAATATGGAATAAGGTTGCTGAAGCTATTCCCTGATTGAATATTTGTCTACAAATCCATTAATTTTTATTTTTATTTTTAAAAAAAAAGTAAGAAAAGAAAGGGGGATCAGGCATCTCATAATATAAAAAGCTTTGACATGAGTTATTTAGATGCATGTCAAATAATCAATAAAAAATGCTCAACACTCAAGGACTCCTAGATTGGCCACATCATGAAATTGACACAGGATTTTGAGCAAAAGGAGCAGACCGGAAAACAATAATACAAGGATACAGACACCCTTACATGTCTGAATTTCTGAGAAATGCCATATTTCTTGGTCTCCTTTAGAGCAGAATGCATGGTTTGGCATAGAATGGAAAATTTCAAAACAATACCTTTCTGAAGCGTTTGAAATTTAAGACTCCATTGTTTGAAGTAGAGCCGATAGTGGAGGCTACATACAGATCTCTAACAACTAAGTTTTGGCTGTAAATGATATCTGAATTTTCACATTCCAGATCTCCAGCCTTCTCTCTGCTTGTTACCATACTATTGTTTCCATCTCTGAAGCCTCCACCACGACTATCCTCTGATCTATTTGCAATACTACTGCTTCCATCTCTAAAGCCTGAACCGTGACTATCCTCTAATCTATTTGCAGTACAATTGTTTCTATCTCTAAAGCCTGCACCATGACTAGCCTCTGATCTATCTGCACCATGGATATCCTCTGATCTACTTGCAATACTACAGTTTCCATCTCTAAGGCCTGTTTCATGTTGATTATCTGATCTATTTGCAGCATGATCGATGGCTATTTCCTCTTTATACAGATATGTGGGGGCTTCCTCACTATCGACAGCAGCTGTTGCATGACCTGCTGATGTTTCTTCTTCTGTTTCAGCATCAGAATCTGCTACCACGGTCTCATCCGTTGAGCATGAAGATGAAATGATTACTGCAAAGTGCACACACAAAAGGTTATTACCTTGCTATGACAAAATAATGAAAAGCTTGATCACAATTTATAAAAACCAATTAAAGTTTTTGTCAAAGATATCACAAAAGAGACAGTTACATAAGTGCCCAAAATAAGGTTATATTGCTTTAAGCAACCAAAATACACATGGGTCCAAAGAGATAACATTACCAATATCAGGTAACGTTATATCTTCTGCACATTAAGAAAATTATAAGTCAAGTAATCACAAGATGTGCATATTGTATTACTTGGGTTAACCAAGACTCGAGGTTCAATTATCTAGAATATACTGAGAATACATTGCTGCATTTCTAGTTTACACAATAGCATATGGTGGTTAATCAAGAAGCAAGACTCATATATCTTGAATAAAATGATCATTTACCCGGTGGTGATGGTGATATCAATACAGACAGATCCAGATGTCCAGATAAAACAGCACATATCAAATCTTTTTCATTCACTCTAGATAGTGATCTGAGTTTGAGGATTGACTTAGAACAAGCTTCTGACCTTCTTGGTAGGACATACACCACACGATTATGTTCTACACACTCCGAGTCCTACATCAAAAAATTTTCTGAAAGATATTAGATGATAAATACCCGAGAAAAAGTACGTCTTCTGTGTGAACACATCAAGTAAGATTGAAACAGAATCCATGACTAATACACTGATTATCAAATCTCTTTCTATGCTGCTGACAGTCATTGAACATGTACATATAGACCCTGATAGTCTTGTGTTCAAATCCCACCTCTAGAAGAATTAAAATATTGCATGTGTTTGTAGCAGTGATTATGATTATATTTGTTTTTCATCCACATTCCTCACATGCAAGGATGGTATGTTTATATATATGAAGAGCAAGAAACACCTACCTGGCTACTTGGACAAAAACTCTCAATGGAGAGAGTCTTTGCACCACCCACCTCCAACAGCGACTGTAATTTATCCCCAAATTTATACTGCAAGCAAACCACGGATAAGTAGTTACACAAATAATACAGGACACATTTAAAATGTTCCTAAAGATATGATAGTGTAATGTAGATTATACTTAAAAAGCAAATAGAATTTTTGTTAAAACTCCCTAAAAGATCAACAAGTTATGTTATCACGCTACAACCAAAAGTTAATCATTAACAATATATGTTACGCATGTGAGGCATGCACTGCACATTTGAATTTTGATTTTTGGTTGTTAAGCAAAAAATATACAGAGAGAATAGATACATTAAACTTAAAAGAGTTCAAGATAAAGTTCAAAATCTTCTAGACAACTGTAGGAGTAAAAATATCACCTTGATTGATGAATCCAACAGAAAAGTATACCCCCTCATGCAATTCTCACGAGTATCCACATTCGCAAGTTCAACCAGATCTCCTTCCATTATTAATGTAGTAACATGGCTAAAAAGGAGAAAAAAAAAAAAGGATCATCATTACATTACATGTACCTAATTTCAATCAACCCCTTCCCCACTATTTCCCAAGCACCCTAACTTTTAGTGACCAGTCGGTCAGAATACCAAACTTATGGGAAAGTGTCGCCCAATAATTACTAACTTCTAACACACTACGTATCATGTAACACCTGATTTGTTTCATGGGTTTGTCACGTAGATCCAATCATCCAACTGCAGGCTATGTATTGTGGTTTAATTGATAAAAAGAGCAATTTCTCTTGACATGAACATACAACCACTTAAACGAAATAGGCGGCACTACCATGTTTAATTATCAAACTCATAGCAAAAGATACAACAATATTATGTAAGTATAAATGTTTAAAAAATTGATCTTTGTGTATTCTTCTATTCCTTTCAAGAACTACCACTACAGGCAGAATGAATATACTTACAAATTGCAGCCAGGAAATTCAGTGCGAATGCTTTTTTCTGCAACAACCTAAGTATAATACAGCAATAGATTCAACTTTTAGATAAATGCTCTTGGTTTGACCATCAAACATACTCAGTACATATCCTAGTTCTGACTTTCATTTTAAAGTAAATATGATATGGCAAATTCATCAATTACTCAAGAAAGAAAATAAAAGTTGGAAAGAAACCTTTAAAAGCTACACTCACAGTGTTCTCTGGAAACAAGATATTTAAATTTTATAATGACCGCTGGTTAAGTGTGACTCTTACAAAATAAGAAATCCACACAGGAACCAGTTAAAGAGAGGGAGTGAGGGATGAAGGATGCCTAATAACCAGTTTCTTTATATATATATATATATATATATATATCTATATAAGAAACAAAAGAATTTATTAATAAAAATGGAAACTACAAAAAGAAGTGAATGAGCAGACCACATAGACTCTTCTTTAGTTCCAATATTCCATGATATTTTAACTCATATCAAATACAAAATGGCAGGGATTAAAAGCAAGAATCCAAGCTAGGTTAAAAGAATGTAAAACCAAGAGTAATACGCAAATGACTCAATCACCTTTCACACCCCTACATGTATCTTCTCTTCCATAACCACCTAAACCACAAGCAAAATGTGTATCCAAGAAAGAGAAGGAAACAATTGTGTACCTCAAGCCAACTATCATCAACAAGAGGTTTCTTAGCCACAATGGCATCAAGAAGTTCTCCTTTCACTTGCATGTGATGCTGAACAAGAATGTGCGTGCATTCTTGACAAAACTTACTGGTAATAAAAGCACCTATATTACAAGAAATTATTTGTTAACCACAAATTGCACAAAACACGTGACTTCTTAAGCAGGAGCAGAATGTTCATTAAATATTAGCGAATACATATAGAAAATTTCCTACTAAGGAATTTCATCTCACTAACCTGTTGATGAAACTTTGTCTAGTAGGGAAGCATTTACTTGGAAGGAGTCAACAAAGAGTATGAGTGGAACACAACAAAACCTGCAAGATTAACTAACATTTGAAACTACTGATAACCAACAGAGTTCGACATAACAGTTTACTAATACAAGCATATGAGTCCTAAGTAATGAAAAAAAAACGAAAATGCCCAACCGAAGTTCAAGGAAGTTACCTGTAAGTAGCATTACCGGTTCCAAATGAAACAAAGTCACCATCCTTCAAAGTTGCTTCTTTATTTGGAAATTCATGAACTTTTTCCTTCGACCCAATATTCTTATTAATAAATGTTCCATACTTTGAGCAATCCTTAATCCGAACTTTGGTATTGGAAATCTTAGAAGATCTGTCTTGAAAAGGGTTCAAAGAAATCATTTCATCAACGAATATCTCCGCGTGAACACGCGAAACCCCTTTGTCTTTGTTAATAATTATATCACAACCTAAAAGAAATTTATAAATTTAGCCATACATAACATATCATATACTCAACCATCATTACAAATATCCAAATACAATTAAATAACTAATACCTTTTCGACCCACTTTGTAATTCCCTTTGCTGAAAATGTAGTAATTGTCTTCACCTGTGAACGCAAAAACTGAATTAAATTAATATTAAGTCGGAATAAGAACTAAGAAAAAAAAATTGATGGAAAAAATGGAAGAGAAAATTTGGGTAAATGATGAAAGGAACCTGGGAGAGGATCGATTGGAAAGAGACCCCACACCATGATTTCTTAGTTTCGATGAAACAAAAACTTCTTCAGTAATTGAATCAACATCAAAAGCCAATGCAAATTTACACTCAGCGTTTTAGGATTTGTTTGGCGCCTTCTTGTCCTCCGGCCTCTGGGGTCCTGGGCTATAAATATAATTTTAAAAAATTTATCCAAATTAGGTTGGACTTTTTTTCATATATTTATTATATACAATTATTTATTTATCTTACCAATTTTTTGGAATAAAATTATTATTTTAAAATATACGTGTGGTTGGAGTGGCCCAAACACCCCAAATCGTACTACTACTGTACAGGCCCAAATCGGGAATAAGACTATTAACACTCCTGTAATTTTCCCTTTTTTCTTTTCTTTTTTTTCCAGAGAAGTCCTGTAATTTCCTTTTAAAACCTCTTTTCTTGTCAAGAGCTACTTTAAAAAAAAAAATTCACTAATAAAACTTGTATGTGAAAAAATAATAATAATAAATTATATATCAGTATAATTATATTGATTATAATGTAAAGTGTTCATGAGAAAGCGAAAAAAAAATATATGAAAAATATTAGCTTGACTTCATGGTCGTGTAAGTATAAAGAGTTATAGACAAAAACTTATAGAAGGAGAAAATGTACAGGGTTAATTAAATTTATCATGTCCTTTGATCTTATTGTAATAGGAGAAGAGGTTTTTTAAGGATTATAGAAGGGTGCTAATATTCCCACTCTCAAACCCTAACCAATTGTTACCCAAATTGAGTTGTGTGGTTCAATAATGGACTTTCAGACTGAATGGACTTTTTACACCCCTCATAAATTCTTATTACACTCTCCTTCAAAAATTTTATTTCTGAAATTACTTCGTTTAATTTATAAAATATAAACCTATATGCTAAAATTAACCATATTTCCATAAATTTTCACCTTAAAAAGTATTTTTTTATTTTTTTATAAATATATACAAATTCTAAAGTATTTAATTATAATTATATAATTTATATTTCCATAACTCAAAAATATTTTAATTTTATTTAAAATATTTTTTCAATTAAAATTTAAACTATGAAATGGTATTGGTGTAAAAAAAGTTTGCTAAGAATAATTTTATTTAATTGTAACTTAACATCCTCAATTTATCTCACCAATCTCCACACTTTTCAATTAATTTTTTTTACAATTGTCCTTATTAAAAAATAAATAGTTATTTCTCCCAATCTCTCAATAAATGGTCTTTCTATGATGCCGTTATTTTTTTTACGATATCAATAATATAAAAAATATATACCATTTAATATAATCAATAATACTCGTTATTTTTATTAATAAAAAATTTATTTATTTTAAAAATATTATAAACTGTTAACAAACTGGTTAAATAGGTTATTTTAAATTTAAAAAAAAATAGAGATGTAATAAAATATAATCTCTCTTTTATCTCATTGTTTTATCTTTCACCATCTTCATCTCTCTCTGCATCTCCTCTGCACCATCGCATTCATTCATTATTGAAATTATTTTGTGTTTCAATTAATCTTCAATCTCAAACTTGAAACTTTGAAATTAAAAATTTAACATTGTTGGATTAAAAAAAAAAAAAAACAGATTTTCTTCCAACCAAAATACTTTTGGTTATTATATTGCTCCTACATATAGCTTTAATGACCCCAATCAATTCTTCAATCTGTATACAGCGAATTCCCCATCAATTTCACAATAGAAGTTCCTGAAAATTCTATTCCTATAAATCTTGCTCATTAATCGAGTTCCATCTCAAGATTCTTCTAATTTTACATTTTATTTTGCTTCTTACCGCTTGCTACACAGTTAAATCTAAAGAAAAGGGTAAAAAATATACTTGTCTTTATCTTTTATCAATATCTTGCGAAACTTTTTTTCTATTGAATTAAAACTTTTTGTTTTAATTTTAATATAAAAAACTAGAGTGAACAAATAGAGGGAAGATCTAATAAAAACTCAAGATCACTACTTATTTATTGTTACCATTGAAAAAAAAATAATGTAAGTTTCAATCTAAGCCATTAAAATACGTTTAATCTGTTGATTGGAAAAAAAAATATTTTTTTACCAGCAAGTAATCTGCTATCTTGTAATTATTTAATTATTTATTCATTATATAAAATGTATGACTGAGATTAAAATGCTTAAATCTAAAGGTTTATAATAATCTCATTATCAATAATGTGAAAATTCATACCGTATAATAGAAAAATTCCTCAATAAATTAATTTCTTATCGCTCTCATTTTTCTAATTGATTAACCATTTAAATCAAATATTACTTTAAATTAAATGATAAATCAAAATTTAAACAAAATTTTAGGTAATCACATAAATTAAAAACCAATATCATTAATACCCATCACTTTTTCATAAAATTTACTGAAACTCGAACGTAAAACTCATTATTAGTTAGTGGAGGTGATGGATAGACGGATTGATGGTGAAGAAAATAGATGGTAGGGGTTATGGTTTTGTTAGAGAGAGGGTTGGAGGAGAGAGAATAAAATAAAATAAAAATATTACCTTTATTTTTAATAAGAATAATTATGTAAAATAATAAGATAAAATAAAAAGTGAGTGTGGTGATATGATTTGAGGAGGTCAGATATCCTTATTTTAGTTCGGTCGGGTCGGATCAGGCGAAATATTTCCGGGTCAATTTTATGTCGAAGCGTTTGGTACTTTGATTCTTGAATGAGTTTTCGGTTGGAGGCCTGCACGACAGGGCCTTGGAGGCTATTTAAAATAATAATAATAATAAAAATTGTTGGATGGTCTCGGAGAAGTAAGTAATGGCGATGCAATTGAAGTCCAACTATGAGTATATTTATGGCTCCCAAATTAACACCAATTGCATAATTATTTAACATTTTATAAAGTCGTATTAAAAATTATGGTATTAATATTATAATAAATATAAATATTATAAATTATATTTAAAATTAATAAATACAACAGAAAATCAATAAATCCATGTAATATTATTAATTATTTAAACTTTAGCATTGTTTCTATAAAATTTTAGTAAAAAATATTTTATTTATTTATAAAACAATATTTTCTTTAATTAATCAAAAAAATTACTCATTACTGAAAAAAATTATACTGAAAAAAAGTAGAATAAGTTTTATTAAATTGCTTTAACTATAAATTCTATATTTATTTTAAGACATTTGTATATTTTTTTTTCCCATTCTCTATAATAATATATATTTATTATACAGGTTAATTGAGCGCAATTATTTATCTTGATGTGGATCAAGCAAAAACAAAATAAAAAAATATTCACATGTTACTAGACATATATATGACATATCAATAAAATTATATATAATTTTGAGTCTTATCTATGCTTCATATAGTTTCAAATTTTTTATTTGTACTTAAAGATCATTTAAGGTTGTTGTTGAGTAAGTGTTAAAATATGCAAAATAACCTTATTTTACAATAACTATAAAAGATATTAAAATATTATTATTTTTTAAATCTAACTTTGAGAGTAAATTTCATTCTTAATAAAACATCACACGTATTACATAAATGCAAAACTAGTATCATTCAATTTAAATAAATAATAATAATAAATATATAAGGTAATAATCATTATAATGAGTTATTATTTTACAATTGTGATTTTTTTAGTAATTTTTACATTAAATACTTATTTTACCTTTTATTCATAAATTTTAGGCACAATCTATAAAAATTATATTTTATTTTGCACTTAATGTTGATCTACTTATTTTATGTTATATTTGTAATTTTTGTTTTATTTAATAGCAATACATTCAATTTACTAATTTTATGGTAATTTACTTGTTTTATATTTCTTTTTCAAGTCTTATGTTTCATTTATAAAATTAATGTTTTATTTTATAGTCAATGTTGATATACTAATTTTATGTTATATTCATAAGTTTTTTTTTTTTTTTACCAATAATAGATTGATTTACTTATTTTACTTTTCATTTTAGAAGTTTTATATTTCATCTCCAAAATTTATATTTTATTTTGCACATAGTGTTGATATGCTAGTTTTATATTATATTTATAAGTTTTTGTTTTATTTACCAGTAATACATTAATTTATTAATTTTATATTAATTAACATGTTTTACCTTTTATTTATAAGTCTTGTGTTTTATTTTGCATTTAATGTTGATTTACTAGTTTTATGTTATATTTGTAAGTTTTTAATGTATTATTTACCAATAATACATTAATTTACTAGTTCTATATAATTTATTCGTTTTACCTTCAATCTACAAGTTTTTTGGTTTATTTCTAATTTTTATGTTTTATTTTACCGTTAATGTTGATTTATTAGTTTTAAGTTATATTTGTAAGTTTTTATTTTGTTTAATAGTAATACACCAATTTATTAGTTTTATATAAATTTACTTGTTTTATCTTCCATTTACAAATCTTATATTAAATTTATAAAATTTATATTTTATTCTACACTTAATGTTAATTTATGAGTTTTATGTTATATTTTTAAGTTTTTGTTTTATTTACTAATAATACATCAATTTACCAATTTTACATTAATTTACTTTTTTTATTTTCTATTTATAAGTCATGTGTTTAATTTTTAAAATTTGTGTTTTATTTTATAATTAATATTAATTTATAAGTTTTATGTTAAATTTATAAATTTTATATTTTATTTACATAATCCATGTTCAATTACGGTATTAATACTGCAATTTTAATCAAAATATCATATAATGACTCTTTTTCATATTTTTAGGTAAATTGCTTAACATGAAATCAGAAAATAATGCTCATTGAAAATAATAGTTGTTCATTTAAAAATTTAGTCAAAAACTTGATCATCTCAATTCTCTTCATAAAATGAATACATAAATTTACTTCTTTTTTTTTTTAAATCTTTCATTCCAACTTAATACATTTTAACTGCCCCTAAGGGTGTGGTTGATTTGGCCACCATGCTCGCTGTAGAGCCATGACAGCCCGGGTTAAATTATTGGGGGTGAGAAGGAGAGTTAAAAATTGTATTTGGGCTTGCCCACCCCCTTTTCATTTTTTTTAAAAAAAACTTAATACATTTTAACTGCTAATGCACTCTTAATTGTTTACACTTAAAAATTTTCACATTCGGAATAATTATCATATTGCTGTTAAATAAAATTATAACTACTTGAAAATCACTAGCCAAGTTCAATGAATTTAATATTTATTATTATTATTATTATTATATTAATCAAGATTTCTCATAAATAAAATTTAAGATGTTCCCACACATTAATTTGATCCCATGAACCTTAATGACTTTAGCCTAAACTCCTTAGATTTTCAAGTATCAAATTCTGCTCATGCCCACCATTATAATCAATGAAATTTCAGTAATGCTCTTACGTTACCGTATTATTATTATTATTATTATTATTATTATTATTATTTGATAATTCATCATTAATGATCATTAGTGAAAATTGTGGGGTCCAAAAATGTACAATTAATGGGGCATGAATGTCCGAAGATAATGAAAATGTCAACCTTAATCTCAGATCAATGTCGCGTTATGTAAGTCCTCAATTTAACAAATAAGTTTGGCGCTTTGACTTTGGATTGCAATTTGCAAATTTATCTGTCACATTCAGTTTCTATTATATTTTCCTTTCTTGGATAACAATCAAAATTATAAGAAAACTTTATTCCAAGACATTGGATTCTGAATTTATATAAATTTTAAAGGATTTTTTGGCTTTTTTTTTTATGTACAATCAAGATTTATTTTTTATTTAATAAATATCAATTACATGAATATATTTATTCAGATAAAAACTTAAATTAGAAGATAATTATAATCCATGTGTGCACCTCAAACTTCATAATTTCTTTATGATAGTGAGTTTTTAAAGCATTGATAATGGGGTTATTATTTACCCTTGAATTTAAGCATTTTAATGCCTATCATTCATTGAATTTAGCAAATAAATAAATAAATAAATAATTTACAACTAACAAGTAACCTTCATGTTGCAAGTGAATGTAACTTTTTATTTTGAATTACTTGATAAAAAAAAATTCTTATTGGGATAAAAATCCTACAATCAATAATGAGATTATTATTAACCATTGGATTTAAATATTAGAATCTTCACATTTAATTTAATTTTAATGGATAAGTAATTATGTAACAAGTAATTTATAAGTTGTATTTTTCTATACTTTAAATTATTTTTATCTGATCAATTCATAGATATTTTTCAAGTCGCCAAAAAATGAAAAAAATACAAATAATCTTGAAATTAAAATGTCACGTACTATTTATAGTTTTAGAATTTTACATTTTTTACTTTTACATTTAGTATTAGAAATATAGTAACATTGAAATAAACGTAATTAGCTGGTAAAATTATTTCAAAAATACTTACATAAAGATAGGCTTATAATAATTTATATTGTATGAATTAAATTACAAGACCACTAGTACTTGAACAATGACGATCATAGAAGGCAATTTAGTAAATTATTGATACATATTATTAATGATACTATATGAGTCTAACAACAAATAAGAAATATTTTCATCAACAACTATGATTGAAAAATATATTTGTGTATATAACTACATGATGGGCTGGATACATATTTTTAAAGTTAAGTTATTTAAATTTAAAATTTTAACACGACACTAAAACTATTGATTTCAAGCAATTCAATTAACAATGGATGATTTAACATAAAAAAATGTTACATTGACTTTCAATATAATCCATTAGATTGTGAAAGATTAATTACTCATATTTTGAGTCAAAATTTAAGTTAAAATATCACAAATCATGATTTTTTTAATAAAAATACAAAAATGAACCCAGTGAATATTATTGGAGGTGGTATTTTATACGTTGTCACCATCAATTATCATTATAAAAGTAATCGGTACTCGTGAGTAGTGGCATAAATTTCTATAACCACAATCACTCAATATCAATAAAATAGTCTTTCATGATCCACAAACTAATGGTAATTAAGAAAATATATTAGATTTAACTTTATAAAATCAACAAAGTGATATGAAAAAATAAAATGAAAATAGGCAGGTGAAACTTAAATTTTATAAGTCTTGAATAGTTTCCTACCATGTAAGACTATTAATTGTAGCATAAACCATAATTTTATGTTATAAGTATGTTAAATGGGTGTTAAAAATAATATCCACTCCATGGTATACAATGGTCCCTAATAGAATACAAAATAGTTTGTATTTTAATATATTATATTAAGTTTTATCAAAATAAGGGTGATAAAATATTTTTTTATGATTTTATTGATATAATTTATAACAGTCACTTAAATGTATGTACTTAATTGTGTCATTTATAGGTGTTGCTCCATATATAACTATTATAATTACAACTTATTTATTTGATTTGTGCTAGATAATCTACTAGACATGATATTTTATTTTTAATAATAATAAATTTTAAAATATTTTTTTGAGAAAATTAATAACATTATAAATTTAAAAGAGGGTTAAAAAATAAATTTTAAATAAAATATGTTACTCGAGTAGAATTATTTCAAACCCTAAGGATTATGATTGCTATTTTATAAAAATTCCTCACCGCTTCAATAGTTAACAAACCGTTAAGATTTAATTTTAAATTTATTTATTTTTCTTAAATACAAATATCATATACTATTTAATTAAATTATCTACACATTATTAATGCAATAAAAAAGGCATAGTAATAGCACTGTTCAAGTTGTTGACGTAAAAAGCCAAAAAAGGCACGTAACGTAACGCACTATTTGCACGTAACAAACTTCAACGGCACCAGCGTATGACGTAGGCCCAAATTATTAACTCAGCCCGAGTCAAATCAGTTGACAGAATTACGCAACTCTACATCCGACTCACTCTCGATTTGCCCATCGCCTTCGCCATCTCTCTTAACTCAAACTTCTTAAGCTTCCCCGTCGAAGTCTTCGGCAACTCCTGCTTAAACACCACCGTTTTAGGCACCATATAACGCGGCAACCTCGCTCTACAGTACTCAATCATCTCCTTCTCAGTTGGTTTCTTTTCCAACTCAGCCTTCAAGCTCACAAACGCACACGGGGTCTCCCCCCAGAATTCATCAGGCCGAGCCACGACAGCCGCTTCGTTAACCGCCGGATTCGTGTACAGCACCGACTCAACCTCCACGCTGCTCAAATTCTCTCCCCCGCTTATTATCACATCCTTTGATCGATCTTTAATCTCTAAATAACCGTCAGGGTGAATCACGCCAACGTCTCCCGTGTAAAACCAACCATCATTCTTCATGCATTTGCGGGTCCCGTTAGGGTCTTTGAGATAACCAAGCATCAAGCTTGCTCCTCTGAACACGATTTCACCGAGTGATGCCCCGTCGTGACTCACACTGAGTCCTGACTGGGGATCTATAACGTCTGTTTCAGTGAAGCAAACCGTTCTCACTCCTTGTCTCGATTTCAACCTCGCCCTCTCCGTTGCTGGTAACCTATTCCACTTATTTTTCCACGCACATGACACGACGAGACCCGCAGTTTCCGTTAAGCCATACCCGTGGCTCACTACGAAACCCAGTGACTCTGTTCTCGACAGCACCGCCGCCGGTGGTGGAGCTCCGGCTGTCAAAATATGAACCGGGTTCCTCAACGGTTCGCTTTCGGGTAAATTTGATATCATGTTTAGCACAACTGGGGCCCCACACATGTGTGTGACGCCGTGTTTTCGAATCATGTTATAGATAACGGCGGCGTCGAATTTCCGTAAGCAAACATTAGTCCCACCAACAGCCGCCATCCCCCACGTGTAACACCAGCCGTTAGCGTGAAACATCGGTAGGGTCCACAAGTATACCGGCTGTTTCGGAACGGACCAATCGATTAAAGAATCAACAGTCATGGCGAAAATGCCACGGTGGCAATGGACGACGCCTTTTGGAGACGACGTCGTACCTGATGTGTAGTTTAATATCATCGGGTCCCACTCGTTTTGCGGTCGGATCCATTTGAATTTAGGGTCACCTTTTGTTACGAGGCTCTCGTAAGTGCAACAGAAGTTGGAATCGACGGTCTGTGATGAGTTGTTATCATTATCGTGATCAGTATCATCAGTGATGAGGACTAACGGAGGGCGTTTGACGTTGGACGGGAACAAAGAGATTGCTTCGATAACAAGATTCCGGGACTGATAATCTACCAACACGAGCTTTGATTGGCAGTGCTGCAGGAGTATGGAGACTGTACGCGCGTCGAGGCGAGTGTTGATGGTGTTGAGGATGGCGCCAGCGAAAGGGATAGCAAAGTGAGCCTCGTATATGGTGGGGATGTTGGGAGCGATAACGGATACAACGTGTCCTCTGGTGATGCCGATGGATGAGAGGGAAGAAGCTAGCTGGAGACATCGACGGTGAGTTTGTGACCATGTGTAGATGATGTTGTTATAGATGATTGAGGGACAATCGCCGTAAACGGTTGCTGCTCTTTCGAGGAAACCTAGCGGCGTTAGTGGAGATGAATTTGCTGGGCATGGTTTTAGCTCATCCATTTTGATAAAAAAAAAAAGAAAAGAAAAAAATTTCGCCCTTCTCTCTTCCTCTGTGTTGCTGGAGATGATAAGGTTGAATAAGTTACGAGGAAGTTGGGATATATCTCCCGCGTGAATTCGGTGTCTGTTAAACGTATACAGTCAGATTTAGAAATCTTATAAAAAGATAGAAAAAAAAATTAATTGTATACAAATATATTACAAAAAGGCAAAATAAACTGATGTGGATTGATATCTCTTATCGTTTGGGGAATTGGAGGGTTAATAATCTCCTCGGGAGTCAATATAGCCCTTAGCCAACGGTGAAGATTTATCGCATGATTGGGAGGGTCGAGAATTGGTCATATAATTTTGTAATATGACGTGCTTCCTTTGACTTTAGTATAGCTTCACACATTGTTGCTCTGTGAATTTTTTAAATCTATTTATTTATTTATCCTTTTACGGCGAATTGAATGGATGCAGTTTTATTATCATTTCAACGATTTACGAGATGACTCTCATTCAAGTAGGTATGGCTATAACTGGTGGTTGCTGAAGCAATAGATATGGCTTAAATTCGGATAGCCAGTTTGCTTTTCCCCCAAGCCATAGCCTATAGATTCATTTAGGATTCGGAAATTTTGGATTTTTTTTTTTTAAAAGAAAAGGGATAAGCTCAAATATAATTTTTTAATTCCTTTTTTTACCCTTAAGAATTAAATTCGGGCTTCTATGGCTCTACAGCAAGTATAGTGACTAACTCGACCACACCTTTGAGGGCTCAAAAATTTTGAATTTGTCTCTTCGGAAATTATTTATTTTAAAATTACTCTTTTTATTTTAAAATTTTTTAATTTATCTCTTATTTTGTTAAGAAGACTAAAAAAGATCATTAATCTATTCTTTTTTTTTGTTTTTCTTATCTTTTGACCAAATATTAATGTAATTTAAAGTTTAAAAGTAAATAATTAATTTGAAAATAGTTAAATCATGAAGGGATAATTTAAAATTTACCCTTTAAGATTTGATGAAGAGTGGGGATGCAATATGCCAATAATAATAATAATAATAATAAAAGATATAATTTTAGCTGGAAGATATTTTATGATGAATTTTATTGAATGTATGGATGGAAGTTATATAGCAAAAAAAAAAAAAAAGACATGATTTTAACTAGAAGATATTTTATGAGGAATTTTATTGAATGTATGGCTGAAACTTATTTTGTTCAAACAATAATGTGATTTTGACAATGAAAATTACAACTCTTATTGATAAGACAAGGTCAGCTTGGGTTTGTAATAACTGATTGAATAAGTTACTTTTGTTGTACAAATGAAATAAATAATTGATTGAAAAAATAGTTAAGTGTTTGATAAATTATGTTGTTACGATTACTGTGAAATAAAAAATAAAATACATATGTCTGATAAATTTTATAACGAAAAATGTTGTTTTATTATATAATGACCAAAATAGACATAATATATTTAAATTTCTTTTTATTTTTTTAGAGTAAGTTTAATATATTTATTAACATGCCTTTTTTTTCTTTTTTAAAACATACAAAATTACATAAAATAAAAAAAAATCAAATAAAGTAAATCGATTAACTTCATAATTTGTTACATAAAATATAATAAAAATTAATACTAACACATAATCAAAATAAAATAGAAAGTAATGTGCATATATTATCATTTATAGAAAAATAATATACAATTATCTTTTTGTTAAAATATTAAGATTATAATAGAAACTTTAAAAATGTATGATTGATTATTTAATAAGTTGCTTATAAAAAGTAACTTCTTACCTGCCTTTGAAAGCTGATATTTTATTTTATCAATAAGACTAAAAAAGATCATCAATTTATTCTTATCTTTTGATAAAATATTAAGGTAATTTAAAGTTTTTAAAAGTAAATAATTAATTTGAAAATAGTTAATTTGTGAAGAGAGAGTTTAAAATTTACTCTCTAGAATTTGATGAAGAGTGGGTGTGCAATATACCCAAATAATAATAATAATAATAAAAAACATAATTTTAACTAGAAGATATTTTATCATAAATTTTATTGAATGTATGGATAGAGATTATGACTAAAAATTATTGTCCAAACTAGAATGTGATTTTGAGAATGAAAATTACAACTCTTATTGATAAGACATAAGATCATCTTGGGATTGCGATAATTGATTAAATAAGTTGTTTTTATTATACGAATAAAATAAGTAGCTAATTAAAAAAGTAGCTCAATGTTGGTAAATTATGTTGTTGCGATTACTATGAATTTGAAAAGCAGAGCACATATATTTGATAAATTTTATTATGAAAAATATTATTTTATTATATAATGACAAAAATAGATATGATATGTTTAAATTGCCTTTTATTTTTTTAAAGTATGTTTAATAAGTTTATCGACATGCCTTTTTTCTTTTTAAAATACATAAAATTACATAAAGCAAAAAAAAAATTCAAATAAAGTAAATTGATAAACTTCGTAATTTGTTACATCAAATATAATAAAAATTAATACTAATACATAATCCACATAAAATAGAAAGTAATGTGAATATATTATCATTTATAGAAAAATAAGACACAATTATCCTTTTGTTAAAATATTAAGGTTATAGTAGAAATTTTATAAATGTATGGTTGTTTATTTAATAGAGTAATGATAGAACTACAAATATTTTATGCAAATAAGTGTATACAAACTAGTGTACAAACTGATGTGACATAAGGAGATTGTTTAGATAAAAGTATCGTGAGCCCACATAATTTTTAAAAAATAATTGTTATAATTTCTCAATCAATTTATTTATGTCACGTTAATTTGTATAGCCTAATTTTTACAAAATAATTTGTATTTCTATCATTATTGTATTTAATAAGTTGCTTATAAAAAATAGTCCGTTACCTGCTTTTAAAAGCCAACCTCTTATTTGATTAAGAAGATTAAAAAAGATCATCAATTTATTTTTTCCTTATCCTTTGATGAAATATGAAGGTAATTTTAAGTTTTTAAAAGTATATAATTAATTTGAAAATAGTTAATATGTGAAGGGATATTTTGAAATTTATCCTTTAGGATTTGATGAAGAGAAGGGGTGCAATATACCAAAAAAAAGAAAAAAGATATGATTTTAACTAGAAGATATTTTATGAGAAATTTTATTGAGTGTATGGATGGAAGTTATGACCGAAAATTATTTTGTCCATGCAAGGATGTGATTTTGAGAATGAAATTTACAATTCTTATTGATAAGAAGTAGGGTTTGTTTGGGATTATGATGATTGATGAAATAAGTTGATTTGTTGTATAAATAAAATAATCAGTTAATTGAAAAAAGTAACTTAATATTTGGTAAATTATGTTATTATGGTTACTGTAGGTTTTAAAAGTAAAAACACGTTTTTAATAAATTTTATTATAATAAATGTTATTTTATTGTATAATGACTAAAATAAATATAATATATTTAAATTATCTTTTTTTTTTAAAGTATGTTTAATAAATTTATAGACATGCCTTTTAAAAAAAACATATAAAATTACATATAAAGTAAAAAAACTCAAATAAAGTAAATCGATGAACTTCGTAATTTGTTATATAAAATATGATAAAACTAAATACTAATACATAATTCAAATAAAGTAGAAAATAATGTGCATGTATTATAATTTATAGAAAAATAAGACACAATTATCTTTTTATTAAAATATTAATGTTATAATAAAAACTTTTAAAATGTATGGCTCTTATTTAATAACTGTTTATAAATTGTATCTCTTACCTACTTTTAAAAACTTCTATCAAAATAAATAAAAAAATTATAAAATAAATAATTTATACAAATTTTATCAAACACTATTTTTGTCAATATATAAATATTTAACTACTCATTTACTCTATATAATTTGAGTCAATTATTCCGTTTGTCTTAATATTTTAATAAAATTACCTAAAAGGTCCACACACACATATATAAATATATACCCTTTCTTGACAAAGTAATGACAAATGTGTTTTTAAGTATTTTTCTTTAAAATATGGATTATAGAAATTAAAAAAATATTTACCCAAAGTTTATTAGCGGGAGATGGCATCCATTTATTTTTTAAAAAATAACATGAAAAAACTTTAGTCTACAACCCGAAACTTACAGTCTAATATTGGGTTCACAATATCCTCACCATCTAACTGTCCAATTATAAAATTAACCATCACCAGCCACATAATTTGCTTTGCAGGCAACATCATCTCCTTCGTAGCTTAAATTCAACATTATGCGAGATCGGCACAATGTGTTTGGGATTAGAAAATAAGGACCTAATTTGGTGTTTGAAATTTTTGATGGCAAGCAGTTCTTGGCCTGAGGAGCGACACAGTGGATTGATAGTAAATAGATTGTACCACGGATCTCATTTTTGGCTATCTAATATCATCCATCAATTTTTGTAAATTATTTTCCCATAAGTCCCTAATCCTCATCACGCCATAACAATAATGAAGATGAGGGGCAGTGACGTGAAAGAAATTAAGAGTTTGAATTCTTGAAGTGTTTTCTTTTGCTTTATCTTTATGATTGATTATCACCCGGTTGTCTTTTTTTCGTAAGGCGAAAACGTGGCATGCATTCATTGACTTCCTGTGAAATCAATATGAAGCATAAATGGACGAGATTCTTGGATTTAAATTTTAATAGGTCCAGTCCAGCCGTGTGAGATTGCAATTCAATTAATCGACAATAATAAGTCGGGTGGAATTTCAGAGATGCTTGAGAGAATTGATCGGCTGGATTTGATCTTCCATTTTTTGTTGTTTGTAGTAAAGCAATGATCTATTCTTGTTGTTAAGAAATAAAGCATTAAATGGAAGAGTATTAACTCATAATCCTGCACCAAGGGTTAACCTTTTGCCACTTTCAGCTGTCTTGGAGTCAATTCCATCACAGGGCTCTGCCAAGTGAGTTTTGGCCATTTGATCAGTTTGTAGCAGCTATCAGATAAAACCATCACCTTCACAAAGAACTTTCCTGTCAAAGAGTTGTTGCCATTTCAATTTTCCTTCAGTCTGTCATCAAGGTCCAGTGTCAAAGAGTTTGGCGGACTTTTTCCGGACAACAATGTTCTCTGTGACGTATCTGTGAACTAAAGCAGAAATACATAGATTGGCTATGAGGCCAAAAAGGTATAAGTTTCTGAAATACTCATTAATGTTCATCAGTCAACATCAAAGACTATTATTATATCTTTTCCGAAAATATTTCATACCTGTAAAGGTCAAAGTGATCCTTACAAGGTTAATATTTTCATAATTAACATAAGTTTGTTCATTATAAAGTTTGGTAGTGGAGGGAGATCCTTAATTTTGAGTTGGTATTAAGCTGATAAGACTTTTTCAGTTTCATGCAAAATTAATTCAATACCACCATCTGCAATCAAACTGCAGCCACTTATGATTTGATCATAATTTGTTAATTTAGTGTAATTTTTCTTTCTCCTTCTGCTCTTCTGCACAAATCTAAGGATTTCAAATTTAGTTTATGAAATGAAACTTGAGAAATCATGTTGTTACTAGTTTCAATAAATATTGATATTTTATTTTCTATATGTTTCATTGCAAAAAAAGGTTAAAAGCAAAATCTTTTTTTTTTTTCTATCGTTTTCGATATATCCACATAAAATGAGAAGTATACAAGAAATTTAATTAAAATTGAAGAGATTTTCTGGCCACATGCTTGCTGGGCCATTATTGATTAAATTATCAATGACCGAATAGAAACGTCATGCAATTTTTGTGAATTACACAGAAAATTTTATGGAAGCTGCGTTTTGATATTAATTTCAAAGGAAAAAAAAAATCAATAATTTTGATAAACCACACTAGTAGATGTTAATAACGAGAAATTTTGGAGTAATTTAAAAGTATTGCATTCGAATAATATATGTGTAAGTAATTTAATTAAATATAACTAATAATTGAATAATAATTTTTTAAAATAAAAAAATATATGATATACATATATTAATTAAATATAGTATTTTTAATGGAGTCTAAAATCTCTCGTGAGCCACACCACTGTGTGAGATCGCTGATTACGTGTAGAATAGGCCCTGAGGTACCACCACCATTGATGTCTAGAACATTTAAAAGCACTTGGAATATTTCTTTCTTTCTTTTTTGTTTTTTTTTTCCAATAAACTGTTCATAAAATGCAATTCTTCAGTGGAAAATTTTTTGGTGGTCCAAGATTCAAAGTGTAATAAAATATTAACAAGGAAATAAGACGAAACAAATAAGATATTTTTGTAACTCTGGAGACATTAGAGAAGAGAAGACGTAACTGAGCCACTGAGGTCAGTACTCAAGTCCCAGCCTTGTCATCACTCTTTAACATTTTATACAACACTAAAACTTAAAAGTTATAATATTAAAATATTTAATAAATATTAATAATTATAATTTTAAAATTATGTTGATATAATTTTTTATTTGTATAATAAAAATATATTATATATTCAATTTTTTTAAATTATTATTTAAAAATTATATTTATTATATATTATTAATTTTTATTTTTATAATTACATCTAGTTTTTCATAACAATTATAATTTAAAAATTATAACACCTCTATAAATATTGAAAGTTAAAAAATGGATGGATGCTAATGTCTTTCTCTATTAGCTAAAGTCATGCAAGACACGCTAATTAGCAGTATAACACTGAAAAATTCTAACCTTATAAGACATTGTCTTGGTGTAAAACGAACCTTAAATGTTGGAAGTTTTGAAATTGGTGGATGCTAGACGTGTCTTTCTCTGTTAGCTAAAGTCAAGCAAGGCACGCTAAATAGCAGTATAGCGTCATTAACGAAATATTCTGACATTGTAAGACATAAGCTATATATTTGAAAGTGGGATGGTATAATTTGAAAGTTGTAATTGCTTTAAAAATAAGAA